>CM033719.1:51371677-51825874 GCA_019671005.1 Hibiscus mutabilis
ATGATACTTTATTAAAAGCATGTGACAAGATATTCTTTTATTGGCATTTAATGAACCAAAAAGAAGAAAACCATAGGGTTTCTACTTATTATAAAAGGCAAAGGAATATCACAAGAAAGAGGAGGTTGCACCTAACTCAAAACACGCAAAAAAGAAACGTTGTTCGAGGAACAATCCCTTTGTCTTCCATAGTAGAGAACCACCATCGTCGAAGGTCAAGACTGTAGTCACTAAATTTTAGCCTGAATCAAACCAAAAAGGAAAAAATAGGTAAGCAAATAAATTCAAAAATAGAGGAAATAAGTCAAACCAATAAAGCAAATCGATAAATAAATCGATCAAGCAAATCGAATCAAGTCAATCATGGAAACCAAATCAATAGAAATAAGGATTGATTTTTTATTTCTCATTGTAATTTTAAAATGTATATGGCTATATAAAGCTTCCCAATTTCATTGTAAAAAACACACGGATTTTTCTCAAGCAATAATAGGCAGAAGCAAAGTAATTTCTAAGTATTTTTATCTTGTTTTCATTTTTTATACTCATTTCGAATTAAAAAGAAGAAAAGGATAAATTTTTACCTTTGTGTTTGCTTTTCGAGCTACTGTCATGAACGACGTTTTGAGGCCACATCCCCGATGATGGATGTTCTTTTCCCTCATCGTCAGAGTTTTGTTTTTTCCTAAAAGGGAATGGTGGGATTCAAAAAAATTTTGAGTGATTTGGTCTATTTTTAAAACAATTTGAGTGACTTTAAAAAGGGATTCGAATTGTGGATTAAAAAGGATTTTGAATTTTTTTTTTGAAAATCTGTCGCCGGTAGATGGCAGCTGGCACAGTAGACCACCGTCGTGTTCTTCATCCCATGAAGAACACCAAGAACAATTAAGAGAAAGTGAGAGAGGGGTGTTTTCATTCGTTTTTTTAGAAGAAAGAAGAATGGGTGGGTGTTTATGAAATTGGGTTTTATACCCATGTATTTTAAAATAAGAAGGAATAATTGAACTCATTAAATCTCTCCGCCCTACTTTTTCTGTCTCCACCGTTCACCTATTTTTCAAACCCTTCAATTTGGCCATTTCATTTCAATTTGACCCATAACACTTTTTAATTTAACCCTTATATATATATATCATATTTTGATCCTAATTTGTCCATCATCCTAATTAATAATCCCACATTTTATCCATTTTTCTTTGATATTTGTTTAATTTTTGTACTTGTTTAATTTATGTAATTTAAATTTTTGTTGCTTTTAGTTTTTATGCATCATGTTAATTTAACTTAGTTTCATAAAAAACCGTAAAAAGATAGTATCTTTTAGTTAGATTTTTAGGTTTGTTTTTTAAAACCTTAAGATTAGGTTCTTTAGTTTAGGCTTTAGTTTAATTCTAGAATCCTTTAGATTAGTTTTTTTTAGTGTAGTTTAGTTTCCTTTTCACCATAGGCATAGTTCCCTCTAATAAACTTGAACCCTTTAGGTAAAATTTACTTAGATTTCTTAATTTCCTTAGTTAGGTTAATAATAATTAGATTAGAATAGTTAGGAAAAACACTAGTTTTTAATTTTCTAATAAATCTATTCTTTAATGCCATGCTTAATTTATATCGGAACATAAATTGCAATGCGGTGTCTCACCAAAAGAGGGTAAACAGGTTAGCATCAGAAGTGTTGGCAATGATTATTGTTTATTCCCCAGATGGTGAGGTCGTTAAAATGAATTCACATTCACAAATGGATAATAATTTAAATTTTATACGAACTTGCAAATTCCGACACTAAGACTATTTGTAATCTTCTAGGTACCAATTTTAGGCGTTGTGGGGTGCTCACCCTTTCCCACACGTAACCGACTCCTGAACCTATTTTTGTGTTTTCACAGACCAAAATTGTTGTTTTAATAAAATAAATAGTTTTTATTAAAATAACTTGTTTTCAGGTGATCCAATCACACCTCAAAAAATATTTGTGGCGACTCTATTTTTTTATGTCGAGCTTAAAAAAGCTGCGACAAAGAGAAGTCTCTTACGACGAAAAGCTATCGAGAGAGGCTTGAGGAGTTTGAGCGTTGTAACATCGATTCGCAGGAACATGCGGGATTCTTAGGATGCTTTGATTATTTTCCTTGTCGCTTTATTTGACTGCCATGATTTATTATTTTACTTTGATGGATGTTATTTGCTTAGATATGAGTTAAATACTTTTTGTTGGGTTTATTGTTTTAGGATTCTATGTTTTAATTATTGTTCAATGTTATAGCTTTTTCATTTATCTGTTATATTCATTGTTCTTCATGCATAATTATTGTAAGAGCTATCGAGAGAGGCCTTTTAATTATCAATCTTTGGCTTGATATCGAGAGAGTTAAGTTAGACAAACGTGAACAGTAGGGCTAAGCTGTTAACTTGGTCCTAATCCGGCTTAGACATAAGTTTAGGATTTCAACGACTAATAAGGGGAGCTTGAATAGATAATAGAGTTGTTAGGGTTCACACAGACATATATTACCTTAGCTTCATTGTTTTCAACTTCTAGGCATCAAGAGAGTCAGTTAGGAAACCTTGTCTGATAGGTAAAGATATAATTGGTTTATCCAGACATGTATTGTCAACCGCTATATCCTTTGAATGATAATTAGCTTAGTTCTTAGGCAATAAACCCAGCTTCCGTAATCATTTAAATATCGGCTAAAACATCTGTTTGTCCTTTGATCATTGCTTCATCTTTACTTTTTATTGCATTAGTTTATAGTTTTATTCATCATATCGCACATTATTATTTCACTAACTCTTCAGTGCAATTGCTTTGATTTTATCACTCTAATCCATGTGGGTTTGACACTCAATACTTATCACTCTATTACTTAAGCGACGGGTATTCTTGCTCTAATTGTGCATACTATATTTTACGCATCATTTAGATATTAAAAGTACTGGTCAATCAGCTTTGTTATCTTTTGCTCGTTCTCTTGTTTTGAATGATTTATTACATGTACCACTGTGACTAAAAATCTACTCTCGGTCTCTAAGTTTGCTAGAGACAATAGAGTTTTCTTTGAGTTTCATGCAAGGTCTTGTGTTGTACGTGATGAAAATACGAGAAGAGTGCTACTGCAAGGAAGGGAGTAGGATGGTCTCTACAATTTCTCAGTTGATGTTTTGCACAATAATGTTAGTAACAGTTGTAATAGAGTTGAAGTACATTATGTTGATGCTATGATTGATTCTTATGAGTTATGGCATAGACGACTTGGGCATCCTGCATATGATTTTCTCATGCATGTCTGTACAAATGCTAATGTAACCTTTTCAAGCAAGTTCAATAAGATGAGATTGCCTACATGTGTAGCATGTCGAGTTGGAAAAAGTCACAAACTCTCCTTCAATTATTCTAAGACTGTGTATGATAAGCCATTTCAATTGGTGTTTACTAACCTTTGGGGTCCGTCTCATGTGAAGTCTGATGTTTTTTTTTTATATAACATTTGTCGATTCCCACTCGAGAATATGTGGCTCTACTTGTTGAAAGATAAATCTCAAACATTGGATGCCTTTCATGTGTTTCATAAAATGGTGCAGACCCAATTTGGAGTATGTGTTAAGGAGTTACAAAGTGATTGGGGGGAGAATATCGTAGTTTGACAAAGATATTAGCTAATGAAAGGATTAAACATCGTGTCACATGTCCTCATACCTCGGAGTAAAATGGTGTGGTCGAAAGAAAACACCTACATGTGATTGAGCTCACTTTGGTTCTTTTGGCTCAAGCTTCCCTACCTCTTAAGTTTTGGTCTCATGCTGTATGCACAGCTATATATTTGATCAACAAGTTGCCTACTAGAGTGTTACAAGGAAAGTCCCCTTTTGAGCAGTTATTTGAGAAGAAGCCAGACTATGTGTTTGAGGATATTTGGATGTAGGTGCTTTCCACACTTGCGACCTTTCTAGCATCACAAGCTCGAGTTTAGATCTCATCTGTGCACGTTTCTTGGCTATAGCCCTCAACATCTTGGTTATAAGTTTTTGGCACCAAATGGAAGTGTGTTTATATCTCGACATGTTATATTTGATAAGATGTTTTATTCCTTTTGCAGATACAAATTGTAAAAGTATGCCTAGTCAACTGAATGACAAATCAACTATTATACCTCTTGTGATTGATTCAAGAAAGAAGCCAGTTCATATTTTTCAACATACACAACCAGAGGCAGCTGAAAGTTCTACAAGAAATACTTCACATAGTCACATGGATGATGTAGTTCAACCTTCCACATCAGAACATGAAATTCAACCAGAGTCATCAACCTTAGAAGTTCCTGAATCACTAGATGTTCAAGGTCAATCTGGAGTTCAACCAGACTCGCCAGCTTTCCCTGATCAGTTTGAGTTTACTGAGAATTCTCATGTGGCTGTAAAAAATAATGAAGTGAGTTTGAGCATAGTTGTATGCTCACATGGTGAACAACAAAGTAACAGTGCAACAACGAACTATCACCCCATGTTGACTCGTAGTAAGAATGGCATTTTTAAACCAAAGTCCTACATGGTTGTTGTTCCTGACAGTGAAGATGAACCAACCAGTGTGTATGAAGCACTAAACTCTCCTAAGTGGAAGGAGGCAGTGCAAGCTAAGCTGGATGCCTTGGAAAAAAATGGTACTTGGTTTCTAGTTAGTCTGCCTGAATGACATTCAATAGTTGGGTGCAAGTGGATTTTTAAACTCAAAAGGAATTCTGATGACACTATTGGAAGATATAAGGCACGATTAGTTGCCAAAGGGTTTTCTCAAGTGCCTAAACAAGATTTTTTTTTCGATACTTTCAGTCCAGTGGTGAATGTAACTACTCTCTATGTGATATTTTCACTTGCTGTCAACAAGAAATAGTCTTAGACAAGTTGACATTAATAATGTGTTTCTAAATGGGGACTTGACTGAGGATGTTTTCATGCAACAACCTTCTGGATTAAACAGGTTGCTTCATATGGTTCGAGGTTAGTTTGCAAGTTAAATAAAGCCCTTTATGGCTTGAGACATGAGCCTCGCAATTGGCACACCAAATTGAAAAGTTTTTTTTCTTGAAATTGGGTTCAAAGAATCATGAGAAGATACTTCCTTGTCATATTAAACAAGGATTTATGACATACATGTTGGTATATGTCGATGACATAATAGTAACTGGGCATAGTGATAAGGAAATTGATTGGGTGATCAGATTGTTAAGTGCCAAGTTTTCATTAAAGACTTGGGAGATCTCAACTATTTCCTGGGTATAGAAGTCTGTAAGAAACGTGATGCGTTATTTCTGAACCAAAGAAAATATTTACTAGAGTTGCTGACTAATAATCGAATGCATAATGCTAATGCTACTCCTACGCCCATGGTAGAATCACCAGTTTTATGTCGAGATGGTGGCAGTCCTATTGATAATGCAAGTGAATATAGGAGCATTATTGGAGCCTCGTTGTATGCTTGTCATACAAGGCCATATATTGCCTTCAGTGTGAACAAAATTGCTCAGTTTATGCATGAACCACGTGAGCAACATCTCCAGGCTATTAAGAGAGTGTTAAGATACTTGACTGGTATACTTAATCACGGGCTCATGTTTTTACCAACCACTAAAGGATGCCCGATTACAGCATTTGCAGATGTTGATTGGGGTGGCAGCATTGATGATATGAAATCTATTTCAGGACATTGTGTTTATTTAGGTGGTAACCTTGTTCCTTGGAGCTTTAGGAAGTAGAAAATAGTGTCCTGGTCGACAACTGAAGCTGAGTGCAGAAGCATTGCAGATGTTACTTCTGAGATTTCATGGATCAGTGCTCTTTTGGGTGATATGGGGATCATGCTAGATAATGTTCCGGTCGTTTGGAGTGACAACGCTAGTGCTGTGGCGATATTTGCAAACCCTGTATATCATGCACGTGTAAAACACGTTGATTTAGATGTCCACTTTGTATGAGAACAGGCTCAGTCCTGGGCAGGGGCAACAAGGCCGCCCGCTTAGGGCTCACCGTTTAAGGGGTTTAATTTTTTCAATATTTATTGATAGATATTTAATTTTTCTCAATATTTGTTATTAGAGGCTTATTCTTAAAATTCAACTTTTTTCTAATACTTGTTATTAGGGGCTTGATTTTTTTAAATATTTGTTATTTTGGGCATAATTTTAAAATTTTATTTTTTTCAATTTTTTTATTAGGGGCCCAATTTTTCAATTCATTTTATTATGGACCTACTCTTAAAATTATTTTTTTCATTACTTGCTATTAGGGACAAAGATTTAAATAACAGTTTTCAACTACAACAACGATCATTACACGACGATAGCGGTAGTGGCGGAGCGAGGATTTTCTTATAGTAGGGGCCATGAGTGAAGTATGAGGTATTGAGGATTTCTATACCACTAGAATAAGCATTGTTGACCCCATATCCCCAACAAATTAAGTGAGGTCAAATCTAATATTTCCCATGAAAAAATCTATATTACCTCCTTGAAAATCCCATACCCCCAACAAATCAAGTGGGGTCAATTGCACCCTCAATTTATATGCTACATCCGCCCATGGGTAGCGGCGCCATCTGAAACCGTAATACCCGCAACTGTTATGTCCACAATAACGTATGTTATTAAGAGATTTTACAAACGTGATACTCGTAGTGGCCGAAATAGCATCTATAATGTCCGCAACCACAATAAAATTTAACATGACTGTAAATACGACCGAAATCGTAATTTAAAGTTTTAATTTGGGGCCATTTTTTATATTCGCCCTGGGCTACCAAAAACTCAGGATCGGCCTGTATGAGAAAAGGTTGCACCAGGAGAGCTACGAGTGAATTATGTTCCAGCATCTCATCAAGTGGCTGATGGCTTGACTAAGCCATTAACCAAGTGCTATTTCTCTCTTTTTTCGACAGAAGTTACTGGTATGGTCAGTTGAAGAAGCAGAGAAAGAAGAAGTAGGGAGAATATTGAAGATATGCAGTTGGTGTAACTAGCTAAAGTAGTTAGTTTGTTGGCATGATCGTTAGTTTGTTAGCATGGCCGTTCCAAGTGATATGTAGGCTATATAACAATACTGTTTTCCATTGTAATTCACTCATAATTGTAATTCAATAAAATCTTGAATACAAGTCTGTTCACAAGAAATAATAAACTCTCTTCTCTTTTGTTAAGTCTAGTTGATTAGTTCCAATATCACAATAGAGCTCGAAGCAGATTATGGACCATTTGATAGGAGTGCTTGGTGTGGATGTGGAAGCAATCCTATGCGCTAGACTCGATTTAAGAAAATGGTGAATTGCTCTTGGGAATTCAAGAATAATAGGTTGGGTGTTTCTTGATTTTTCTGGAAATTGAAGAACAAAGTTAAAGCAAATAAAATAATATGAGAGATTGGAAGATGAATAAGAATAATATGAAATAAAAGATAAAAAAAATATTAAAGTAAAGATAGGTAAAAAATGTAAAAAAATCTAGCTTTGTTTATGGAAGATGGTGACAATGGCTTGAAGAATAAGAAGATGAAGATGGCGTGTGGTTTGGTAGATGTCCTCCAGAACCCTCCTACTCGAAATTGAATAGGCAACCTCCATGATATGGCTTTAACCGACCCTTCTAATCACAATTTACCAGGCAACCCGGAGTGTGAAGATTCTCCCTTGCACAACCTAGTTGAAACGCTGAAGATGACTTCGAAGGTACAAGTTTATCTACACTTGCAAACATGTACTCAAAGAATACCTTTATTAAAAATCTCAAATCCCTAAACTCAAAATATGATTTACAATAAAGAATTTCTCATCCTTTTATAGGGGAATGATGACTAAACTAGTAGGAATTCCTAAATAGAATCAAACTATATTCCTAATAAAATAACATTAATAATAATAATAAAATAATATAAAAACTAATATAATAATGGGATACATATAACTCCTTGTTGAATTTGAAGTCCTACGCCTTCACATAAGAGTTATTGGGCTGAATTTACAAAATCACGTAATAAATCTCATATCCAGTTTTTTGCTTGCGCAGTCTTCATTAAAATGAACGTATCTTGAGTTCCCGACATTGGATTGATACGTTTCAAGATGCGTTGGAAAGGTGACTGAATGACGGTAAATTCTTTAGATGACAACTCGACCCAAAAATGCCCGGATCTCATTCGAAAAGTCGTCTCAAGTCGGCTGATGCTCTAGCCTTGCAAAACAGTTTCAATTTATCTAAAATACATTGCTTTACACCTCCAATGCATGGATTGTTTTGGCCCTTGTTGCTTGCATCAAACAACTTCAACTTCTTGTCTAATATAAGTAATGTTACCCCTCTCATGCATGTATCATTCCCCCACTCCTCAAAAAGATTCGCCCTCGAATCTAAACTGGTGATTGGAGGAAGTTCATCAAAATACCATGAAAGAGAAGTCATCTTGAAGGATCCTTGTGCCAAGTCTCCTTTTGCAATGTGATTTACGAGTTCCTTCACATTGGCAGCTTCATTATTGTTCTTCTTTTGGTCGCAAGGTAACTCATTCTCATCTTCAAAATTGTTATTAATGCTAGAAGAGGAATCACAAGCATAAATAAGAATTCTAAAAATAATCAATTGTACATTTTGATTGTGGACAACCTTAGTAGGTTTCTCATTTGGATGATCATCAACTTCTTCTTCATAACAAGGCAAGGCATTGTCTCCCTTATGTTCTTCAAGATAAATAATTTCTTCTTCATCATAAGACAAGGTTGAACTCTCGATAGTAACGTTTTCCCCATGTTCTTCAGGAGAACAAATTTCTTCCTCATCCTTGGATCTTGTGTGTAATGGCTCTTGCGAAAAATCAGGCTTTAAATGCCCAAACATGCGTTCTAACTATTTCTTTAATTTGTGGAATGAGTCATCCATGGATTCAATGGCCTCTTGTTCATTGCTTTTCTTTTTTTCGGAACATGTTACATGCCTCGAATACTGCTCTTTATACTCATCTTCATCACGAACATCTCGAGCATAAGTAGAACGTCGCTGAGGCTGCTCAACATAATAGTCATCATATCTGACAATAGTAGATCACCGTCGAAGTTCATCCCATATGTCATCTTGATCAAAACTAGAATACCCTCGACATAGCTTTGAGACATGTAGCGCGTTATGCAATTGCTCTTTGGAAAGATATCGCGACGTAATATTTGGTGGTCTTTTATGTGACATCCTAAACGTTCATAAAATAAAATAAACGAAGCAAATCCTCACCTTTATTCACTCCAATCAAAGTCTCTAAGATTCCAAGGAACGGTATGACACCAATTGAATTAAGTTGCAAGAAAGAATGAATTTATGTAAACTTTTAAATTTCTACTAACATAAGAAACAAGAAGGTATTAGAATATTTATAAGAAGCAATAAAAGCTAAAACAAATAGCTAAGAATGAAAAAAAATCAGAAAAAACCCGAAAACCCTAGAATTGTGAAGCAACTTGATCTACTTTGTTTGAGGTGTTCTTGTAGTCCAAAATTTCTGAAATTTTGTTAGAAGACTCTTCCAATGGTATAGATCTAATCTGGAAATTTTCAGCTCAAAATTTCCTTGTTTGGTTTTTGCGAATTTTCTCTTTTTTTAATTTTTTACTCAAAAACGTCAAAATCTAATTCCAAATGATAGGAGTGGTTGGCGTGGATGTGGAAGCAATCATATGTGCTAGACTCGATTCAAGAAAAAAAAGGTGAATTGTTCTTAGGAATTCAAGAACAATAGGTTAGGTGTTTCTTGATTTTTCTGGAAATTGAAGAACAACGTTAAAGAAAATAAAAGAATATGAGAGATTAGAAGATGAATAAGAATAATATGAAATAAAAGATCAAAAAAGATTAAAGTAAATATAGGTAAAACAAATCTGAAAATTCCAACTTTGTTTATGGAAGATGGCGACAATGACTTGAAGAAGAAGATGAAAATGGCGTGTAGTTTGGTAGATGTCTCGTGGAACCCTCCTACTCGCAGTTGAATAAGCAACATCCATGATATGGCTCTAACCGACCCTCATAATCGCAATTAACTAGGCAACCCAGAGTGTAAAGATTCTCACTCGCACAAACTAGTTGAAATGTTGAAGATGACTTCGAAGGCACAAGTTTATTGACACTTGCAAACATGTACTCAAAGAATGCCTTTATTAAAAATCTCAAATCTCAAAATCTGATTTACGATGAAGAAGTTATCATCCTTTTATAGGGGAAAGATGAATAAACTAGTAGGAATTCCTAAATAGAATTAAACTCTATTCCTAATAAAATAATAATAATAATAATAATAATAATAATAATAAATAATCTAAAAACTAATATAATGAGGGGATAATTGTAACTCATTGCTGGATTTGAAGTCCTAGGCCTTCATATAAGAGATATTGGGCTGAATTTACAAAATCCCGTAATAAATCCCATATCAAGTTTTCTACATGCGCAGTCTTCACTAAAATGGACGTATGTTGAGTTTCTGACATCGAATTGATGCGTTTCAAGATGCGTTGGAAAGGTAAATGAATGACGGTCAATTCTTCATAAAACAACTCGGCCCAAAAATGTCTGGATCTCATTCGGAAAGTCGTCCCAAGTTGGATGATGCTCTAGCTTGTAAAACAAACACCTCCAATGCATATATTGTTTTGGCCCTTGTTGCTTGCATCAAACAACTTCAACTTCTTGTCTAAGATATAAGTAATGTTACCCTTCTCATGCATGTATCGCCGTTGGGGGTTTTTCGAATTAATGTTTACTTTATCTTAAATTGTTTTAGTTTATAATGGTTTAATGAAATTCAACGTTTTTTTGGCCTTTGTCTATAGATAAAACGAGGTTGTTTTATCTCTAGAATTTTAAGAGATATTGTTTTTTTTGTGGTTTGAGGGTATCGAACGAATGAAAAATCATCTTGTTTTCTCTAAAAACTTTATTTTCTCTTCTAACCTTATTCCGCTCATTTCTCATGTCACAAAAAAATTTGCTTGGTCAAGTGTTACATTAAAATTCAATAGCGCTCCTTTGAATTCACGGTTTTGTGTTTGGCACCCGAATCATGGCGGTGACCCTTCGAACTTGATAAATATAGGTAAAGTTCATCCTTCGACATTCTTGTCAAATGGGAACATGTTGCGTTCAAAGTCAGATAACAGTCTTAAAGACTTTAGAAAAATGTTAAAAAAGGGGAAACCCAGGACGGCTGGATCCAATTTCTCAGGAAAAGTCCACCGCACCTTTGCTGTGTTTTCAGTGTCTACAGCTAAACGCCGACTACGTTCAAATTATTTGGGCGTAAAATTGTGAAAGAAGCGTTTATAGTAAATCAAATTATAAATTCATTAACTGAAATTCATCGTTTATTTTGTAAAGGAATCTGTTAAATCCCATAGACAAATACTCAATGCATAGTAATGTTGTTGAAATCGAATCAGCCGGTTCAATCCGTAGTTTCGGCAGTCCAATAACATGTCGAGAACCGGAAACCGGTTAAAACAAAGAATTGAAAAAAAATCTGAAACAAACTCAGTTATAGAATGAATGCATATTATCTGGTTTTAACTTCATACCAGAAGCTACTTATACACTATGATTTGGTATAAAATAGATCGTAAATCTCTCTCCTCATCACAGGGAAAAAATAATGAACTCTCTCACGTCAGCACCAGCAGCCGCCTTGGGACCGTAAAACCCCATATGCGTCGAGACTTCTCTCGTGATGTTGCCAACGCTGTCGGCGCCGCCTTGGTGGCCGGAGTTAGCCGGTGGGTGGTAATAGAGGCGAGCGGTCTGGGGGCAGTGAGAATGAAACCTTGCGACTATTCTCACCCCTGCATCCAAAATCTCCGTGTACTTCCCCATTTCCTGATTGTTACAAAAATGAATCTCTATAATTTTCTTTAAGAAAATGAAAAGAAAAAAAGAAAGAAGGGTTGTGCTAAAAAACAGCCCCCAAGTAAATATCCCATGTAACAACAGGAACTGGAATTTGATGTGGGAACTGAAGGGGGAGAAGCCCAATATTTATATACAGCAGTTATCAATATGCCAGCCAGGGGAGGTCTTTCCCTTCGGTTTCCTCCCCCTGGCCCACCTCACATTTCCTAAGTTAGGTGGAATGTATTTTATTATGTGCCCCTACATTTTACTCTTTTGCTCGTGTTAATCCCTAACAGTTCATATTCGTTTCATTTTACTATTCTTTTACGTCTCAAAACACAATTTCCCTAATCAAATCACATCATTCAATGCCAAATACATCATCAGTATCGATTGAAGTTGCCATTTTTTATTATGTTCATGCTTGGTTTCGATGTTTGTTGTACGGGTTGTGATATTTTTCTGATTTTAACGAAAGTTATTTTATTAATAAAGTAGTTCAGAAAATAAAAAGAGAAATATAAAAGGGCTTTGCTGCAATATATATATTTCCATTTCATTCCAAACTAAGTGGGGACACAGTCAGATACAGGGAATCGTCTGAGTCAAATTATGCAAAACCGCGTCAGTGAACAAAGTCAGAAATTGAATGTGCGCGGCTTTGGTTGTTCGCCGCGTGATTTGCTCCTTTTTTTTCAAACTTTGCCCCTTTGTTTTTCATAATTACACAATCGCCCTTCATTGTACGATATTTATTTATGGATAATTATTTAATACATTAGTTTAGGGTTTTAGTAGTTTAGAATTTAAAGACTGTGAATAAAATTTAATGTTTAGGGTTAGAATTTAAGGTTTATAGGTTAAAACATAAATCCTACCATATTACTCAACAATCTATAACCTAATCTCTAAACCTTAAATCTTAACCAATAAATTCTAACAATTACCCCTAAATTTTAAATCATGCACCTAAACCACTATATCATGCACCCTAAACTAAATTCATAAATCCTAAAATTAAAACATTTTTAAAAATTAAAAATTTTTACCGCCACCAGTGTATTGAATATAAATACTTTATTTATTTGTATTTTTTCGATAACTAGTTACCGGCCAGGAAAATCACGTGATTGCCTAGATCTATTGTGGATGTCTATTAGACTTAAAAATTTCACCATGTACGTAAATCGATTGACTTGATCAGAGATTCGATTTTGATTCAAACATGATGATCTAAATTTTATCTGAAATTTGAAATAAATCGAATCGAGTCAAAATTAACCTGAATTTAGTTGAACTGATATGGACTCAAATTGATTTTAACTGAATCAAAGGTAATCCGAATTGATTTCAATCGAACCAAAAGTAACCAGAATTTATTTTACTCAAACCCATTTGACCAAACAATTTTTTATTGATTTGTTGTAGGATATATGTAATAATATATATGAAATTGCTACAAAGTTAATTTATAAGAACATACATGAAATTGCTACAAGGAAAACAATTGAATTTTTGAGTTGAAACGCGTATTGCATCAAAGGTGTATATTCACATTTAAGAATTGAAATCTTCATTTTTAACAAAAATATGTGTTTTTCAAGAATATACCAATATTATATATATGCTTATATTGGACTTATAATCAACCCGAAAATCTAAAGGTTAACTTGAATAAAAAATAATTTTCTATTGACCCGAAATCGACCGACTTGACCCGATATTAACATATCCGACCTTAAACCGAATGAAATCAGACCTGGAATTACCCTACTCGAATGACCAATGTTGTAATTCATTTTTGATCAGGCCAGCCCAAAATTAATACCCCAAACCCAATACCCCTTTACAAACCCAAATACCCATATCCAAAAATAAACCGTATACCCAATTAAGACCCAAATAACACAAGCCCAAATTACAACATATACCCTAATTACAAAATAACCTAAAAACCAAAACCCTAATACCCTTCCAATCATGCTGCCGCCGCACCCCTTTATCCGCCCATGCCACGGGTGCCACTGCCACCGGCCACTTGATTGCCACTACGCCCACTTGTCTGCGTCACCGCCCAATTTGACCCTGAAAAGCAAGAAATAGACATCATTTCAGATTTGAAAAAAACAACCAAATATGCAACTTGCATGTATTTTTATTTTAGGGTTATAAAAACCCCAAAATTGGATGTAATTGGCACTCTTTTTTTCGGATTCAAAAATAAAAAATCTCAAGATTCATCCTTGCTCGGAAAAAACAGATTCAAAACACAAAAAGGTGTCAAAAAGGTGTGACCTTTCGAGTTTCGGGCCACCGTGGCAGCTCCAGCGAGCGGCGATTCGCGGTGAGGAAGGGATTCGGCGACTGGGTTTGAGAGGGTGATTGAGAGAACTTAAGAGATTTTTTTATATCATATGATAAAATGAATTTTTGGGGGCTAAAAGGGGTATTTAAATAGATATCAAAACGACGTCGTTTCATACCCTTGGTAACCTGTGCATTCGACCCGACCCGGCCTACGATCCGCACATTTTTTACTAAAGGAGAAAATTACCTATTTGGCCCTTCCTCTATTGTAGCCTTATGTTTTCACCTTCCAATTTTCATTTTCTTCCATTTTAGTCACTGTTTTTATTTTTTTATTTACTTAATTATTTATATTATTACAATACCTATCACTACTATTATATGTGTAAATAATATAATAGTATATTATTTCATTATTATATATTTTTGGAATATGTATAGTATATATATATAATATTAGTATAATATATCTATTTATAATGTATTAATGTAAAATGTATATGTATATATTTATATAATCTATTACGTGTATTATTTACTATTATTATTATTGGTTTATTATATTTAATATTATTATTATGTTTATTATTATATTTTTCATATTTAGTATCATTACCTTTATTATATATAGATGTATATTCTTACGTATTATATTATTTTACGTATATATGTACATTATTTTAACTATACAATATGTATATTATATTATTATACATATATATATTTCTACCTCATTTTGAATATTTTGTTAAAAAAACTCAGTTTAATATTAAGGGAATATTTTTCATTTTATTTCGGGTAACCGGTTAGGAAGTGACATCCTAACTCATTCAGGTGTCATCTTCTTCGGTTTTTGTAAATAAGTAAATGTTCTCCTTAGACTGCTTTTCTGGATTAAAATTTTGAATTAAAACTCGAAATTTTGTTTTCTTGCAAAGACAACACTAGATCAACGCGGTACCAATTTTGGGTGTTGTGGGGTGTTAATCCTTCCTCACGCGTAACCGACTCCCGAACCCAAACGTTTTCGAATCTCTTGTTATTTTTTTATGGTGTCCAGCCTACCATAGTGGCCGGTGGTGACTCCATGTCCTTTTTTTTTAATTTCCATTTTCCACCTCTTTTTCTTTTTTTAAAACTTTACGGTAATCTGCTAAGAGCGTTATCCCAGTCTCCGGATGACGTCTACTTTGATATCGTAAAGAAACACATTTTTTAACAATATTTTCGAAGGGGAAAATCCATGACTATAACCCGTTTGTCACCTCTAATGGCTACCATGTTGAAAATATAATGTGGCGGTGATAAACTTAAAACATGGTCCGAGTGACAAAATAAATTTTTGAGTGATTTAGATTTGAACAAAGATTGTCGTGAGAAAAGAAAGAAAATGAACTTACCACATTCATAAAGTCTAGTAATAAAAAATAATAGTTAGCATCTAATATTAATAGTATTGGTATTTGCCTAATTATATATATATATATATATATATACATTTTGGTGTGATTACATGATAGTATATGTTTTTTACTGTTAACTCTTTGAACAGGCACGTGCACCGTGCAAATAAACTTTTTAAACTCGAGTCTCTTAGAAGTGACAATGTTTCATTTTCTACTGAGACCACTCGATGAATTCATTTAATTATATTTTTTATAAATATTATTATAAGTTGCATTGGATTGGTTGTGAAATTTTTCATAGGCAACACTAAAATGTCTTATTTATTTTATTAATTCTAAAATTTATCACAAAAATACTTATCAGGATTTTAAACTTTGTTTGTAAACAAATTCAAACTCAACTTGTGATTTTGGTAAGAAAGAGAAAGATCAAGCTGTGATTATGGAAGAGTTAATACTTAATACAGTATGAACTTATAGAAAATAGTAGGAGTGTTCAAAAATATTCGACCCGACTCGACTATCCGACTACCCGAACATAAATAATCGGGTATTTATCCGATTTTTTTTATCCGGGTCGGGTACTCGGCCAGCCTTTTTTTGGGTCGGATCCAGGTCACAGAATTCAAAACTAAAATTAATATTTTTTATGTTTTATATATATATTTATATTAAACTAATAAAAAATCTTAAATTTTTATATATTCTTATATTAAATAAATACATATTTTTATATTAAATTAACAAAATATATTTTATATTAAAAAAATATTTTTTATATTCGGATACCCTAGTATCCGATTTTTCAGGTACCTGCAACATCTGGGTACCCGACTAACGGGTATCTGCAACACTCGGGCCGGAATACGGGCCGACCATAGAACTACCCGAGTACCCGAAGACCCGGGTACCCGGATTTGAATACCCCTAGACAATAATTCCAGTATTCACGGGTGTTTTCCTAAACTAAGGTGTTCAGAATTTTTTATTTCCAAAACAGGGCATTTTTATTTTTATTTCTAAAAACAACTTCAATGCCATGTAAAATTTATAGTGCACGTGGGTAAAAAGAAAAAAAATAAAAATAGAATAATAGATAGTTACAAGGTGAATTAAAAATCAGGAGAAATAGGAAGTTTGGTACAGTGGGCAATTTTATATTTCAAATATCTATATGTTTTGAATACTAATAAGGGTAATTATTTAATACAATATGATAGAAATAAAAGTTTTTACAATTGTTTTAATTTTAGAATTTAGATATTTAGTTGAGGGTGATAAGTGTTCAAAAGTACTATTTTTCTTACCATTTTTACTCATATTATTGTTAGACTTAGGCTCATATTAGTTGCATAATTAGCTATTCATGCATTAATCAATGTTTCCTTCCATCGTTGAGCTTGATTACATAACTTGGTAGTTTTTGTGGAAAAGATGCTGCTTTGGTGTGCTTTGTGTGTGTATGTGCAGGATCACTTGCCAAAGCAATGCCGAGCTAGATGCCAGGGCAATGCATGAAGGATATGCCGAGCTAGTTGCCAGGGCAATGCATGAAGGAGACACCGAGCCAGTTGCCATGGCAATTGTCGACAAAGAGAAAATGCAATAGGGATGTCGAAATTAATGACTTTACAAGCCCAAGATGACATGGAGCAAGGCCCAAGCCCAAAGGAATTTGATTGCCATGCAGATATTAAAGAAGAATTAAATTCCAAGAAGATAGGAGAAATTCTAATAGGAATAAAATTATAATAAAGAATTATATTCTTTAAAGATAATTTAATTCCAACTCAAACTCCTTCTCAAAGAAGGACTTTGGCCTAGCCCTATAAATAGCAAGGAGATTTCGACAACTTGGATAGAGAGCATTAGGGCAAATTTTGACAAGTCCAAGGGAGAAGGCAAGGGGAATTTTCGACAAGCATCTAGGGCAAGGGATTTTCGACAAGCTTCATCTTTTCTTCCTTGTTCGATTGGGTTCATGCTAGGGATTAATTATCTTGTGTTTCTTTGGAACCTAGCCATGAACTAAATATACTTGGCTATGGTTATTGTGTTTTGTGGTTGTGATAAACTATTGCTTTTTGTTTAGGTAATAAGAGTTTGCACTTTTCTATTTCAAGGTTTATTCATTCTTGGTTCTTATTCTTGTTTGCGAGTGAATTGGGAGAGGATCTCGTGATTTCATCTATTTATCTAATATCGGGAGAGTTAGATTCAAGAAACGAATGAATATGATCTTT
Organism: Hibiscus mutabilis; assembly: GCA_019671005.1. Lineage (NCBI taxonomy): Eukaryota > Viridiplantae > Streptophyta > Magnoliopsida > Malvales > Malvaceae > Hibiscus > Hibiscus mutabilis. The sequence goes on from CM033719.1 coordinate 51,389,537, forward strand.
ATGCAATCTATTGATGGTGAAGATTAATCCGGCTTAGGAATAAGTTAAGGATTTCAACGGCTAAGAGGAGCGCAAGATTGGTTGTTGTTCACCCTTGATTCACGCAGGGATGTATTATCAAGGCATGCACAAGTAGCTAGAGTTTCGACTTAGGGATAAGAAGAAACCATTGAAGAACGCTCTGCCGAACCTTGAAGGTTGCTGCCCGACGCCCAAGTAGTTGCCCGTGCAACCATCGATTAGTTGCCAAGGCAACCCGTTGTACAAGTTGCCACGGAATCGAGTTGCCCGTGCACTCTTTTACCAAGACAATCCAATCGGCTATCACACCTCAACTCACGATAACCTGGCCTATCTCTCTCTCATTCGATCTCATCTTTTCATTTACTTTATTTCTTTCTAGATTAGTCATTAGTTAAACTCCTATAATCCTTTACTTGTGTTTTTACTTTTTACAGTGCAAGAGACTAGATTCTTGAAGTAGCACCAATCCCTGTGGAGACGATATCTTTTATACTATAACTTGCGACGTGTATACTTGAACATTTGCGTAGCACTTATTACGCGCAACAAGTTTTTGGCGCCGTTGCCGGGGATTGACAATAGCGACTTTGTTTTTATTTTCTTGCACTTTCTTTTTATTTTTCTTGTTTAAAATTCAAAGGGCTAACAAACTTTGGTTTTGCATTGGTATATGACCAGTATGAGACCGACTTCACGAAATATCCCTTTGATCCGAAATCGAACGAACCTTACAAAGACTTAGATGAAGGATAAGAGAAGCAATGGCAAATCAAGACGGCAATATGAATTAAGATGTTCGAGCGGGAGGAGGAGTGATTCTTGCACGCAAATGAACTATTCGAGACTATCTTGAAGAAGATCTTGATGGACTTAACCCAAGAGTTGTCGCGCTGAAATTGAAGCCGCCCACTTTGAGTTGAAACCGGTAATGTTTAATATGATCAACACAATAGGTCAATTTGGCGGCTCAAAGAATCAAGATGCACGACAACATCTGAAATCTTTCCTCGAGATTTGTAACTCGTTCAAGATACACGAGTCACCCCGATGTCCTACGATTAAGATTATTCCCCTATTCACTGAGGGATAGGGCAAAAGCATGGTTGAATAGCATTCCTGCCGGATCCATAGCATTTTGGACTGATCTTTGTCGTGATTTCCTTGCTAGATTTAATCCTACAAATTTGACTGATAGGCTTCAGAATAGCGACATTACTTCTTTTCGGCAGCGGATGATGAATCCATGTACGAGGCTTGGGAGCGATATAGAGAACTTCTACACAAATGCCCTTTACACGGATTCCCGGTGTGGACTCAAGTAACAATGTTTTACAACGCCGTGAATACACCAACAAGGATGATGCTAGATGCCTCGGCAAACGACATACTCCTAGATAAGTCGCCGGAGGAAGCGATGCAAATTTTAAATAGGCTGGCCAAGAATGACTATCAATTCCCATCTACTAGAATAGGAGGAGTTAGACGCGTAAGCCATAATACATGAACTAGGATCATCGATTCAATTTCGGCACAATTGGCGCTTTAACCAAGATGGTCGAACATGCAAAAACCAAACAACACACATGAGGTCAAGGTAATGGATTCTTTTTGTGAGTTATGTGGTGATAACCATAATTCTTCTCAATGTATGCGAATCCGAATCCGACTTCTATGTGGGAATTACAATCGAGCAACAACATGATGTCCAATACATACAATCCGAGCTTGGAAGAAGCACCCGAATTTTTCATGGAGTAATCCCAACAATGCTTTAAACCAGAACAATCGAATGCACAAGCATCGGGATTCCAGCGAGAATATGCCACGACAATGATGCGCGCAACAACAACCGACAACATCTAGTTCTTTGGAAAATTCTCTAAATGCTTTTATGATGAAAACTGAATCTTATATGGCTGAGAATAGTAATTTCATAAAAAGAACTGATGCTTTTATTAACAGGACCGAGATGAGATTGCAAAACCAAGAGGCGACAATCAAATCATTGGAAAATCAAGTCGGACAGTTTGCTCAAAATCTGAATACTAGACCACAAGGAGGTTTACCTAGCGATACTGAAGTCGCAAGAGGAACTGGCCATGAGCAATGTAAGGCGATCACCACTAGAAGTGGCCAACAACTTAGAGAGGCTCAAACTCGCTCATCAAACAAAACTCCACAAAAAGATCAGGTCGAACCTAGCGGCATAGCCTCAGATGCCGAACCAGGAATTGCCGCGGCAACCGGCAATAAGCATGCCTCGGCAACTGACGATAAAGACGCCTCGGCAACTTGCGATAAGCATGCCTCGGCAACCCCAGTTGATAATGCCTCGGCAACTCCAGATGTCCCGACAATGTCGTCAATCAGGTTTCAAACCAATGAATGGATCGAAGATATCCGACTTCCACCACCATTCCCACAAAGGTTGAAGCGACAAAAGTAAGAATACCAATTCAAGAAGTTTCTTGATATCCTAAAGCAAGTCCACATCAACTTGCCATTGGTGGAAGCAATTGAACAAATGCCAAACTATGCCAAGTTTCTTAAAGACATTGTGTCCAAGAGAACAAGGCTATGAGAGTTTGAAACAGATTGCGCGACAGAGGGATGCATGGCAATGTTGCTGTCGTATGCCACCCAAGTTGAAAGATCTCGGAAGTTTCACAATACCTGTTCCATTGGAAATCACTATGTCGGGAAAGCATTATGCGACCTTGGGGCTAGCATAAACTTGATGCCTAAATCGGTTTTCGAAAACTAGGAATCGGGAAGGCAAGACCTACAACATCATCTTGCTGCGGCTAGCCGAAGCGAGATCCTATGTGCATCCAGAGGGAAAATCGAAGACATACTGGTAAAAGTTGATAAATTTATTTTCCCGCTGACTTTATTGTTTTGGATTGTGAAGCAGATGGCATGCACCCATCATTCTCGGGAGACCATTCCTAGCAACAGGGAGAACCTTGATTGATGTTGAAAAGGGAGAACTCACAATGAGGGTGAATGACCAGCAAGTTAAACTAAATGTGTTCCAAACACTAAGGCATGCCGATGATCCAAAAGAATGCCAACTTCTTCATGCCACGACAGAGTTTAACTTCGATGAGGAATTTAATTACCTCGGCAACCACATTGCCGACCAAGAGGAACCTGAGGAGTATGAAGAATCGGTCGATGAGGAACAACCAGAAGAGGCAAATTGGCTAGTCAATCGACCAGGTACATACTTTGAACCACTGGACTACTCAGGTAAGGAAGGTAAGCTCGAAAAACCCTCTATTGAACAACCACCAATTCTTGAGTTGAAACAATTGCCAGAGCAACTAAAATATGTATACTTAGGGACCGATAATACATTGCATGTAATTATTTCTTCTAAGTTACAGCCTGAGCAGGAAAAGAAGCTGATCAAGATGTTGAAGCTACACAAAAAGGCAATAGGGTGGACAATTGCCGACTTGAAGGGAATTAGCCCGGTGGTGTGCATGCACAAGATCTTGTTGGAAGATGATCACAAACCTTCAATTGAGGCCCATAGGAGACTGAATCATGCCATGAAAGGGGTTGTAATGAAATAAATCATCAAGTGGCTTGACGCTGACATTATATACCCTATCTCTGATAGTACGTGGGTAAGTCTTGTACAATGTGTACCGAAAAAGGGAGGTATAACAGTGGTAAGCAATGAAAATAATGAACTTATCCCAACCAGGACTGTGACCGGTTGGAGGGTTTGTATGGACTATCGAAAGCTAAACAAAGCTACTAGGAAAGATCACTTCCCATTACCCTTTATTGATCAAATGCTTGACCGTCTTGCAGGTAAACCCTTTTATTGTTTTCTTGATGGTTGTTCAGGTTACAATCAGATTGCCATAGCACCAGAAGATCAAGAAAAGACAACCTTCACATGCCCATACGGTACTTATGCCTTCCGAAGGATGCCGTTCGGATTGCGTAACGCCCCGGCAACCTTCCAAAGATGCATGATGACACTCTTTTCAGACATGGTCGAAGACTTCCTTGAGATCTTCATGGATGATTTTTCAGTTTATGGTAATGACTTCGACGGTTGTCTCGGTAATTTAGAGAGAGTGTTAGCAAGATGCGAAGAAACGAATTTAGTCCTCAATTGGGAGAAATGCTACTTTATGGTAGATGAAAAAATAGTGCTCGGCCACAAGATTTCATCCAAGGGAATTGAAGTAGACAAAGCCAAGGTGGACGTGATCGAGAGATTACCCCCACCAAATTCGGTTAAAGGAATTCGAAGTTTTCTCGGACATGTAGGTTTTTACAGGAGGTTCATTCATAATTTTTCTAAAATCACTAAACCCTTGTGTAATCTCCTTGAACAGGATAAAGTCTTCAATTTTGATGATTCTTGCACTCAAGCATTCAAAACCCTAAAGAAAAAGCTTGCCTCGGCACCCATTGTCGTTCCACCAGATTGGAAGCTACCTGTTGAGCTCATGTGTGATGCAAGTGATTTCGCGGTAGGAGCAGTCCTAGGCCAACGCACAGGTAAGACCTTCCATGTGATATACTGAGCTAGTAAAACTCTTAATGGTGTTCAAGTGAATTACACAACAACGGAGAAAGAGTTACTAGCTGTAGTTTTCGCAATTGACAAGTTTCGATCCTATTTAATTGGTACAAAGGTAATTGTTCATACGGACCATTCGACAATCAAATACTTATTTGCTAAAAAGGATGCTAAACCTCGTTTGATTCGTTGGATATTACTTTTACAAGAATTTTATATTGAAATTAAGGATAGGAAAGGAACAGAAAATCAAGTGGCCGATCACTTATCACGTTTGGAACGCAATAGGGAGGATGACGCGTATCTAGAGATATGTGATGCATTCCTGGATGAACAAATTTTAGTTGCCTCGGCAACCCTCGATGCCTCGGCAACCCTCGACGCCTCGGTAACCATGGATGCACACGCCTCGGCAACCCACGACGCCGCAGAAGCCTTTGACGCGCACGCCTCGGCAATTTTGGGAGCAGTCGCCACGGCAGCACATGCCTCAACAATACCCTGGTACGCGGATATAGTTAACTTCCTTGTTTGTGGTATTTTTCCTTATGGCATTACTCACCAAGGAAAGAAGCGGCTCCGCCATGATGCTAAGCATTACTTTTGGGACGAGCCTCTTTTGTTTAAACAATGTGCAGATCAGGTTATACGCCGATGTGTCCCTGAAGAAGAGCAACAGAATATACTCCGGTAATGCCATTCTTCACCCTATGGAGGACATTTTGGAGGAACTCGTACCGCGGCCAAAGTCTTGCAATCCGGGTTGTATTGGCCAACATTGTACAAAGATGCCCAAGACTTTTACAAGCAATGTGATCGTTGCCAGAGGACGGGCAATATCTCTAGACGACATGAGATGCCACTCCAGAACATCATCGAGGTGGAACTGTTCGATGTGTGGGGGATCGATTTTATGGGACCTTTCCCATCTTCATTCGGCAACCTCTACATCTTACTTGTCGTCGACTACGTGTCTAAATGGGTTGAGGCAGCTTCAGTTCCCAACAACGATTCCAAGACCGTGCAACGATTCCTGCAGAAAAACATATTTACACGGTTTGGGATGCCGAGAGAAATTATCAGCGACGAAGGCAAGCATTTTGACAACAGACTAATTGCCAAGATGTTGCAACGCTTCGGCATATCACCCACAAACCAACGGGCAAGCAGAAATTTCCAACCGGGAATTGAAGGGTATACTCGAGAAAGTTGTAAATCCCTCAAGGAAGGATTGGTCATTAAGACTAGATGACGCACTTTGGGCATATCGCACTGCATTCAAAACACCCTTAGGTATGTCCCCCTTCCGACTTGTCTATGGTAAAACATGTCATCTACCGGTGGAAATCGAGCACAAGGCGTACTGGCAATCAAGACCGTGAATATGGATTGGGAAAGTGCCGGACAAAAGCGTTTGATGGACCTCAATAAGATAGAAGAATTACGTGCACTCGCCTATAACAATGCACGAATCTACAAGGAGAAAACAAAGCAATGGCACGACAAGAAACTATTGCCACGACAATTCACGCCAGGGCAACTAGTTCTCCTATTCAATTCTCGGCTAAAACTTTTCCCGGGAAAGCTGAAATCAAGATGGTCGGGACCATTTGAAGTCGTCAAACCATTCTCCCATGGCGCCGTGATAATCAAGTCCATCTCTGACAACCATGAATTCAAAGTTAATGGACAAAGATTGGAGCACTACAATGGTGCCCATGTGGAACGTAACAAGGAAGTGGTCAACTTAGGAGATGCATGAGCATGCTCTCTCTTTTGATATTTTTATTTTTATTTATTTTTATTTTTATTTTTATTTTTCGATTATTTAATTATTTTATTATTTTTTTCGATTTTTTATTATTTTATTATTTTTCTGATTATTAGTAGTTTTAGGATAGATTTTTTTTATTATTCAAGTTTAAGAATCCTATTACACATCTTTATTTATTTTCTTTATTAGTTTATCTTTAATTTTAATCCTTATTTGATTTGTCTTTGAATTGTAGGAAAAGAAGTTCAAGATAAAGAAGGAATTCTAAACCAAGTAGGAGAACATCTTCAACAAGGAAACTAAGGGGCTGAATCTAAGGCTTATATAAAGCCTCCAATTCATCCTAACCAAAACCCCTTTGTCGAAAACTTCCTCCAAACCTAACCCTTTTTCGTTTTCCCCTAATCCCACCCACCTATCTTTTCTATAAAACCCATCACCCTTAACCTATTCCTACTTCCTATCTTGCAACTTTTTAGTTTCTTTTCTTTTCTTTTCTTTGTTTTTACTCACAACCAAGATCATCCATGGCATCCAAGATTAAACTTTTAGTTCATCCAAGTTCCTCCAAAGAACCAAGATACAAGAAGTTTGCTACACCGGTGGTTCAAGAAAGATTTCAATCCAAGTTTGAAAGCCGGAAGATTTATAAAGAACAAGGCTTTGAATACTCCAACTCTCATCAATATTTTGGCCTTGAACCATTCATCTTCAAGAGGATTGCACATCAAAAGTGGCAAATCTTTTGCCATCAACCGGAACCGGGTAACATCTCATGGGTAAGAGAATTCTATGCTCACTCACCTAACCCGGATAATCCTTATGTTTTTGTTCGTGACAAGGCCATACTTATAAGTCCCGAAAGCATCAACACTTTTTACGGACTTTACATTGAGAAAGACGAGCATCAAGCCTTCGTTGACCAAATCAATCCCAAGCAACTCGACAAGGTGCTTCAAGAACTCACTCGACCGGTAAATACAAGGGCACGGTAAATCGCCTTCGGCTTAAACCCGAGGCAAAACTATGGAATAAGTTTGTTAAAACTTCTTTAATGCCCTCCACACACAATACTACTGTTGATATACCACGTCTTTTGCTCATACATTCTATTTTGCATAATCGCATCATTAACATTGGAAAAATTATTTGTGATGAGATTTTTGTATGCAGCTCAAAAGATAAAGGTTCTCTTTTCTTCCCATGCTTAATTTCTAACCTTTGCAAGGAGATGCATGTCCCGAGTGAGTCCACCGATGAAAAAGCCCTACCCAAGTCTGGTTGGAATCAAGTACTAATCCGAAAGCTAATGGGAGAGGCACCGGGAGATTCTTCAAGGCCTCCAATTTCCACGGCAACTCCTGCCGCCGCGGCAATCCCTAATGCCCGAGCACCTAACGCCAGGGCAACTCGGCCACCAACCCCGGGACACTTTGAAGCACTTTTGCACCCATTGGTAAGCCACCTAAGGCAAATTGAAGACCGGCAACTAATGTTCATGCGGTACATGAAGGAGCACAACAATGCCATCACCCAAGTCATCCTAGAGAAGTACCCGGACAATCACGTGCCGTTCCCAATCTTCCCCGCCGAGATCCTTGCTCCGACAACCAATGAAGCAGTCGCCACGACAACCTCAACAGATGATGCCACGGCAACCTACATCGTGCACGCACAAGCTGACGCCACGACAACCAACCCTGAAGATGCCACGAAAACCAAAGCTAAAAACATCCCGGCAACCACTGCAAAAGCCAAAGGTAAAACACCTATTCCCGAATCAACTCCTACGAAATCATTTTCTGATTTTTCAGATTCGGACGAGTCCTCCATTGAACCAATAAAGACCGCACCAATTGAATCCTCCAAGCGAAAAGCCATTGACATTGATGAAGATGACGATGAGGACAACCCCGTACGAGGATCGATTCCACCAACAAGAAAACAACCATCGCGTTCAAGCAAGAAAATCAAGACACCGACTAGAAGGAAACTAATCATCTACGATGATGAACTCTCGGAGTAAGTCATCGTATGCATTTTTTTTTCTCGTTATTTTTATGCATGCATTGAGGACAATGCCTCACTCGAGTTTGGGGGGTTTGTTATTAGTAGTTGCCATGTTTAGTTACATTCATCTTAAGTATTACATTTATGATACATAAATTGCTTGCCATGCCTTTAGTTGAAACAAGAATTGCTTAGATTTGATGAATATTCGATGATGACTTTGCCAATGCACTTAATTGATAGAATTTTTATTCTAGGATAACCATGGAAAAACTTAGAATTTTACCATGATGCTAAATTTGATGAAACACTGTTGTGGTTTGATTGATTTAAGGAATTCTAGTGAACTTAGGTTGATAATTAACAAATTGGGGGATTAGAATAAAAATTGGATGAATGCTAGAGGTGCCCGAAATTGGCTCTAGCATGTGCTAAAAAATTGATTACTAGAGGTGCCCGAAACTGGCTCTAGGATGTGTTAAAAAAAATTTAACTAGAGGTGCCCGAAACCGGCTCTAGTCGATTAAATTAACCTAATTAAACTAAAAACAAAACACTAGAGGTGCCCAACACTGGCTCTAGTTCAAACATGTTAAAAAGAACCCAATGAAGTAATTTGAAAACCTATTGTTTGCATAGGATCCGAAAAATCAACTTGCACACAACTCCGCACACACTCACAAGCATTATAGTTTGATTCCGAGTAACTCCTAAGTTTTCCAAAAAATAAAAAGCCAATCATACTTTGTGCCCCAGTTTAGAGAATTGAAATCAAGTTCAAAGCTAAGTTTGTGAAAATTGAAGTCTTGGCAGGTAATTATGAGTTTGCATTGCTTGAGGACAAGCAATAGTTTGAGTTTGGGGGTGTGATAAGTGTTCAAAAGTACTATTTTTCTTACCCTTTTTACTCATATTATTGTTAGACTTAGGCTCATATTAGTTGCATAATTAGCTATTCATGCATTAATCCATGTTTCCTTCCATCGTTGAGCTTGATTACATAACTTGGTAGTTTTTGTGGAAAAGATGCTGCTTTGGTGTGCTTTGTGTGTGTATGTGCAGGATCACTTGCCAAAGCAATGTCGAGCTAGTTGCCAGGGCAATGCATGAAGGATATGCCGAGCTAGTTGCCAGGGCAATGCATGAAGGAGACGCCGAGCCAGTTGCCATGGCAATTGTCGACAAAGAGAAAATGCAATAGGGATGTCGAAATTAATGACTTTACAAGCCCAAGATGACATGGAGCAAGGCCCAAGCCCAAAGGAATTTGATTGCCATGCAGAGATTAAAGAAGAATTAAATTCCAAGAAGATAGGAGAAATTCTAATAGGAATAAAATTATAATAAAGAATTATATTCTTTAAAGATAATTTAATTCCAACTCAAACTCCTCCTCAAAGAAGGACTTTGGCATAGCCCTATAAATAGCAAGGAGATTTCGACAACTTGGATAGAGAGCATTAGGGCAAATTTCGACAAGTCCAAGGGAGAAGGCAAGGGGAATTTTCGACAAGCATCTAGGGCAAGGGATTTTTGACAAGCTTCATATTTTCTTCCTTGTTCGATTGGGTTCATGCTAGGGATTAATTATCTTGTGTTTCTTTGGAACCTAGCCATGAACTAAATATACTTGGCTATGGTTATTGTGTTTTGTGGTTGTGATAAACTATTGCTTTTTGTTTAGGTAATAAGAGTTTGCACTTTTCTATTTCAAGGTTTATTCATTCTTGGTTCTTATTCTTGTTTGCGAGTGAATTGGGAGAGGATCTCGTGATTTCATCTATTTATCTAATATCGGGAGAGTTAGATTCAAGAAACGAATGAATATGATCTTTATGCAATCTATTGATGGTGAAGATTAATCCGGCTTAGAAATAAGTTAAGGATTTCAACGGCTAAGAATAGAGCAAGATTGGTTGTTGTTCACCCTTGATTCACGCAGGGATGTATTATCAAGGCATGCACAAGTAGCTAGAGTTTCGACTTAGGGATAAGAAGAAACCATTGAAGAACGCTCTGCCGAACCTTGAAGGTTGCTGCCCAGACGCCCAAGTAGTTGCCCAGGCAACCATCGATTAGTTGCCAAGGCAACCCCGTTGTGCAAGTTGCCACGGCAACTGAGTTGCCCGTGCACTCTTTTACCAAGACAATCCAATCGGCTATCACACCTCAACTCACGATAACCTGGCCTATCTCTCTCGCATTCGATCTCATCTTTTCATTTACTTTATTGCTTTCTAGATTAGTCATTAGTTAAACTCCTATAATCCTTTACTTGTGTTTTTACTTTTTACAGTGCAAGAGACTAGATTCTTGAAGTAGCACCAATCCCTGTGGAGACGATATCTTTTATACTATAACTTGCGACGTGTATACTTACACATTTGCGTAGCACTTATTACGCGCAACAAAGGTTTCAAAGTTTAAGTGTTTATGTTTAGAGGTTTAAATTTTAAGGGTTGTGGTTAGAATTTAAGATTTATAAGATAAACCCTAAATCCATAACCATATTTCTCTAACCTCTAAACCCTAAATTCTAACCCTAAACCCTAAATTCTAACCTCAAACTTAAATTCTAAACCCATAAGCTCCTATTAAGTCTATTGGTTGAGGATATCCCCAACTTAGTTTTATAAGTTTCATGTGGTCAAACGAAGTCATAGAATGACTCATAGTATACATTTCTACATATCCCTATGACGAACAATGTACATGCATAATGTTGAGCTTTTGCTCTTAATGGATTCATAGTTCAGGTATTGTTGACTGTCAAAATAGATTGAGACCGGAGATGGTGGTCCGATGGTGGTTGAGATGGTCATTCTGGGTCGGAGCTTGTGTGTTGTTCTTTGTTGTTCGTGGGTAATGGTATCTGAGGTGGTCTATATGTCATGTTCTCCTTGCTCCATATCTAGTTTTATACTACTTGGACAAGTGTCATGATAGGGTTGTTGTGGCACGTCGATTGGACTGGCTATGACTTGACATATTAGGTTTCCCTCGTCATCCATAACGAGCATGTGTGTAGTCACGTGACAGCCGGATGAGGTGCGATGTTGCTTGTAGTCTTGTCTGTTCGCCACAGATTATAGAGGGTATCGTACAGGTCGCGGTTGACCATGTGCGTTGTTATGCTCGTCACCAGATGTCCCTTATGCTTCATCATTCGCAACACTATTCATTCTAGTTTTGACACGTGGCGGTAAGTGCTTATAGGTACTAACAATTGCCCCCTAGGTAAGGGAAGGTTATAAAGTGTCTTGGCTAACCCGAGGAATAAAAAGAGGGTTCGACAGGCGAGAAAGTTTTTTGTATTAATAGTTTGTGAAATTTTAAGGCAGATTACTTATATAAGAGTCGAGAATGCTTTACTAAACGTCGCATAATGGAATTTGTTGATGGTTCGGTCAATTTTCTTTAGGGGTAAACCGTTGCATGTGAAATGTCACATGATGAACCTCTTCAATAGCAAAGTGTGTCGAAGAAGACACGGTTCTTAGTTATAAATAAACTTTAGTTGGTATTCTTGGCTTTTACTTTGTTTGTCTTATTTGTTGCTGTGAGTTTTTTTAGGAGAGTAAAGGAAACTTTGGAAATGGAAGATACAATCTCTCATGTGTTAATGGCTGAGTCATCTGTTGTAGTGAGAGATGAGGTTCATTGTACTACCAAACCAGATGAGCTATTAAAAACGTTGGAGTGTCAGGGTTTTCTTGCTATTAATCATTTTCGTTATCGATTCAGTGTACCATTTGGGACATTTCGTCTGAGTAAATGCTCTGATGAGGGAAGATCATGGTTTTTTATCCCTCTATTTGCTTTTGAAGTTGGGTTCCATTTGCCGCTGTATCCCTTCTTTGTGGACTGGTTAAATTGGTTTGATGTAGCACCGGGTCAATTAAGCGGGACTAGTTGGTGGACTTTAGTGACTTATTTCTTAAATTGTAAGATTCATGGGGATGAACCGTCTATCGATATATTATGTTACTTTTATAATGTGATGGTTGGACATGACAAGAATGTGAACTGTTTCGTGACTATTTGTCACCATAGAGGGAAGGGACCGTTGATGAGTAATCGCACTGATAATCTTTTTTTGGACAGGATAAAGTATATCAAAGTAGAATGTATCATTGGAAGTTTTTCGTTCCCTATTGTATGGCATCGGCCGATGAAGGATAGGGTTGTGCCGTCTATCCTTAGAAAAATGTCGGCTGCTGAGCTAAAGCTTATTAGGAGGCTAGAAAGTGATCCACCCTGCCATTTTGTGAAGGTATGTACCCTTAGAAATGTTTGGGTGCACTGCTTGAAAGGGAAAAGTCTCAATGGTTGGGACGAAGAAGATTTTAATGTGTTTCCAGATGGCTCTTTGGCGAATATGCCTATTCATGTGGAGGCTTGGCCCCTTGGTGATGGGGTGATGAACGAGTTGCGAGGGTTCTTTTAGGTGATAAAGATGAACCATACAACTTCTTTTTAGAGCATACGGGCGTTCGTACTCGCCCCTGGAGATATCATGAAAAAAGATGCTCCCCAGGAGAGGTTAGTGGGGAAGCCACTGCTAGTGCTTCAATGGGTTGTATTAATGTGAGTCCATCCGGATCTGATCGCAGCAAGGGGAAATAAACGAATGGTTTTGAGTTCACTTGCTACTTCTGACTCGGAAGACGAAGGGAGCTATATGCGTTTGGAATGCAGGTCGAAAAGGTGAATATATACTGTAATCACTCATTTTCACTTGTAAATACATATTAATATTGCATGTATATTTATTATATGAATGTTACTAATATATATATAAGGTGTGGTGTGCATGTATATTATAAGCTATGTATGTATACGTATTAATGATGAATGTGTGTCGCGTATGTATCTAGAGTATGAGCGTATATGATTAATATATATATATATGTTATGATAATTATGGGCAGGATTATATGTACGTATGCCAATATGTTATACTTGTATAAGTATATGTTTGTATCATGTATATGTATTGCTGTTATAATTATATTATTATTATTAATATTATTGGGCTGATAAAATGAAAAAAATTAAATATATTAAACCTAAATAAAAATTACAGTCCAAGTCCAAATACAATTACAAGGCCCGGTTGGCCCAAACCCAAATCTTATCTAATTACAATTATGGTGTGCAGGTAAATGTGGGCCGTTGGATCAAGATCTGATCCAACGGCCACGATCAAAACAAGAAGTCAAAAATATCTGCCAGCCGCGTGTTCTACACGTATGGACCGTTCGAGTGCCACGCGCGCGTGTGGTCCACGCGCGGACGCTTTGATATCCCACGCGCGCGTAAGATCCACGCGTTCTGACTCCTCGACTGCGGAGCTCCACGTGGCAAGATCTGGAGCCGTCTCATCAAATCGAGGCTTCATCCAAGCCGTTCGTCCTTCAAGCCATCTCGACCGTCAGATCAGATCTGATCTAACGGCCGAGAACGCGTCTAGCCGCTGGCAGAACACCCATACCGCCACCATGCCGATATTCAACCCCCGTTCAGAACATGCCCAAGACAACAAGCAAAAATTGTCAGTTCAGATCTGAAAAAAGCAAGATGCAACTTGCACCAAAACAAAGACAATGATATATATGAAACGGGGACTTTTGTAACAAAAAAGGGGAATGAAGAGTGGTAACAAAAAAAAAGGAGAGAACAGAGATCTTGTAAAAAAAAAACCAAAAGTTGTAACCAGTCAAGTGCTAATCGAAAGACAGTCCAGTGGTAAACACTTGTTTCTTTTTCTTACTTGTTTTTTTTATATGCATATACAAAAGAGGTAAACAAAAACAAAAAAAAGGAGGGAGAGTCGTCTTACCATTGCCGTTTGTGGGTCTTCCCTCCTCAGTAACAAGCCTTTCGGCTTCCCCAAGCCAGAGATGGTGAACTGAAGGAATGGGAAGACCCCTGGTAGTTTTGTTTTGGTTTAAAAAATATTTTTTTCGCTTCGTATTTTCTAGATCTAGGGCAAATAAGGGTGTATCCTCTGAATCCAACCACGGATTCATGTTGAGGATAAAAAGAGGGTTATTTTGGTGTGTTTTGGAGGTTCACCGATGCCGGTTAGCGGCGGCCGGCGACGGAGAATACGGCGGCCGGCCGCCGGATTCTGGGTTTCATGGGATAGTTGAGAGAGAATGAAGAACAGATGGTTCTTGCAAAATCAGAAAAATGAAACAAATGGCTGAAAATCTGATTTCGGCCTAAAAATGGGGCTTTTATAGTTATTATTATTTTGCTAAATGGGTAAATTACACACTCAATCCCACCACGTTTTCAATATTTTCGTTTTTGTCTTGCCGCTGGTATAATTACAATCCCAGTCCCCCTGATATTTCAAAATCTTGTAATCCAGTCCCTAAATTACACCGAATCAGTTTTCAAATGGTAAAATTACGCCTTTAGTCATCCCGCGTTTTTGAACTTTTCATTTTGGGTCTGCCCCTTATTCTAATTACAGTTTTGATCCTTTTAGGTTTTGTTTGTTTCGCAATTTCGTCTCTAAATTACATATTATTGTTCTTTAATTTCTGCCACTGACTTTTATTTTTCTTTCATTTCAGTCCTGTATTCTTTGTAAATATTCATGTTCGTATTATAATTGTATATGTTGATATTCTATTATTTTATGTCCCTCGTAAATGACTCGTATTTTATGTTTATATGTATATATGTGTTAAGCTTATGATAGTCATGTTTTTTTTATCCGGTTATTCGTATTAAAGCATGTTATGTTCTATTTGACTCTAAAACAGCATGTTCTTGTATTTTTGTACGTATTGTATGTTTTCTTGGCTTTTAGGTTACGTGTTAGTGTGTCTTCTTTTATGCATCATATATTGTTCCATATATGTTGAAATATGTTTTATTACTAGCATGTATGTCTTTTTGAAATATTTGTTTGTCTATATACGTAATTTTTCCTGCATTGTTATTCTGACTTGTTTAAGTTGTTTTTATCTATTATTTAGAATAATATGTATATACGCATATTTTAGTCTAGAATATCATTTATGTTAGATTAGTATTCTGTTATGTCAATATTTATTACATTTAAATATTTTGCCATGTTTTATATTTTTGCCACTAAGATTGCATATCGAGATATAAATTGTTAATGTGGTGTCCTTTTATCCGAGCGTAAACGAGGCCAGTATCAGGTGTAGTGATAGTGGTTGGGCGTTTATTCTCGGATAACGGGACCCTTAAAATTAATTCGCAATTATGACTGAATTTTAAAATAATCATCACTTTAATCCGGAAAATACAATATTAATAAAGCGGTAATTATTAAAGTACCAATTTTGGGCGGTGTGGGGGTGCTAATCCTTCCCCATCCGTAACCGACTCCCGAACCCAATCTTTTGAATCTCTGGTTTTATGGTGTCCGGCCTACCTAAGTGGCCGGTGGCGACTCCTTTTTTTAAAATGCGGTTTTTTAAAAAAACCCCACGGAATAAATATTTTATATCCGAAAAATTCATAAACACCTTCGAAAAAGCCGCGTTTTATTTAGCGATGCGAAGAAAAGACATCGCTACAGATGGCGACTCTGTTGGGGACTTTTTTGTTTTTCAAAAACAAATGAGAGTCAAGCTTTTTAAGTAATTACCGCTTTACTAACATTGGAAGTTCCGGATTAAAGTGGCTATTAAATTAACATTCGGTCATAATTGCGCGTTTATTTTAACGCATTTAAAATATGGCATATAAACCCGTCTTTTTAAGTGGGGGAAAACGCTAATGCTTTCGTGGAGATATCGTTCTCCCGTATGGGCCTAGCAAGTACCTTCGGGGCTCGAGTACCTTATGCTTTCGTAAGGATATCGTTCCTTCGTACGGGCATAAGCGAATGGGTCCCCCTGAATTGAATTCGGTTGAAAGGAGCCTATAATGGGTGATGATCGGGGGCCTTGCTACTCTTAGTAGAGGACAACGAGGACAATTCGGGTACCTCCTAGAACCAAAACTGCATGTAGAGAACACATAGAAACCCACCCTGTTAGAACCATGCGGATAACCTAGGTGTCTTAGATGGAATGTAAATAGGATTGCCTTATTTGCTTATCGCATTTAATTTGCCCTTTTATTATGTACTTATCATTTTTGTCCGGTACTGACTTGTTTTCTTTTTGCTTTGTTTTTGCATACCATTGCATTCACATTCCAGTGTGGGCATTGATTCCCGAGTGATTTCTCCCATAATAGAAGATTGTTCATGATGGACCAAAGGTTCTTTGACCTGAAGGAAGGGGGTCCAATCCCAAAACTCCATCCCAAGACTAGGACAGTGACATCCGAAGAAGAACCATTCAAGGACACCAGAACATATTCGGTAAGCAGTGTCAATCCTGGTGACAAACAAGATGAAATACAAGAACTAAAGAAGCAGATGTCCGATATGATGGACCGGATGAATGCCATGATGAAAGGCAAGCAGCATGTCGAACTCAGAAAAGATTCGGTCGGGGAGCAGAATGTGGAACAGAATTGTCAGAATGTCAAAATAGACAACACCGTTAAATATAACAAATCGAATCCCTTTGTGATCAATCTCAAGAAGCAGACAAGTAACATATCTGGGGAAGATACCCAGGGAACAGAGGCAAAACCAGGGGAAGTTCGAGAATCTAATGACATCAGAAGACATTATCCAATGCCCATGAGATACACCGAGTTACTTCCGTTGCTTGTTGAAATGAACCTTATCATACCAATGAAGTTTGTATCAAGAAAACCTCCTTATCCGAAAGATTACAACAGTCGTGTCTGGTGCAGCTACCACATAGGCGATCCGAGTCATCACACTGAAAATTGTAGGGCCCTGAAGGACAGAGTTCGAGATCTTATCAGAATGGGAATTTTGGATTTCGAAGACGGACAACCCCGATTCTTCAGCCAGCCAGCCGTTGCCCGAGGGGCAAAGTCGAAGGAAGGTCAATACCCAGCCCAAGGTTCGGATAACACAGAAGTGGGTCACTCAAGCGGGATAAAATTAGGAGTCAAGAATAAAAGCATCTCAGAAGATGAACTTGCACACAAGCGCAACCAGCTCGAGCATGAGAGGCACAATCTGAGCATGAAATCAAAGAATGTACAAGAAGAGTACCAGAAGCTGCACTTTGAATTCAAGAGTTTCGGTCTGGGTGACACCGCGGAAGAGTGGGTCAATGGTATGATTCAGCTGAGGAACAGTTCAGAACGCTGGAAGCAGAAATGCAAAAATAGTAAGAATAAAATCAGATCATTATCACAGAAGCTAGAAGAAGCTGAGGGCCAACGCGACTTTCTCCAAAATGAGTTGGAAAGCAGTCTGGCCATGGAAGATATCCTGAAATCAAGTCTGCACCAGGAAAGGAATGAATCACAAGCCTTCCAAATGGAAAACGCAGCACTCAAAGAACAGATAGTGAGGCTCGAGACTGCTTTACATACCAGTGAGATCCGTGTTGGGGCAATGACCGTTAAGCTACAAAAGGCCGAGCAAACAATACGGGAGAAAGACCAGGACATGAAGATGGGTACGACTCAAGCCCGACAAGTAGCTCAACAGGTAGCAGATTTAGCCGATGCAGCAGCACCAATAAGCCAGAATATGGATCCGGCATTGGACCGCGAAGGAAAACTGACGGGACTATTGAATGAGGTCAAGACATTAGGTGCCAGGGCTTACCGATATCTGTAAAACCCTAATACCGGATGTAATGAAACCTTTTGGTCTGAATGAAATATGTTCTATAAGGACAAATCACTTGCGGAATCAATGCTTTATTGCATTCATGCATTGCATTTGCATCAAATTTTTTTTTGCATTGTTTTATCATCGCATGGCACTTCATCATTTAATACATGGGGTTCGATGGCAGAATTAATCGGAAAATGGAACGAATTGAAGAGTCGAGGCTTGACCAGTTAGAAGAAAAAATCGAGAAAGAGTTTAAGAAGAAAGAGAAGATAAATGTCTTCAATACGAGGGAACTCTGCCTAGTCCCTGATTTGGTCATTCCTCCAGATTCCAAGGTTCCCGGATTTGCGCAGTATGACGGAACCAGCTGCCCGAAGATTCACTTAACCATGTTTTGTAGAAAAATTGAAGGATACATGAAGAACGAAGAATTGTTGATCCACCATTTCCATGATAGCCTCACGGGACCAGCAGCAGTGTGGTATAACCGTTTGAACAGAAACCAAGTTAGGTCATGGGGTGACCTCGCTAATGCCTTCTTGGATCAATACAAATATACTTTAGATTTAGCACCCCGTCGACAGTTTCTTCAGAATGAGAAAATAAGGCCAAATGAAAGCTTCAGGGAAAATGCATTAAGGTGGTGATGTCTGGCGACCCAAGTCCAGCCCCCTATAGCGGAAGAAGAGTTGACTCCCTTATTTCATGCAACGCTTCCCTCTCCCTTCTTCGATGTGATGTTGGAGAAATCGAGAAGCGGATTCGAAGATTTCATGACGATTGGAGAGATGATAGAATATGCAATCAAAGAAGGAAAATTGGGGTCTAAGTCTAAGGACCGAATCGAAGATAAGATAGATAAGGATGGAGACGTAAATGAGTGTCATCTCCAGGGTTCGCGTGGTCGTAAAAGAAGGAGACAGACTGACAAATTGGGGTCATCAAGGAAAATTCCTCGGACGAGCGCAAATTTGGAAGTGTTTGGAACATCTATCTCAGACATTTGGCCTCATCTGGTAGAGGGTCACTATCTTGTTCCTAGGCCGATGAAGAGTGCACCTGATCTGTATGCCCATAGTTTTGACTCGAGTAGCACATGCGAATTCCACATGGGGGCACCGGGGCATCCCACCAGAAAATGTAGACCTTTACTGGAGGAAATCAAGAAGCTGGTCAATGATGGAACCCTGACACAAGAGCTGATCAAGCAGTGGAAGACCAAGGATGAGAAGCAAATCTACATAGTGCTGAAGAAGCCAGAGATGTCTCTACATTAAAATACCTTCCTGAAGTAATACAAGGGATCAACTCTATGTGGCCCTCATGTGGCAAAGATCTTTTGTGATGGGGCATGTTTGTTGATTTTTATTTTCAATAAAGAACACATTTCGCTTAACATATAATGTTTTTGAAAGAACATAGATATTTTCTCGCCGTTGTAGGACACTAGATATCAATTGCAAGATGTGACATTAGATAGATGTCGTGACAACGATGATGTGTGATCTTCCCCACCGGACTCTGGTCAGCAAAGCGAGATTATTACTCTTTCGATGATATTCAAGGACGAAAAAGCTCTAAATGTCAACCATTAGAGTTGCTTGAAATTGAAACTCTAGGCATAATCTTCTAGGTAGTAAAGAAGAAATAAAACAAAAAAGGAAGAGAAAAAGAGAAAAAGAGAAGAAAGAAAAAAGAAATGAAAATGAGAAAATAATAAAAAATACTCCTATGTTCGAAACCTGGTAATAGGCTTGTTCGGATAAGAGTATGGAAATTTTGGGGCACTCCGCTGAAGCGATAGGGTGGAGATATATCATCCAATTCAAGAAACCTTAGCTTCATGAGTGATGGTAATATTTTCAAATCGTGACTATGCCGAGTAACTTGGGGCAGTGTTGTTTGCTCCATCGTTGTCCTCAAGACAAAGGACTGTGACGAATTGATTTCCTCAAATAATGATAAAAACAAAAACAAAAAAAAACAAAAAAGAAAAAAAAGAAAATAGGCGATATCATGGGAAAAATTAAGACTCGCACCACCCAGAACTTTACTCCTAGAGTAATATTTCTGCGCTCGAGTGGTTATACAAGCCTACCCTTTTGGGGGCGGAGTAGATAATGAGAATTGAGAAAGAGTAGTACTCTGCAGCAACGCGGTAATCATGAGGATAAACCGAGTCACCAGGGAAGATTTCACATCTTTGAATTACCAAGTGGTTGAATCTAAGCCACTCTTGCACATGATATCCAGAGCTCCTATGCTGTGTTTTCAAAATCTTGTGTGTTAATCTAAATGATACCCTTCAGTGGAACACCAATCAGCAAATTGACAAGTTAAAGCAACAAAAATTTCCATGTATTACTTCAGGGGTAAGATTCAGAATACAAGGAGGCGGATACTATTGAAGCCCCTAACCAGAAATGACCTCACAATGCATAGAATGAAGATGATAACAGAGGTATAGGTGTCAGACAGCTCAAGAACAAGAAGCGAATTCCAGCCACGATGCCTTGTTTGGTTCAAGAAAATGAAGGACGAAACAGGACAGGAATGAGCTTACAAAGTGAGGGGACGGTAAACATTGAGTCTCTAAAGAATTAAAGCACAGAGATCGATGAATGGTGTCCGTCAAGAGGCAACAAGAAGATTGAGGTTAAGAAGCATTTCGCTCACCCCGATGAAGAAATTAACAAATACTCAGAATATTGGGTCAAAAGAACTGGAAGGTAGCCGAGCACGATCGAATGGGCAATGCAGAACAGAAAGAATAGTAAGATTCTCTGCACACGCATGATATAGCGTTTGCTGGTGAAGCAGGCAGAAACCCCGAAGAAGAAAGGCGGGTTCTCGTGTAAAAGAACAAGAGTAGATGCCCATTGAGCAAAATTTGACAGAAATGAAGATCAAAATTGAGCATACCGCAAAAGGAAAGGAAATAGAGAAATCAGAAGAATGACTTTTCAGGACATAAGATTAACAAAGAAAAAAGAAAAAGAGGAGAAAGAAAGCATAACATTACATGCATCATATAGATAGGGGCATGTCAATTTTGCTTGTTCCTAAACAGGTATTTGAAGAATTATCGAAGAATTTACCAAAGTCCATAAAACAACAAACCATGTCGGCGCGATCCAGATATTAAATCCTTCGGGTCATCGGTAAGTCCTTCGGGCACGATGTTAAGTCCTTCGGCCATCGATAAGTCTTTCGAGCGTGGTGTTAAATCCTTCGGGTCATCGGTAAGTCCTTCGCATGATGTGGCAAAGATATCGGCGTGAGTCCCCATAAAACAACAGCCATGTCGGCGGATCCAGATATTAAATCCTTCGGTCATCGGTAAGTCCTTCGGCACGATGTTAAGTCCTTCGGGCCATCGCAAGTCTTTCGAGCGTGGTGTTAAATCCTTCGGGTCATCGGTAAGTCCTTCGGGCATGATGTGGCAAAGATATCGGCGTGAGTCCCCATAAAACAACAGCCATGTCGGCGTCAGATCCAGATATTAAATCCTTCGGGTCATCGGTAAGTCCTTCGGGGACGATGTTAAGTTCTTCGGGCCATCAGTAAGTCTTTCAAGCGTGGTGTTAAATCCTTCGGGTCATCAGTAAGTCCTTCGGGCATGATGCGGCAGCATATCAGCGTGAGTCCCCATAGAAAAACAGCCATGTCGGCGTCAGATCCAGATATTAAATCCTTCGGGTCATCGGTAAGTCCTTCGGGCACGATGTTAAGTCCTTCGGGCCATCAGTAAGTCTTTCGAGCATGATGATAAGTCCTTCGGGCCATCAGTAAGTCCTTCGGGCATGATGTGGCAGCATATCAGCGTGAGTCCCCAGAGAACAACAGCTATGTCGGCGTCAGATCCAGATATTAAATCCTTCAGGTCATCGGTAAGTCCTTCGGGCACGATGCTAAGTCCTTCGGGCCATCAGTAAGTCTTTCGAGCGTGGTGTTAAAACCTTCGGGTCATCAGTAAGTCCTTCGGGCATGATACGGCAGTCTTAGTAGCGTAGGTCCAAAAATGGCAACAGCCTCGTAAAAAAAAAGAGGAACCTGCATTTTCAAGCCCCAGTGAAAGGTTCCATAGAGAGAGAACCCTAAATCTAAAATCTCAAAAAGAACTCCCAGTCGGAAAAATCCATCAGCGGCGCAAAAGGTTTTATATAGGAGAAACCAGCGTTGAAGGCGAAGAGTTCTATATAGGAAGGACTCCAAGCTTTACAGTCTCGAAGTGAAGGGTTCTATATAGGAAGAGCCTGTAGCTCCAAGATCGGAAGGTGACGAAGCTCTATATAGGAAGAACTTTCGAGCCTGAAGATTCAGCCAAGGAAGAGCGAAGATATCCAAAAGAACACGTTTTTCCAAAGCTACAAACATGGAAGTCTGATAAAAATGAGTGCTTATGAATCTTTGCTTTGTTTCTCATTCCATGAGAACAAGCAAAGAGGGGCAACTGTAATCACTCATTTTCACTTGTAAATACATATTAATATTGCATGTATATTTATTATATGAATGTTACTAATATATATATATAAGGTGTGGTGTGCATGTATATTATAAGCTATGTATGTATACGTATTAATGATGAATGTGTGTCGCGTATGTATCTAGAGTATGAGCGTATATGATTAATATATATAGATGTTATGATAATTATGGGCAGGATTATATGTACGTATGCCAATATGTTATACTTGTATAAGTATATGTTTGTATCATGTATATGTATTGCTGTTATAATTATATTATTATTATTAATATTATTGGGCTGATAAAATGAAAAAAAAATAAATATATTAAACCCAAATAAAAATTACAGTCCAAGTCCAAATACAATTACAAGGCCCGGTTGGCCCAAACCCAAATCTTATCTAATTACAATTATGGTGTGCTGGTAAATGTGGGCCGTTGGATCAAGATCTGATCCAACGGCCACGATCAAACCAAGAAGTCAAAAATATCTGCCAGCCGCGTGTTCCACACGTATGGACCGTTCGAGTGCCACGCGCGCGTGTTGTCCAAGCGCGGACGCTTTGATATCCCACGCGTAAAGATCCACGCGTTCGACTCCTCGATCATGAGCTCCATGTGGCAAGATCTGGAGCCTTCTCATCAAATCGAGGCTTCATCCAAGCCGTTCGTCCTTCAAGCCATCTCGACCGTCGGTCGATCGATCTAACGGCCGAGAACGCGCGTCGGCACCCGGCAACACCCATACCGCCACCATGCCGATATTCAACCCCCGTTCAGAACATGCCCAAGACAACAAGCAAAAATTGTCAGTTCAGATCTGAAAAAAGCAAGATGCAACTTGCACCAAAAGAAAGACAATGATATATATGAAACGGGGACTTTTGTAACAAAAAAGGGGAAGGAAGAGTGGTAACAAAAAAAAAGGAGAGAACAGAGATCTTGTAAAAAAAAAACCAAAAGTTGTAACCAGTCAAGTGATAATATAAAAACAGTCCAGTGGTAAACACTTGTTTCTTTTTCTTACTTGTTTTTTTTATATGCATATACAAAAGAGGTAAACAAAAACAAAAAAAAGGAGGGAGAGTCGTCTTACCATTGCCGTTTGTGGGTCTTCCCTCCTCAAGAACAAGCCTTTCGGCTTCCCAAGCCGAGATGGTGAATCAAAGAAGGGGAAGACCCCGGTAGTTTTGTTTTGGTTTAAAAATATTTTTTTCGCCGTATTTTCTAGATCTAGGGCAAATAAGGGTGTATCCTCTGAATCCAACCACGGATTCATGTTGAGGATAAAAAGAGGGTTATTTTGGTGTGTTTTGGAGGTTCACCGGCGCCGGTTAGCGGCGGCCGGCGACGGAGAATACGGCGGTCGGATTCTGGGTTTCATGGGATAGTTGAGAGAGAATGAAGAACAGATGGTTCTTGCAAAATCAGAAAAATGAAACAAATGGCTGAAAATCTGATTTCGGCCTAAAAATGGGGCTTTTATAGTTATTATTATTTTGCTAAATGGGTAAATTACACACTTAATCCCACCGCGTTTTCAATATTTTCGTTTTTGTCTTGTCGCATGGTATAATTACAATCCCAGTCCCCCTAATATTTCAAAATCTTGTAATCCAGTCCCTAAATTACACCGAATCAGTTTTCAAATGGTAAAATTACGCCTTTAGTCATCCCGCGTTTTTTGAACTTTTCATTTTGGGTCTGCCCCTTATTCTAATTATAGTTTTGATCCTTTTAGGTTTTGTTTGTTTCGCAATTTCGTCCCTAAATTACATATTATTGTTCTTTAATTTCTGCCACTGACTTTTATTTTTCTTTCATTTCAGTCCTGTATTCTTTGTAAATATTCATGTTCGTATTATAATTGTATATGTTGATATTCTATTATTTTATGTCCCTCGTATATGACTCGTATTTTATGTTTATATGTATATATGTGTTAAGCTTATGATAGTCATATTTTTTTTATCCGGTTATTCGTATTAAAGCATGTTATGTTCTATTTGACTCTAAAACAGCATGTTCTTGTATTTTTGTACGTATTGTATGTTTTCTTGGCTTTTAGGTTACGTGTTAGTGTGTCTTCTTTTATGCATTATATATTGTTCCATATATGTTGAAATATGTTTTATTACTAGCATGTATGTCTTTTTGAAATATTTGTTTGTCTATATACGTAATTTTTCCTGCATTGTTATTCTGACTTGTTTAAGTTGTTTTTATCTATTATTTAGAATAATATGTATATACGCATATTTTAGTCTAGAATATCATTTATGTTAGATTAGTATTCTGTTATGTCAATATTTATTACATTTAAATATTTTGCCATGTTTTATATTTTTGGCACTAAGATTGCATATCGAGATATAAATTGTTAATGTGGTGTCCTTTTATCCGAGCGTAAACGGGGCCAGTATCAGGTGTAGTGATAGTGGTTGGGCGTTTATTCTCGGATAACGGGACCCTTAAAATTAATTCGCAATTATGACCGAATTTTAAAATAATCATCACTTTAATCCGGAAAATCCAATATTAATAAAGCGGTAATTATTAAAGTACCAATTTTGGGCGGTGTGGGGGTGCTAATCCTTCCCTATCCGTAACCGACTCCCGAACCCAATCTTTTGAATCTTTGGTTTTATGGTGTCCGGCCTACCTAAGTGGCCGGTGGCGACTCCATTTTTTAAAATACGGTTTTTTAAAAAACCCCACGGAATAAATATTATATATCCGAAAAATTCATAAACACCTTCGAAAAAGCCGCGTTTTATTTAGCGATGCGAAGAAAAGACATCGCTACATATACTGGTAATAGTTTATTATGGCTTTGAAAGAGACTAAATTGTTTCTGCTTTTATACGTATTATCGCTCATTGATCTTTTTTTTCTTCTTTGTAACCCCCTTGACCCAGCCTAGACGCCAGACCGAACAGAGCAAGCTACATTGGATTTGTCGAGAAAAACCTGAACGATTACCTAGAAACAGTTCATTTTTTCCTTTAATCTTGTCTAAATGCATAATTTAGTCTATGGTGATCATGCTAGTAGTGTGTAAAACTCACAATTAAATCGGGCGTCAAATTGACATCCAATTGATCGAGAGCACACTCTAGTGACTAATTTGTAATTTTGGAAAACTAAAGAGACTTACTTAAATCTAAAGTTACCAAATCATAATTAATCAGGTTACATGCAATCTGGTTAAGTTTCAGCTTAAAAGAACCATCCAAGCTCATTTAATTGCATGCTCGTGAAACAAGGACTAAGCTGCAAAGATTCTAACTTCAGCAAAGCATATTACTAGAAATAACAGACAGGGTACTGATACACCCTTGCCCCTATCGATACCAATATATTTTGCAAAGGGTATCAGTACGATCCTCAAGAGTACTGATACCAGTAGTTCGATATCAAAACAGGGAATTCTAGTAGCTAAAGGGCGTACCGATATGGTTGCCCGCGTACCGATACCTAGTGTAGTTTTTGAAGGGCGTACCGATAAGGTTACCAGATGCACCGATACCCCCGTGCAATTTTGCACACTTTTGAGCCGAGACAGACCCCGCGTACTGATCCCTGAAGACCCATACTGGTACGACTGGGTCTGTAATAACCTCTTGGTCGAACATATGACAGTTGAGCTCAATTAAACTTGCTTCAAACATCATAAAACATATTTAACATCAACTCCAAAACTAATCAAGCATGCTAGATGAACATTCAATCCATAGGTTCTATAGGCATGGTCTCTACCCAAGCATGCAAAACTCATCCCAAGCCTTCAAGTCAAACCATATAGCCACATACATATCCAAAATTCCAAAAGAAACATGTCCAACACAGGGAGCAAGCATACAACCCTCCCAATTACAACTTGGTCACATTTCCCTTATATTACTACAAGTTCGTTTATTAAAACCATACTTGAAATGATACGATTCTTGGATTCCTCCTTACTTGCTTGCTACCCCGAAAGCTACTTTCCTGCATTGATGAGAAATGAGAGCGTAAGCAAATAATGCCTAGTGAGGGACGCTCTAAAAACACTCATCAACAACATGCTAAAACCTCGCATGCCCTTTTTACCTTTGTAAAACATGTATATTAAACCATATGCAACACATGTATCATGGATCTCATGCATAATCCCATATGTAAAAACCTCAATTTAAGCCTTGACATGCTTATTCATCCAATAGTAAATCTTAAAGAGCAAAACATGTATAAATCTCATTATACAAAACATATTTATCCATCATGATACATTAATCCATATATTGGCATTCAAGTGACCCAAAAACAAAACCCTTCCTTTATAAAAACACATCGGATACATGAATTTCACAAGTTGTTCTTTCGACCACTTCACATACATCCATAACCGAAGCAAATGGCATATTAACCACTCAACGATTATGATGTATAATATCTACAATGGGAGCAAACGACACAATTAACCCTTCAACCATTGTGATACGTAATCCACCAGCGAGAGAATACGGCACAATTAACCCTTCGACCGTTGCGGTTCCCATGGTGGAGAAAACGACACAATTAACCCCTCGACACACATGAGGCAAATTATTATAGTGAACTTTAAAACCTATGGCATGCCAACTATATCCGATAACATTTAACCATTGTCACTTGCCAATATATTCCATTTTAAACTTGATACCACATTGTTTTTCCTATGCATCATTCATACCAATTTCCAATGCAATAAAACATGCATTTACAAATCATTGAAATCCTTTTCACAAATCATTTGTCATACTCAAATGTCATCAATGTAAGATCATTTGCATCATAATCCATTTCCTAAAACATGCATAAAACAATATGTATCAAACGTAAACATAGGCATGAGAAAATCAACTTTTGCCAAATCGAAATTGAGAGCGAAATCGTCTAATACATACTTTCAAGCTTAGACAAGCGTTTCAAGCTTAATCTAAACTCCCAAAATCACTTTCAAACCTTTACAAATCTATAAATCACGTTTTCACTCACCGACAACACAAAGCTCAATTTGCCGATGTGAAATCAAGCTTTCGAAGCCTCTAAAACTTTTCCAATTTCTAAAGGATCTGTCTCCCCTGTTTTACCCACACAAAAATAGAGGATTAATGCATTACTATGCATCTCTAATCCCAACAACATCTATTCTCAACTTCGCCACACTAAAAGCTATCAAACACCTTTCCAAGAACAACCGAAAACATCATTAAACTCAACCTAAACGAAGTCCAGCCATAAATCAACGATTTCAAAATCTCAATAACATCAATTAACATCTAAAAACACTAATAATACCACCTTATATCTCCATTAACCTTTTAACACCAAGAACACTTCAAAATCTAACTATTCACAACCTAGAAAATTAGCAATTCAATTAGTTTCGAGATTCTTTTTATTAATATCTTTTCATAACATTAAAACATATCTTACATGTGATCTATATCAATTAGAATCAACACAAATCAAATCTATTATCAAGATCTACCAAATTTCTTATTAAAACTCAATTAAACCTTTAAATCTTGATTTATTCATTAATACACAACAAAAATCAATTGTAAAGGATCAAGAACTTGGGAATTTCAATAAATAACCTTTGATTAGAGGAGAGGTCCTAAACCAATCAAGTGGTTTGACTATTGGACTGATGAGAAAGGGTATGAAGATAATTTTGGCTTTTTCTTAGGCTAAGGGAAGAGATATTGGCAATACTTTAAGGACGAGTTCTAATTAGGATTTGCTCATTATTAGTTAACTAATTGATTAAATTAAAACACGAAATCTTTTTAAAAAAAATAAGTTTTTATTCGAACTCGTTGTGCACGACGAGTTCACTGTAATGGTGCTACTCTGGGAAATATAGACTTTTGAGTGATATTTTGGTAATTTTAGGATGTAAGGGTGCTATTTTGGAGTTTCACCCTAATTGGTGGGAATGATATTCCTCTCATATTCTTAGGTATTAGACAATTCCGATCATTTTGGACGAAATTATCCTAAAATTTATGGATTTTTTTCAAATGAATCATAAGGTTGCATATCAAACATTTTCAATTTTCAAAAAAATGGATGAATCGTGACCTAAGTTCTTCATAGTTCAGATCTTTTCAATTTAGTTCATAGCGTATATGTTACCTTTAACTTAATTTGTATTTATTTAACTTTTTTTCATCTCAGTTGTATTTTATTTATTAAAAGTTTTTTATATGTATATTTTTTAATAATTACAATTAAATAATATTTATTTATTTATTTATTATCTATGTCAATATAATTGCATTGTTATTAAAATTTATATTTTAATATAATATTAATTAAAATAGAAAGTTGAAAATAATTTTATAAATTTTTATATAAATATTTATAATTTACGCATCAAGGACTGTAAAGCTTTGGTCAATAAACTTGCAACCTCATGATCGTAAAGCTTGAATCATCCATGGCGTTCATGAAGTGAAGAAGGGGTTTAAAATCTTGAGTGCAAAATTTACACTGGTACAAATTCAACTAACTAACTAATTATAGCTAACTACAACGTATTTACTCCGGTATAAGTTTAAATAACTAACTAATTATAGCTAACTATAACGTATTTACACTTATGTAAGTACATCTAACTAAACTAATATCTAACCCTAACATATTTACACTGGTGTAAGTACAACTAACTAAACTAATATCTAACCATAACGTATCTACACCGGTGTAAGTGCAGCTACCTAGACTAATATCTAACTATAACGTATTTACACCGGTGTAATTACAGCTAACTAAACACAACTCACGTGTGGATTAAAATATACATTCTATTATGTTGTTTCCATGCAGCTATGGGAAAATTATTAGTTTGTTCAAGTAATTGTATTAATAATTTGTTAAATAAATATATTGTATTCTTATATAAATAAATATAATACTTGTTAAAATTATTTATAACTTAATAATTCAAAATATTTAATATGTTTACCTGAGACCATAACATCATTTTTTCATATTATATTATATTTCTATATAAATATAATACTTATGAAAATTATTCGAAAAGTACGTTTAATATTTAATATTATTAATAATATGTTACAGTTTTTTGCAAAATTTAGATAATGTAATATAAATAGTTCTATATATACAAATATTTTTAATTTCTGCAAATGTGGTGAATACTTTGAACAATAAATAGGCGTATTTGTCATTAGTTGGTTTTCATCTTCAGAGCATAAAGGATGAATTGTCACGACATGGTCATATACAAGACAAATTTGTCAGGCGAACTGCTAATGTGGTTGAACTTGAACTAGCAAAATGGGCACTCACACATCATCAGTTGTTTTATTTTGATTTAGAATGTCCTACATTTCTTGAACAATTTGTACTTGATGATGCCATTTTGAGCTCTTGATTATATGAATATAATCTTTCTTCCAAAAGAAAAGAGGATGGTCTGAAGATCTAAAGGGTGTTGTGTAATTTATTAAAATAAGGTCCTCAATTTAAAAAAAATAAATTCTAGTTGACGTGTTGTGTACGTAATAGATTGATTTTTTTTTAAAAAGATAGACTAACGAGACTTAAAATTCATAAAATACAACACAATTTTACTTCCTCCATGCGATTTATTGCTAGTCTATAATCAATCTTTTCCTTTCTCTTACAATATTTAACTTAACTCATTTTGACTTTTTTTCTTAGGGTTTGTGTGCTTGTTCTTATTGCGCATGGCAAGAACTACCCATGAATTTATAAAATACAATATAACTTATATTATTCAATAAAAAGTGCATAATATTTATTACCTTTAAAAATAATTATATTTTATTGTTTTTTAATTAATCTTTTAATTAAATTAACCTGTGATACTAACTCAATTAAGATGGATATGTTGAAGATTTACCGTTAGAAGGAGAAAGATGAACCATGAATGGCTGAAAATGCTGAATTTGGACAATTCATTCACTCGTCTCGTCAGTCTGTGAAGTTTCACGCTAGGATTGGTTTGGTCCTCCGATATTGCGGCTTAATTGCGGGCTGGTCCATAAAAAATGAGTAGGAAAAGGAATAATGCAAGAAAGAATGCGCAAGTTCAAAACCAATATCATGAAGAGTCAATCACCAGATCTTCGTACTTGCAATGGAGCAAACATCGATCACCATCATTACGTTCTTGACAACACCAAAACTTGACCGATTCAATAGTCGACGACGCTATTGGAGGTCAAGTCTTGAGTTTTGTTTGGTAAATTGCCATTTGCCATATATATATGGTTCTAGAGCCATCCCTTTCCATCAGATTCACCCTCTTCGAATGAGGGTTTGAAAGCGATTTGGCCTTTGCGGCTGCAAAAATTCAAACCACGCAAATTGTGATTTGGGCAAACATATATTTATCTATCTATTTATCTATCAAGTCTTCTCATTAATCAACTTTATCGTTCAATGATTTAGAGTTATGTCGCTTGATGAGACACCAAGTATATAGTGGATTTCATAAAGTTTACCAACAGTATACACAAACTATATATAATATATGATTTACATTTCATAAGTTAATAATGCGTCCTTAAATACAATGTCAGTTTTTATAATACTATATCATCATTTGATTTTACAGATAATATATAGAATTATGAATATATCTAATATAAATCTTATAATCTATACAAATTTTTCATATTTATAAATTAACTGAAATTAGCTCAAAATATTTAAAAAAATCATAGAATTAAATAAATGAAACGGCAATTTTGAGATAGGGATAACATATGGGTACAATTTCGCGGATTTCATACCACATCGTATCAGGTATGTGTATAAGTTTGGTGGGTAGTGGACGAGTATGGATGATAATAGTCATACCCATCGTGGGTAGTAGGTAGGTGATGGATTTGAGACCTTACCTGCCCTGCATTCGTACGCCCTCTATCTATCGTATAAATAAAGTTATTTTAATGAAAAATGAAATATAATTTTATTTATATTATATATATTAGGTGGTGTTAGGTGGATGAATATGTTTAAAGTTCACAAATGGTCACTAAACATTGGTTAATTATTCAATTTGATAACTAAACTTCTAATTGCTTCAATGTTACCATTAAACTTTGTGTTTTGCTTCAATTTGGTCACTGAGTTCTTAACGGGCGTTAACAAAGTGACTTGGTTGTTAACAAATTTTGTATAATAATACATTTAGTCCTCCATATTAGCACATTCAAACAATTTAGTCTTAATTTAAAAAATAATAATAAATTTAACCCTCAATGTTTCACATTATTTCAATTTGGTCCTATTTTTAATTAAAAATAATTTAACCCTAAATCTAAAACACTAAAACTAAAACCCCAAATCCATAAACCCCAAAACCAAAAACCTTGAACTCATAAACCTAAAACCCAAAACCTTAAACCATAAACCTTAAACCCTTAACCCTAAAAAACTTTGATTTAGGGTTTAAGTTTTAGGGTTTTGGTTTTATGAGTTTAAGGTTTTGGGTTTTGGGGTTTATGGGTTTATTTCAATTTGGGCATATTTTTAATTAAAAATAATTTAACCCTAAACTTAAAACCCTAAATCTAAAACACTAAACCTAAAACCATAAATCATAAACCCAAAAACCAAAAAGCTTGA
This sequence comes from Hibiscus mutabilis, assembly GCA_019671005.1. Classification (NCBI taxonomy): domain Eukaryota; kingdom Viridiplantae; phylum Streptophyta; class Magnoliopsida; order Malvales; family Malvaceae; genus Hibiscus; species Hibiscus mutabilis. Next base: position 51,421,730 of record CM033719.1, read on the forward strand.
ACTCATAAACCCTAAACCCTAAACCTTAAAACCATAAACCTTAAACCATTAACTCTAAAAAAACTTTGGTTTAGGGTTTAGGGTTTATGGATTTAAGGTTTTGGGTTTTGGGTTTATGATTTCAATGTTTTTGGTTTTGGAGTTTATGGATTTGGGGTTTTAGGTTTAGGGTTAAATTATTTTTAATTAAAAAGAGGACCATATTGAAATAATGTGAAATATTGAGGGTTAAATTTATTATTATTTTTTGAATTAGGACTAAATTGTTTGAATGTACAAATGTAGAGGATTAAGTGTGTTCTTATACAAAATTTGTTAACAGCCAAGTCACTTTCTTAACGTCCGTTAAGAACTCAGTGACCAAATTGAAGCAAAACACAAAGTTTAATGATAACATTGAAGCAATTGGAAATTTAGTTACTAAATTGAATAATTAACCAAAGTTTAGTAACCATTTGTGAACTTTACCCATATGTTTATTATCATTAACATGAAATATGTTTGTAAGCGTTTAGGAGAATTTTGTAATGATTAATGGAGTTAAAAACTAAATTTATGAAATTTGTCCAGGATTTTATGAATAGAAAATGAGTTCGAAAAATCATCAAAAATTCTATATAAATAATTAGGAAGTGATCCATACATCGTTGTAACCGTAAGTAAGTCTAGTTTCATTTAGAACAAACAGAGATCAAATTTGATCTATATTTTAAAATATGCGAATTTTTAAGTCATCGAAGGTCAGAAAAATAGAGCACCAGATTGCTCCTAATACCAGTTCGATAGTGACTTAAAAGTCATCATAAATTATACAAGTCGAATTAAAAGTACCACCTTATATGGTTAGTAAGACATTTTAGTCTAGTTTTCTTTTGGACCAAATAAAACAAATTTTCGAGTTATATATTATGAGATAAGTGAATTTATTTTAAGGTAGTACAAGTGGGTACGGGTTGGGTGGTGGATGCTTAACTGGGTAGTGGGTGCGGGTGGATTTGAGAATCTACCTATATGGACGGGTATGAATTTAAAAAATGTACCCGCCATAGATAATAGGTAGGTGGTGAATATAAAAATTTTGGGTGGGTATGGGTATGGAGGGTATTTGCACCCCGCCCGCCCCGTTCGCCATCCTTATTTTTGAGGTCTCCGCCTATATATTGGAGGATAATCACACTCGAACTCGCATCCTCTTTAATACTAAACCAATAACAGTTTCAACCGTATTAAGATTCGATAGACTAAAATACTTTTCGTCGTGCCAACATTAATCGCTAATAATATAGATTGCAATATATTCGTATTAAACTTTGCGGGGAAGTCGGTTTTGTATATTTTTTAACATACAAGTTAATACAATGGTAATATTATTCAAACCCCTCTCTATCCATAAATCAAAAGATGTTGTACCAACGATAATCTCGACCGAACTAAACCCAAACGACGTTTTGTATATGGAATCCATTTTCGAACAATTTGAAAGTTGAACTTGATCTCCCTTTTATTTCTCTCTTTGTCAAAGGCACCAGATTCTATGCATAGATGCCTCTTTGAAGCCCGTACCCAGCATTTGGTTGTAAGTGCATTTTCACCAGCACGTATATACCAAGAATGATAATAATAGTAATAAGGTGTAAATGTACTATAGCATATTGCAATATTTCCTTTCGTAATCTAAACCAGATATGCCCAAAAGATAAGAAGTACCACTCTTGCAATTAACTTGGAATAATTCTTGCATATATCTAGACTATAGTCCAGGACGGAGCCAAATGGAGGGTGGGAGGGGCAATTGCCCCCTCATAGTTCAATCATGGCTCCCAAAAGTCAAGGGGGCCAAAAAAACTTAAGGTATAAAAAGTCCTTAAATTTTTGAAAAAAATCAATTAAGCACCTAAATTTTTTTGCACCCAATTAAGCCCTTGAACCAAGAAATTGAATCAATTAAGCCCTTGAACCAATTTTAACCATTAAATCTTGATAGTTTTTTGGATCTGTTGGTGCATAGCGTTGTGTCACAGTGTCTCGACTTGACATTTTCAAAAAAATATTTAAAAGTTCTAAAAATTCTAAAAATGTATAAAATACATAAAAAAATATTTTTTGAAAAAAATCTGTAAATGCTACATGATAGAACTGTTGTGTATCATGTGCTAGTAATATCTAAAGAAAAAATCGTCAAGATTTAATGGTCGAAATTGTTCAAAGGGCTTAATTAATTCAATTTTTTGGTTCAAGAGCTTAATTGAGTGCAAAAAAAAGTTCAGGGGCTTAATTGATTTTTTCAAAAATCCAAGGGTTTCTTACACCTAAAGAATAAAAGACTGAAAAACGTCATCAATAGGATTCGATTCACTGACTTCAAGTAAAACTAATTTAATTTCTTGTACAAACTTTACCATTAAGACAACACATACTCTAACTATTAAAATAAATTATTATTTAAAATTTTATAGAGACTAAATTAAAAAAAAAATTATATGGGTGGACTACGGGGGCTGGGTCACCCATGCTGGCTCCGTCTCTGACTATAGTCCTTTTTCATCATCCAACACTTCCAAAGGGACCATTCCTCCAATAATTCATTATTTGCAATATACTATATATATAGGCTAGGATAGCCACTTGTGCAAATTATTATGTAGGAACATAAAAGTGACTGATCATAGCTGTTACAATTTCCCCATTTTAGCATTGTTTATCATAGTGAAATCCCTTTTTTGTGCCGGCCTAAGGCCATTTACCTTTGTAGGTTTTTGGGTTGATTCAGCGTTTTCCCTTTTTCACCGTCAAAGAGGAAAAACGATGGATCCTAATCAAATGCGAAGAGTTGTTGTTTGGATGTGAAGTGTGATATACGAGTATGCACGATGCATGCCACGTTAAGCAGTGCATGATGCATGAAAGAAAAACAGATGTATATATAGAAAAACTCAAGATAAACGTTTTGGTCTTTGTTCTGCTGCAATTTAATGAATAAATTAATATGATTTTTATTTATCTATGCAGAACATGTCGATATATATAGTCATTAAAAATACACATGTTAAGTCAACAAATGTTGGAGTAAGTGGTTAAGCCTCGCGTTGATATCTTCTCAATGATAGAGCCATGTATATCATTGGGTGGGCCCATGCCCACCTGAACTTTTTAAAGTTCATATATTTTGTTTTATTTTTTTTAATTTTTATGAACTAGTCCTTAAATTATATAACTTGTATCCGCCATGAAATTTTGAAGTTTTTATAACTTCTGCCTACTCTAAAAATATATTTTAATTTGTGCCTACCCTAAAAAAATTCTGGATCCGCCACTGTATCTCCCTCCCCTTCTTAGGTCCTGGTTCAATATCCAATAGAAGCATTTTCTCCTTTTTTTCTCTTTCTCTAGGTTATGATTATTGTTAAAAAAATATACATGTTAAGATACCAAGGACAAACACAAGATTTTATGTTAGGGGTGTGAACCTTTTAGAAAGTTATATTAAAAATTTAAGAGTACAAAATTACTAAACTTAAGAGTATAAAATTAAACCATCAATAAAAAATATAAAAAATATCTAAACCATTTAAAATTTTAAAAATTTCAGTAGTGCTACAGCACCCCAGCAACCTAAAGTCGGTCCCTGTTTGCAACGCTCTTTAGCGGTCACTCTACAGTGATGCTCGTTCAAAAACCAATATCTAATTTGTATCGCGTTTCAAATGGATATTTTTTTAAAATTAATATAATTATAAAATAATATATGCCTATAATTTTTTAATTCTTTAATAACACATATTTTATAGATAAAATTACTTGAAATCGAGTTTTGAATATTATTTTGTTTACTAGGACAATTCGCTGGGTTCACTCGATAAAGTTAGTTGTAAAATATAAAGAAACATGTCAGAGAAAACCACAATGAATTGATATGTGAAGAAATTAAGCAAAACATATAATATTGTTTGAGATTAAAACATAATAGAGTATTTGCCTGAGTTGGTGTAACTTGTTACAGACATCAACTTGATAAGAAATGATTAAAAATCAAAATAAATAAAATAATAGTGTTTAATATAAGAGTATTTATGTCCTCCAACAAATTTATGTATTTTTAAAAATTAAATAGTTTAATTGTTAAAAAAATAGTTTAGTCAACAATCTCTAGAGCAGATTCTTAAAAGCTTAACATTCTTCTCTTTCTAAGGTTATAGGCTCAATACCCATTATGAGTAAATTTCTTCTCCCCTCCTCTAGATAGAAATTATTTAAAAAAATTGAATAGCTTAAACTACAACTTAAAAGAATGCCAAATTCTTCTATTAGTTCTTGTAATTTAGTCCATGTATTATATTTTACTATTTTAGTCATTTTTAGTTTATGTACATTTTAAAATTTCAATTTTGACCAAACATTAATTATTAAATCTATTACGTCAAATTCTGCTATTAATCTCTATATTATGCATAATTTGTAGATTTAGTTCATGTCTTCCAATTTAATTATTTCACATCCTTGTAATTTAGTCATATTATTCCTATATCATTTGGATCAGACTGAAATTTCAAAATTCAAAAAGTAAAAAGACTAATACCGACCAAATTAGAGCACATTGATTGCATCTATAATCTATATAAAGTACGGGGACTAATGACAAAATTTGACCATAGATAATCATAAAATAGACGAGTGGTTAAATGTAAGGGCGACGGGGCCTTGGGCCTTGGCCTCCTAAATGGGAAAATTGCTACATAAGCTCGTTAAAATTTGAATTTATAAAAATAAGATAAAAGTAAAATTTTCAATTTGACTCCTAAGAATAGAAATTCATTTTAATCCCCTAAAAATCATATAATTATAAGCTAAAACAATGGTAAAAATTATTTTTTTAATCATATATATATGATCAATTTGATTCACTACCGGTGGCAGGGGCGTATTTAGGCCTGAGCTTACTTAGGCCTGGGCCTACCCCATTCAAAAAATATTTTTTTTAAATAGTGTTTTTTCTGATTTTTATTTTATTTTCACTAAAAATTATAGTTTTTCTTAGATTTTATAGATCTGGGCCCACCCTATAAACATATTTTTCATTAAAGTTACGACATTCTTTCTTTTTTATCGTACAATTTTCTTTTTGCTCTAAAATTTTGTTTGTTCCAGGAGAAAAAAATAGTAAAAAAGCGAAAGAAAATAATAGAAAACAAAGGGAATTAAAGTAGAAAATGAATAGAAATTTCACTTAACTAACATTCAATCCCCCCTTATTCTTCAATTTATTGAAATTGATTTCTTCTTTTTGGTAAATATTTTATTCTTGTTGAATTGAATCAACGAATTAAAATTGACTTTAATTGATTATATTGTAAAAATTTATTAAAGTTTATCCTTATAAATAACTTGAAATTTGATATTTTCTTTTATTGATTTGGTTTAATTTAAAATTTATAAACAGTATTTGATGAATTATATCTTGAATTTTATTTATTGCTTTTAAACATGTTAAAAAATAGGTATATACTAGATATTTTCAACAATAAAAATTGTCAATACTAGTCTACGAAACAAGATAGAAGATGATTTCCTTTCGGATTACTTAATTGTGTACATTGTAAAACAATTGCTGGAAAATTTACTATTACCTCGATCATGGATTATATGATTCTATGACAAGAAAAATAATTCATCTTAATTGACAAAGATATTATGTTTTGATGATCTGCTTTTTTTTGGATATTTTAGTTATTATTATAGTTTTAAATGGAAATATATATATATATATATGAGTTATGTTAAATAAATTTCTTGTTCTACTTATATTGGCCTGTTAATAATATTTTTCTGGATACGCCACTGACCGGTGGGGACATAACATGAGCATATGATTTTCGTAAAACACATATTCTTCTTCCTTGAATCATGAAAATGTCTATTTATAGTGACGAACTCAAAATAGTATAATTAGTGAAATATAAATGGTAAAAAGGTAAATAAATATAATAGTATTTTTTCGATAAAGGGGGGAATATTATCATATGCCTCGTTAAAAATCCCCTAAACCTTGTCGGAGGAAAAGAGTACATATGATAGTAATTACATAAATAAGCTACGAGATATCCCTCGGCAAAACATTACAAAACAAAGAGAAAACCAAAAACAATGATCGACACTACTCGAACCTAACAAACATCACGATTGCCCCTAGCCACCAAGGTCCTCACGTTGGTTGGCCGAGTAATTTCCAGCCTCATGCAAGTCCAGGTAGGAATGCTCAAATGTTGGTTCGAAGGGAAAGCATGATGCTGCTTCGCAATAAGCTGCTGAACTACTTGAAGTTGAGGCTCCATAAAAACGGTTTCAACGATCGGTTGCCTATGAGACCGATTAGCTAGTGTATCCGCTACCTCATTCAAGCTGCGTCGGATATAGTTGATAGTCACCTCCCAATCACATGACAAAAATTCAAAGATTTCCTCCACCAGCAAGTTGTTTGTGGGATTAGAAGAATAGTGGTTGAGATGCCTCACCACTTTGACATTATTCGAATGTAATTCAAGCCAACGAATGCATATACACTACGCATGAGAAAGCTTGGAAAACATAGCCCAAAATTTAGCCATTAGGACCGAGCAATTACCCAGCCTTTTAGAAAAAACGAGTAGCCATGCACCTTGATCATCATGTAGGAGCCACCCGTTGCAGCCTCGTTACCTTTCACAGTACAAGCCCCATCCACATTCGTCTTGACGCAACCACATTAGAGCCTTTTCTATCTCAAGATCCCTGAGTTCAAAGGCTGTTAAGAACCACTACCCCTAACATTGCGAACAACCCTACTTGTTGCTAATTCCTCGGCCAAATGGCAATACCGAAATAACAAATCCTTTCGCTCAACAAAATGCTCATCGAACAACACATTACATCGGCTCTTCCACAGTTGCCAAACAATTGTAGGGAAAAGAATATCCCAATTGCAATTGAAAGCTGCAAAATCACCTCGAACCCTCAAGTTAGCCATCAACCATGCTTCGAAAGGCATTCACATAAAAACATCCAATTTAGAATCGCATATCAGATTGGACCAAATATGTCTTGCCACTTAACAGAAACACAACACATATTCAACAGATTCTTCCCCCAAATTGCAAATTGAATATAACGAGGAGATTGCAACATCCCGACGAGCACGCACCACATTAGTAAGGAGTTTTTGACCTCTCGCAAGCCAAAGGAAAACTTGTATCCTCTGAGGAACCTCTTTGCTCCAAATAAATTTCTAATCGCTATTTAAATCAAAATTATCTCGACCATTCCCATATTACATTTCTTTTTCAATCATTTCATCATTCCAAGCCCATTTGCAAACCTCCATCATTATCATCTAAAGTGCTTTGATTTTTATCGGGAAATATAAGCTACTCGAACTCATACTCGAGGATGAGCACACATCATGAAGAAAAGCTTGTTTCAAAGCTTATCTATTATCTTCTTAAATCATTGGATTCAAAGAAGACTGCCATCATCGAAGCCAAAGATCTCAAGACCTTGAAGCTTGATGCTCTCATGGGGTCACTTCTCACTCATGAGCTTATGAAGCAAGGAAATAAGGATGAGGAGAAGAAGAAAGTTGGAATTACTCACAAAGATTCACATGAAAAGAGTGATTCTAACAAAGAAGAAGATGAAGAAATAGATATGCTAGCCAAGAGATTCACAAGGTTCATGAAATCCAACCGTAGAAGGAAGTTCCAATGAAAAAGAGGGTTTCAAGAATAAGCCAAAGGAATAAGAAAATAATCAAATCATTTGCTATGAATGCAAAAAGTCGAGACACATCAAGTTCGATTGCCCCCAATTAAAGAAGAAGAGCTTTAGGAAGAATAAGAAGTACAAGACACATGTGGCTACTTAAAGCGATAAAGACTCATCCGATAAGGATGAACAAGAGGTATGTATCATGGCACTTGAGTAGGATCTTAAGGTAACCTTTAATTTATCCACATTTGATGAGCTTCAAGAAGCTTATGATAAATTGCAAAAGGTTTATGTTTAACTAGTTTTGGAGTTCAAAGAATCAATTTTGAAAAACAAGAAAATTATTTCCGATTTGAAAAACCAAAGTGAGTCTTTATCTAAAACTAATGTGGAACTTGAAAGGAAAGTTGAGGATATACAAGCAAAACAAAAAGATTTTGAAAAGAAAAATCAAGACTTGCATTACTTACTTTTAAGAGTCTATGATGATCACCAAAAAGAAGTTGGTGATCTTAAAGCTTCTTTAAACAAAGTTAGGACCAACCATTTTGAAAAAGGGAATCATTCAAAACCCAACTATGTAAGAAGGAACTCTAATGGATACAAACATAGAGGCTTCCAAAGGCCTTCTAACGATAAGAGAGTTAGAAGTATTTGAGTTTTTAAGAAACTTGTAACTTCTAACAATGTTGATGTTATTGCTTATTGGACCACCAAAGGAACCGAGATTTTAGGAGCTAATACTCATGGACCCAAAAGAAATTGGGTACCAAAAATCAAGACTTAATTCGATGTTTGTAGGGGGTATTGCTACAAGGCCTAAATGTCAAGTGCAAACTCATAGTACCTTGATAGTAGATGCTCAAGGCACATGAACGGAGACAAAAGTCGATTTTTGGAGCTAAAACTAAAGAGTGAAGAGTAGTGACTTTCTATGACAACTCCAAAGGCCACATTGAAGGAATTATTTCCATTGGTAATCACTCTTTCATACTCATTGAGAATGTTTTGTATGTCAACAATTTAAAGCATAATTTTTAAGCATAAGGCAATTGTGTGATAAAGGTTTCAATGTCATGTTGGATTTAAATGGTTGCAAAATAATTGATATTGCATCTAATAAAATTGTGCTTGTTGGTCATAGAATAAGAAATATATACATGGTGCATCTAGATGACATTCATATTTCAAATGCATGTTTTGTTGCTAAAGATGAGCATGATTCTTGGTTGTGGCATAGAAAACTAGGACATGCTGGTATGAGTGTTTTGGAAAAATTAATTTCTAAAGATCTAGAAAGAGGTTTGCCTAAAATCAAGTTTTCACTTGATAAAATTTGTGATGTATGTGCTAAAGGCAAACATAAAATAGTTTCTTTTAAATCCATTAATGATGTATCAACAAATAGGATATTACAATTGATACATATAGACCTTTTTGGCCCTATTAAAACTATGAGCTTAGGTGGAAAACAATATGCTTTTTGTGCTTGTTGATGATTACTCTAGATTTACTTGGGTTCTATTTTTAAGTACAAAAGATGAGGCTTTAGAAAAATTCATCACATTTTCAAAAGCAAACCAAAATGATGTTGGTTACTCTATTTCTCATGTTAGGAGTGACCATGGAACCGAATTTCAAAATCTTGCTTTTGAAGAGTTTTGTAACTATAATGGTATTAGCCGTAAATTTTCAGCTCCCCGTACACCTCAACAAAATGGGGTTGTAGAGAGGAAAAATAGAACTTTAGAAGAAATGGCTAGAACCATGCTTTGTGAAAATAATTTGCCAAAGTATTTTTGGGCAAAAGCTACAAATACCGCTTGCTATATTGTTAATAGAGCTTTTAAAGAAAACACCTTATGAGCTTTTCAAAAACAAAAAGCCTAACATTATCCATTTTCATCCTTTTGGATGCAAATATTTTGTTTTAAACAATGGAAAAGACAACTTAGGCAAGTTTGATGCAAAAAGTGATTAAGCTATTTTTCTTGGTTACTCTTTAAACTCTAAAACCTATCGTGTATTTAACAAAAGAACTTTAGTGGTTGAAGAGTATATACATGTTGTTTTCAATGATAACCTCCTTCCGAGAAAGGATACTTGTGATGATGATATAGGAATTTTGAATGTCAATGATGGTAAATGATAGTCATCAAAGGTAAATGAAGTTCCCTCAAAAGAAAAACCACAAGATCTATCTCTAGAAGCCTTGAAGGACATGTCTTTAGAGGAAAGAGACGTCGCCTACCCAAGAGAGTTCAACTATGTCAAAGGTGGTGAGATTTTGGATGATCTATCCAAAGGGGTAACAACTAGATCCTCTATTAGAAATACATGTAATTATGTTGTATTTATCTCATATATAGAGCCTAAAAATATCAAAGAATGATTAAATGATAATGATTGGATATTGGCTATACAAGAAGAGTTAAATCAATTTGAGAAGAGTCAACTTTGGACATTAGTTAATAGGTCTAGTAATAAATCTACCATAGGTACTAAATAAGTTTTTAGAAACAAACTAGATGAGAGGGGTAACATAGTGAGAAATAAGACTAGACTTTTTGCTCAAGGTTACACTCAAGAAAAAGGAATTCATTTTGATGAAACATATGCACCTGTAGCTAGAATGGAAGCTATTAGGATATTACTTGTATTTGTATGTTTTCATGAATTCAATCTTTTTCAAATGGATGTTAAAAGTCCTTTCTAAATGGTTTTATAAATGAAGAAGTGTGTGTGGAACAACCTCCCGATTTTGAAGATCCAAAATATTCAAACCATGTTTTCAAACTTTCAAAAGCTTTATATGGTTTGAAACAAGCTCCAAGAGCTTGGTATGAAAGATTGTCAAATTTTCTAGTTAAAAAAGGTTTTAACAAAGGGAATGTTGATACTACACTTTTTTATAAAAAGAAAAGGCAAGGATATTTTAGTAGTTCAAATTTATGTTGATGGTATTATTTTTGGTTCTACTAATGAATCTCTTTGCCAAGAATTTACAAAGTTAATGCAAGGTGAATTTAAAATGAGCATGATAGGGGGCACTCATTCTTCGTAGAACTCCAAATCAAGCAAAGGAATGATGACATCTTCATCAATCAAGCAAAGTACATCAAGGATATGCTCAAAAAGTTTGTCTTAGAGAATGTAAAGCATCAAGCCACACCAATGAGCTCTTCTACAAAGCTTGACAAAGATAAATGAGGTAAATGTGTTAATCTTAAGCTTTATAGATCTATGATATGATCTTTGCTTTATCTTACTGCTAGTAGAACGAATATTATGTTTAGTGTTTGCTTGTATGCTAGATTTCAAGCTAGTCTTAAAGAATCGCATTTACAAGCCGTTAAGAGAATCTTTAGATACATTAGAGATACACCTAGTTTAAGTCTTTGGTATCCTAGAGACTCGTCTTTTAGTTTGCATGCTTAATCAAATATGAATTATGGAGGTTGTAAAATCAATAGAAAGAGTACCTCCGGTACTTTTCAATTCTTAGGTAACATGTTAATCTCATAGTCACGTGAAAGAGTACCTTCGGTACTTTTCATGTGAAGGGTTAGAACGGTAGCTTCTCAACATAGACACATGAAAAACATCGTGGATGTGCGCCAAATTTGGAGGTAAAGCTAATTGATAAGCTACTGGTCCAATTCTCTCAAGCACCTTGTAAGGCCCAATATACCTCGGACTCAACTTGCCATTTCATCCAAAATGAATTATCCCTTTCCATTGAGAGACCCTTAGAAACACTTTCTCGCCCACCTCATACTCGATATGATTGTGTTTCTAATCTGCATAGGCCTTCTAGCGATCAAAGGCTGCTTGCAACCTTTCTTTGATGATATGAACCTTCTCCTTGGTTTGTCTGACCAAATTAGACCTTACAATCCTCCTCTCATTCAACTCGGTCCAACACAAGGGTGTTCTACATTTACGTTCATACAGAGCCTCAAAAGGGGTCATCTTAATACTTGAGTGATAGTTGTTGTTGTAAGTAAACTCGACAAGAGGTAGTTGTTCCTCCCAACTCTCCTCAAAGTCTACAATGCAGTAACGAAGTATATCCTCAAGAATCTGAATGACACGCTCAGACTGACCATCGGTCTGGGGGTGAAAAGTCGTACTGAAATGTAGCTTGGTGTCCAAGGCATTATAGATCTTCTTCCATAACCTAGCTGTGAAACGTGGGCCCCTATCCGATGTGATCGAAGATGGCACTCCATACAACCTCACTATCTCCTTGTTGTACAGCTGAGCCAACCTCTCTAAGGTGAACTCCATGCGCACAAGCAAAAAAATAAGCCGACTTGGTCAAACGATCCACTATTACCCAAATAGCATCATGCTTCTTTTGAGTCATCGGTAAACCCGTAACAAAATCCATAATGATCTGATCCCATTTTCATTGTGAAATCTGAATCGGTTGAAGCAAGCCCGATGGAACATGATGTTCCGCCTTCACTTGCCGGCAAGCCAAACACTTGGTCACAAACTCAGAAACATCCATTTTCATACACAGCCACCGATAAAAAAAGGCGAAGGTCTTGATACAACTTGTAACTCCTCGGATGCACTGTAAAGGGACTACGGTGTGCCTCTCTCAATACGTGATCTCTCAAATCTTCCAAGGCCGGAACACACAATTGCCCCCTTAAGTATAAGTACCCACCGTCCCATACCTTAAAGTCTGATGTTTCACCTCTTTGAACTGCCTCAATTTGTGCCACTAAATCTTCATCTAAAACCTGAGTCATCTTTATCTCTTGTATCAACGTGGGCTCAACTCGAAGCTCAGCTAAAAGCCCACAATCCTTGGTCATCCTCAAGCGGGCAAACATGACCCTCAAATCAGACATCGACTTACGACTTAAAGCATCTGCCACTACATTTGCTTTGCTTGGGTGATACTCAATGACGCAATCATAATCCTTTAACAATTCGATCCAACGGTGCTGCCTCAAATTTAGCTCCTTCTTGTAAGCAAGTACTTTAAGCTCTTATGATCCGTATAGATGTAGCACTTCTCCCCATAAAGATAGTGTCTCCAGATCTTCAATGCAAAGATAACTGTGGCAAGCTCCAAATCATGGGTAGGGTAATTCTGTTCATGTAATTTAAGTTGTCTCGAGGCGTAAGAAACTACCTTACCCTCTTGCATAAGGACACTGGCTAATCCATTTAGAGACGCATCACTAAACACCACATAATCCTTCCTAGACTCGGGTTGTGTCAAAACGGGAGCCTCCGTGAGGTAAGCCTTTAACTGTTCGAAGCACTATTATCTCTTTTCATTCCATACAAAAGTTACTCTCTTTTGTAACAACTTGGTAAGCAGCGCTACTATGAAATAGAAGCCTTTGACGAATCGTCGATAATATCCTGCAAGTCCAAGAAAGCTGTGAACTTTCGAGATATTTCTAGATGGTTTCCACTCTACCACTGCTTGGATCTTCTGAGGGTCAACACGGATTCCATTCGCTACCACAATGTGACCCAAAATGCCACCTCGGAAAGCGAAAACTCATATTTACTGAAATTTGCATAGAGACACCTATCCCTCAACGTCTAAAGAACTACCCGCAAGTGGTAATCATGTTCTTCCTTCGAACGCGAATAAACCAGAATGCCATCAATGAATACCATAACAAACTGATCCAAATAAGGCTGAAAGATCATGTTCATTAAATCCATAAATGACGTTGGGGCATTGGTAAGCCCAAAAGGCATCACCAAGAATTCGTAGTGGTCGTACCGCATTCTGAAAGCGGTCTTCTGGACATCTTTTTCTACCACCTTCAACTGATAATACCCTTATCTCAAGTCTATCTTAAAGAATACTCGAGCACCCCGCAACTGATCGAACAAATTATTGATCCTCGTGAGGGGGTAACGATTCTTCATCGTTACTTTATTAAGTTGGCAGTAGTCAATGCACATTCTCATGGATCCATCTTTCTTCTTTACAAAAAGAACTAGAGCGCCCTAAGGTGAGATGTTGGGTCGAAAAAATCCTTTCTCCAACAATTCTTGGATTTGTTTATTCAACTCTTTCATTTCTGTTGGTGTCATTCGATAGGGTGTAATGGACACTGGTATTGTGTCGGGCATCACTTCAATCCAAAACTCTAACTCTCGATTCGGGGGTAATTCGGGTAACTCCTCTAGGAAGACATCCATAAACTCGCAAACTGTCCTAAGACTCTCGATGGCCGATCCCTCAATTCTTGTATCAACCACATGAGCTAAAATGCCTAACAACCTTGTTGAATTAACCCTTATGCCGTTAAAGCCAAAATTATGTTGGGGATGCAATGGTGTCTTTCTCCCCTAACAACTAACTTAGATCCATCGACAACACGGAGCTTTAAACTTTTTATCCTACAACCCAAACTAGCATCGTGTTTAAAAAGCCAATCCATACCTAGGATTACGTTGAACTCTTGGAACGACAAAACCATGAGATCCGCTAGGAAGATTGACCCTTGAGCTTCGATGGGATACCTTCGGTACACCTTGTCTACTATCACATCTAACCCCAAAAGGACTAGTCACATAGACTCCTATCTCTAGGTCCTCGGCCGATAAGCCCCATTACTAAGATATCTCATTATGGATATAGGAGTGGGTAGACCCCGAATCTACTAATGCAATAATGAGAATAGAAAATAAGAAGAATGTACCTAAAATTACATCTGTGGGCTTACAATCCTCTTGAGCTCTGACCGTATACTGCCTCGCTGGTGCCCTCACAATGGACTGGAACGTGCTCCTACTCAAATGGCCAGTTGCCTGACTTGCTCCTCCCTTAGAGAAACCTCGGCCCCTCTGAGCTGGATAAGAAACCCTCGGTGCCTGAACCGGAATGACAGTGGTAACAACAGGGCAATCCTTCACAAGGTGATCCTGAGACCCACACTCAAAACAAGCTCGCTTTGCACCCCAACACTCTCCTCGGTGCCTATGCCCACACTGATTACAAACCGGTGTGCTTGCACTCCCCTGAGAACTATCTGGGCTCATCATAGACGAAGATGATGTAGGCCTCCTAAGGCTAGCAGACTCTGACCTACGGTCTAACCTCACACTCTGATTCGAAGCTCTTCTTCCTTGATTCTATCAGTTTTTGTCCCTTCTCGAGTGAGATTGTGAGCTGTTAGAGAAATTCTGAGTCCTCCTACTAGGACCCCCCTTGTCCACTAGCAGAACCATATGTCAAACCTTACACTTGCTCAAGAGACGTCGCACTAGCAGTTAACTCAGAAAATACTTTGGGTGGGGCAGCTGTCAAATAGGTTTGTATCTCTTTTCTTAACCCTTTTATGAACCTCTTGCACCTCATTTTCTCGGTAGCCGCCAACTCCAGTGCATACCTGCTCAGCTGCAGAAATTCTTGTTCATACTCAAAGACGGTACGGTTCTCTTGCATGAGGTGAGTAAACTGGTCTCTCAACCTGTCAATGTGAGCCTCACCCACATAATTTTTCTCGAACTCATCAATAAAGTTATCCCAAGAAGGTTGGCTAGGGTGTCATTTCAGCTCTACAGTTTCCCACCATTCCCTCGCGTTCTCCTTGAGCAAGGATAGCACACAAGATAATTTATCTTTAGACCACAACCTCATCTGTCTCATAATCTAACGGATGTCTCGAAGCCATTGATCTGCCTTTATCGGGTTGTCTTGTCCCTACCCAAGAAAATCTGTGGCACCCTGCCTACGCACCCTCTCAACCGGTGCCTCCCGAGGGGTAAATGAATGCCTCAGAATCGCCCTCACAATCATGTCTAAGGCTCGGTGCAAGTGGGAGAAATAGTTGGCTCCATGCCTAGCTCCCTTATCGGACGCCTTCACATCCAACACATAGTCTTCATCGGAGCTCCCACACTGGGAACCCAAACTTTCTTCCTGGCTCTCCTTGGCATAGTTCAGCTCTACACAATTAAACAACATGAGTACACCATCAAATTTCTAGCTTAATTCAAGTACGACTTTGACTTATGGGTATGTATTCGTTAGACACCTATTTACCACACTAGACTCCCCCGGGGACTGCCTAGAACTGACTAAACCTAGGCTTTGATACCACTAAATGTAACACCCCAACCTGGATGCTACAATTGGGCCACAAGCCCAACACTACTTCCATAAAATTTTCACTTTTAAAGAGCCAATAAAATCAATCTCATAAATCCAAACACGTCATAACCAAAGCATTTAAATCCACACTTAATTAAAACATTCAAAAATAGTTAAAGGAGCTCCAAATACAGTAATAAAATATTTGACCAATACAAGTTAAATTAAATAGAGTTAAAAATACATAGGTTCATACGAATACATAGCCCACTACATCTAAGTACTTGTACTCTACCAAAAAGCCAATGATGGGTCCTTGCTTCGATGGTGTTCCGCTACGCTCGAACTATTTATCAACTTGCGAACGCAAACAACGATTCTGAACGCTGAGCTAACAAAGCTTAGTGGATACACAACCACTCGACCATGCTTCAGGTGAATCATAATTAAGAGCATGCTATGAAATATGATGTTAAAATACGATAATGCAATGGCGCTACCATAACCACCTAAACACATGCTATAGAACAAACAGCACCTCAACAACATCAACATATAAATAATCAAACCAGGAGTGAGGCCCAATGTCACCCGACTCTAGAAAACCCACCCATGTTTAAAATCTCACATCGAGCTGCTCGAAATCTTACATCGAGCGGTATACTCAAAATCTCACATCGAGTTTTCGCTTGAAATCTCGCATCAAGCGGGGCTTAGAATCTCGTATCAAGAAAATATCATCACCCAAAATCTCGCATCGGATGGCCTTCATTTCATCACCCAGAATCTCACATCGGGTGGCATTTATGTGTTGCAATAGTCACTCACTGGTATTCGGATCCCACCAAACAAAGACTCAAACCAAACAAGTGCCCTTACCTGGCACAACCTCAAATGATCCACCAAGGATCTCTACAATTTGCTAACATGAGCAATTTACTTTCATTTCGAATACTCTATTAACCATTTAATCCATATAAACAAGAAGAACACACATTCTTGGTTTTACCGTCATTTTATATCACAAGAGACCTATTAGCACCTTAGCCACAAATTATAGAACTCAAACTCAAAACGTAAAAACTTGGGCAGATTGCCCAGCGAGTATCGATACTCTAAAGTATCGGTACTCCCATTTAGGTATCGATACTCCCCAATGAGTACCGATACTCTATTTAGATTCGAAAGAATTGGCCCCCAAGCTGTACCGATTTGCTTCGTGCCGTATTGGTACTCCATATTAGTACTAGGATTGCCCCGTACCGATCCTTACCCATACTGATACGCCTACCTTAGTGTACCGATACACAAAGCCTTTCCAGGCAATGTAATAGTAGGTATCGATGCGCCCCTAGCATACCGGTATGCCAAAATACTACTAGAATTTTAATCAAGCGATGGGTATTGATATACGAGAAGGTATACCAGTACGCCCTAACAACCCACCTTCTAAAATACAAAAGAGTACCAATACGCAGCCACCTTGTACCGGTACTCGAGCCTCGATTGCAAAACCTAAAGCTCAGGAATTCACCAATTCCTCCCTTAACCTCCATAGTTAAGTCCCAAAACGTTCCTACCATTTATGAAGAGTCACTAGGTGAGTTTCTAACCATTTTTACCCTTAAACATCAACAATTACAAGTTTTGCCATGGGTAACCAACCAAGCTCTAACTTATCCAAAACATCACAATTCTAGCAAGTATAGCAAAATGATGATGCACGTGAACATACAGAAGTTAGAAATGTACTAACCTCGAATCCCTAGTTGTAAAGAAACCCCAAGCCTCCACCACAAGCTTTCTTCTTCTCTTGGGCCCTTGAATGCTCTCCAACCTCTTTCACTACATAATAAGTGTTGCAAACGAGTTACAACATGGTTTGGAGATTAAAAATAGCTTATGATTTTACAACAAAGAATGGGTTGAAATCTCTATTCTCGTTCTCACTCTTGAACCCCCACCAAAACCTCAACCCCCACCATTTAAAACCATTCTTACCTTGTTTTATAGATCATTGGTTGCTGGTAAAACTTCCCTCTATAACAAAAACAAGATTCAAGAGGTTAAGCTCCAAAAATCCTACCTTTGGTGATGGTGGCTAAAAAGGGAGAGAGGGGTTTAAGGAAGAAAATGAGGCATGGGATGTGATATCATCCTTCTCTGCACAAATGCAGAAAATTAAACCCCTCCTCTTTTTCACTCTATTTAGTATTTACCAAAATACCCCAAGCCATCTTCTCAAGCCCAAATCCAAACCAACATTCAATCCCAAAAAGGCTCGTAAGTCCAACAACATGGCCCAACACGAGGCCCTTGCCTCAGGTTAACCCGACACTCTAGCTTAACAATCCGGGTCGTGACAGTTGGTAATTGGCTTCTTGTCATTCCATGGCTACTTGAATAAGTCTTTTAAACCCTCTAAGGAGTTTTTGACTGTTATTAGCCATTGGGGTTGATTAGAGCTATTGGAGGACTTAATTTGTAGCATTAAATGTAGTTATGCAACTTGGGTATCGGTACTCGACCTTGGGCCGATACCTGCCAAATCAAGAAAGAGTCGTTACAACATTTAAGTTGTGCGTACCGATACACGATATGTCGGTATCGGTATGGTACCTAGGGTACCGGTACGAAATAGATCGTACCGGTACCAAAATTCCTTACTGGAATTGTGGAAAATCTCGTTGTATCGGTACGCTGAAGAGTCGTATCAGTACGGGTATTTGTGTATTGTTACCAAGGGTAGGGTACCGATACGTGCAGACTGTTTTCGACTCTTGGGATATTTTGAAAGTATTTGTTAAGTCAAAAATACTTAAAAACATTTCAAAAACCTTTATGATATATATTTCAAGTTATTTGGACTTTGAAATATTTTTGCAATTTAAATTTAAGTCCAAAACATTTTTCATTAAAGTTATATAAAATATCTCAACAATCTCCCTTTTTTTGATATAATGAAACCACTTGAAAATTTGTTTTGAAATTTCTCCCCCTTAGAAAAATAATTTTAGAGAAAGAGAATATTTTTAGAAAATATTTAAGCTCCCTTTTTTGAAATAGAATTTTTCAAATATTATCTCTCTCTTTTTGTTATATCAAAAATAATTCAAAACTAGTTTGAAATCACATCTAAGTTCAAGATAACAATAGAGAGTTAAACAAATTTACAAGAAAGAATTAAAAGAAATGACTATCCCTTAATCAATCAACAAAAGAATATTAGTCCAAACATTCAAGAGAAATATATTGAATTTCAAAGAAAATAAATAATTGAAACACAATAAATTCAATTAACATGTCATTTATGAAAGTAAATCAATAATCATACAAGGTATGGCAAAAAGGAGACCAAAAAGTCCTTTTTTGACTATAAGTATCGATACAGAGACGTTTGTATCGGTACTAGTTGAATGTCGTATCGGTATGGTATGAGTTGCACCGATACTGATTGCACGAACTAGTGAAAATATGCAGCAAAATCAACTCAAAAAGCCTTATGGCTTAGTCTTAAGTTCATACAAAGGCTCTAAGAGGTTCTAGATATACATTTTGATCATTTTTGCTATAAATTAACAACATGCTTCTCAAATATACAACATTTAAAACATAGAAAGCATGGTTTCACCAAGATTCAACAAAACAATACAAGTTTAAGGCCAGAAACATAGATATGAGCATAAAAGGCCAAAAACATGTAACTCATGCAATTGAGACTCCCCTTTACTATATGCAATTAAGTACCACATGGAGTCACACAAACATGCTTGAATCATAAACGAGATTAAACAATTTAGACACGATAAAACAATTACATGAAACAAATTTTACCACTTGAACCAAGGTAGGATGTTAAGCCTCTCTTTCTTCAAGTGTCATTCTCCCTTGTGTGTCAAGAGCTCCCAAAATTTCAACTTTGATCATTAATGCTCAAGCACACCTATAGAAGACAATCATTTGTATTTTAGTATCCAAATTGCTTTGGATCCATTGTCATAAGTCTCAAAAATTTTAGTTCCCTTTGGAATCCATTTTTCAATGTCTTCATTTTTCTTTGAAGAAATAAGTTCCTTAGGGACCCAAACATTCTTCATAATTTTACCATTTAAAAATCTAGGGGAACTAGATTGTCTTTGATAAAAGTTTAATTTTACAAAATTTGTTTTGGAGCAATCTCTATTTTTCTTTTTAAAACTTTTGTAAATCAATTTTTTTTCTTTTCTAAGATTATCTAATTCTTTTTTATGACCTTCATGAACTTTTTGAAGCAAGTTCTGTAATTCAAAATTCTTTTTCTCAAAATTCTTAAACTTTGCTTCAAGTTCAAAATTGGTTTTAAAAAGCAAATCATTTTCAACTTTCAATTTTGAAACCATTTTCTTATTTTTCAAAATATGGTTTCAAATTCTAAAACCAAATCATAATAGGCATCTTGTAATTCATCAAATGTATATAAAATTGAAGGTGATAAATTAGAAGTTACCCTTGAATCTTCTTCAATAGCCATGAGACAAAGGTTGGCTACCTCATCATCAGTGGAGTCTTCTTCATCACTCTATGTAGCCACAAATACCTTCTTCTTATGGCTCGATCCCTTCTTCTTGAGTCGAGGGAAACCATACTTGACATGCCCGGCTTCTTACATTCGTAGCAGATGATGAGATCTCTCATCTTCATTCTTGATTCATGTCTTGATTCTTTCTTTTCGCATTTCATGAATCACTTTAGCTTTTTGAAGAGCTTGGTTATCTCTTCATCTTCACTATCTTCTCTACTTGAATCTTCTTATCGGCTTATGGAGGATTTAAAAGTAACATTCATCTCTTTATCATCCTCTTCTTCTTTTTTCCTCCCTTTTGACATCATCATTTCATGGGTTAGCAAAGATCACATTAGCTCTTCAAGCTTGAGCACGTTCAAGTTCTTTGCTTCAATGATGGCGGTTTTCTTGAAACCTCATGAATCAAGATGTGAATAGATCAACTTTCTCACAAGCTTGTCTTTTGGGATCATCTCTTTGAATCCTTTAAGCTTATTGACTATGATGGAGAACCGATCGAACATAGATTTGATGTCATCTTCTGGGTTCATCTTGAAGTTCTCATAGTTAAGAAGTCCAATCTTGGTCTCTTTCACCTCGTTGGTTCCTTCAAATGTGACTTCAAGCTTGTCCTATATTTCTTTGGCATTGTCACAAGAAGAAACTTTGGAATATTCTTTCGGACCAAGTGCACAAAATAGAATGTGCATGGCCTTTGCATTTAGCTCTATTTTCTTTTTGTCTTCCGCGTTCTATTCTGTTTTACTTCTTTGTAGGATGAACATTCCATCAAGAACTACATCCCAAAGATAAAAGTCATTGGATTGGATGAATAGCATCATCCTATTCTACCTATAGGAGTAGTTGTCTCTGTTAAAGTAAGGAGACGTGATGATGGATTGTGCCATAAACTCATATTGATGTAGAAAGGTTGAGTACTTCAAGGATCGACTCTATGATGTTAATCTGATGTACAGATGAAGCTCTGATACCAATTGTTGGGCTCGAATCGATCAATTGAATAAGCCAAGAGAAGGTGAAATGGCCTTTGATGAAAACAATGGGAATTTAAAAAATTGCACAAAGATTAATAGTAGTTTAACTTCTAAACTAAGTCTACATCCACAACCTTAGCTTCCCCACTAAGGATTTTCTACAAATTCACTCAATTTGTCTTTCCTTTTGAGGCTAAAGGAGATAATCTTACAACTCCCTCAAAGCTTATACCCCAAAGCTTTGAGACACTCTCTCCAAAGAGAAAATACAAATTGTGCAAACAAAGGAAATCCTCTCAAGGCAAATGTGTTTGCAAATTAAGCTCTCACCCAAAACCTAACACTTAAGCAAATATAACAATTAAGCTCACAAGTGTGTTCTACAATAAAAATGACAATTAAAGCTCAAAAACATTTTTTCTATACATTGAATGTTGGTAGTTGGTTTCTTGTTGTTCCATGGGTGCTTGAATAAGACTTTTAAATCCTCTAAGGAGTTCTTGACCATTCCTAGCCATTGGGGGTTGATTAGAGCCGTTGGGGACTTAATTTCTAGCATTAAATGCAATTCTTTAACTTCGGGTATCGGTACTCGACATTGGGTATCGGTACTTGCCAAAACAAGAAAGAGTTGTTGCAGTGTTTAAGTTGTACGTACCCATACATGATACGTAAGTATCGGTACGGTACCTGGGGTACCGGTACGAAATAGATTGTACTCATATCGGTAAACTGAAGAGTCGTACCGGTACGAGTGTTTATGTATCGGTGCTGAGGTATGGTACCAGTATGGGTAGATTGTTTTGACACTTGGGGTGTTTTGAAAGTATTTATTTAAGTCAAAAATAGTTAAAAACATTTCAAAAACCTTTATGACATATTTTTTAAGTTATTTGGACTTTGAATTATTTTTGTAATTTTAGTTTAAGTCTAAAAATATTTTTCATCAAAAATTTGAACAGTTAAATAGAACAAAAAAGGGGAATAAGGGGAAAATATCCCTCTTCCTTCCTCACTTCTCTGACCGTCATACCAACGACGACTTTTCATCTAAATTCATAAGAATAAACTACTTAAAACCACCATTAAGGCATTAACCACCTTGATCCTCATCTCTACCTCCTATGTTCGGTGTATGCTATATATATATACACTCATCCAATTACTATGAATTAGTGTAAAACTAAATGAGTTTTACATGGTACACCATGTAAGTGGATCTCATATATATATACTCCCTTCGTCCCTAAAATATTGTCTGTTGTTGACTTTTTACGTAGTTTTAGGAAAAATATTTGTGTAAGAGATGTGTTGCAGAATAATTAAAATAACAATCTCTTCCTTGAAAAGTTAAAGCTTGTTTTGATGGAAAACTAAAAAATGGTAGAAAGGAAAATGTGTTTAGTAAAAAGAGTTTTTCAAAGGGACAATTTTAAAACGCAAAAGTGACAAGTTTTATGAGATAGAGGGAGTATATAAAATATAGGCTTGAATGAAAAATAGGTGCCCAAAGTATGCCTTTTTTGAACTTTAGGTGCCTAAAGTATTTTTTTTTTGTAAAAAATAGGTGCCCAAAGTTTTAAAAGTTATAATTTTAGGTGTCTGGCCGTTAATGGGTGTTAAAAAAATGTAACCAATCAATGCTTGACACGTGACATATTTAATTTATTTTTTTTCAAAATTAAAAATTTTAAAAAAACTTTCAGTTTTCTAAAAAAATCCCAAAATTTTACAATTTTTATGAAACAGTTCCCAAATCCCTAAAATTACCCAAACCCCCAAATCGTCGTCGATCGCCGTCCCTGAACACACTTGTTTGGTAGCCGGACCAAGGCAGTCATTTCCCCCAACACAGCGTTGTCGAAAACGGCGAACGGCGTGAAGCCAAACGTCGAACGCGAAATCGACGTTCGGCTGACACGCCATTTGTCATTTTCTGCGACGCCGTGTTGGGGGAAATGACCCCCTTGATTTGGCGACCAAACCGGTATGCTCAGGGGTGGCGATCGGTGCGGAAGCGACGGCGATTTGAGGGTTTGGGTTTGGGTAATTTTAGGGATTTGGTGACTGTTTTGTAAAAATTTTTAAGTGTTGGGATTTTTTGAAAATTAGAAAATTTTGAGTATTTTTATTTAAAAATTTAAAAAAAAATTAAATATGCCACGTGTCAAACATTGATTGGTTAAAAAAATTAACACACATTAACGTTCAGGCACCTAAAATTATAACTTTTAAAATTTTGGTACCTATTTTTACAAAAAATACTTTAAACATCTAAAGTTCAAAAAACGCATACTTTGTGCACCTATTTTTTATTTGCCTTAAATCTAAAATCAATTTTATAGAAACTATATCATATTTCAACTCGTGAAATCAGCGTATGAACTTACGCAGAAAGTGGGTGCTAGTAGTGAGAGTGGGCTCCGAATTTTTGATCCATAACCCATCATTTGTGATTAGTTGAATATGATGTGATACCAAAAAGAAAAAGGGTTGCAAATTGTGACGGTTTACACGCACGTTTACCCCATGCTTCACGTGTCAAACTCAAAACCCCTCAAGCCAACAAATCATAAATCTAATGCAAATTTTGATACGCAATGCCGTATGCCTTATGGCTATGATCACGATTCATGATGTGGTCATGTCATCCGTCATCCAGATTTTCCCCCACCCTACCAAAAACAAAAATTAAGATTACCCTATTCAATGAGGTGGCTGGACATAAACATGTGAGTGTGGATACTGCCAATTCTTAGGAACACGGAGTATCTTTTAGAATTACTACATCATTTATAACAATGGCAATATAAACTGAAAACCTCAGCTGTTGAGTTTTTCTTCAAAGTTTTTTTTTAGTTTATCGTCGAAGATGATCTGAATGTCGTTGTTTGGATTTTTTATTTGTGTTTTTTTTTTTACTCTCAAATAAGTATAATTTTTGCTTTAAATTCTTTCTATTCTTACATCTCATTGCGTTTGTTCATTAATCTATGTGGCACGAATACCGTCTGTCCTGTAGCATAATTTTTGTCTATTTTTATAATAGCTTGGTGTTCGTGTAACAGTCATCATGATACAACCTTTGATCAAGAAAGGTTGACGGTTTAAAATGATTAGATTCCTTTTGTATTAGTTTGTGGATGTAATCAAAATCATTAGCGAAATAATTTATAAATTTATTTCAACAATTTTCGCTCATAAATTTATATGTCGTTTAGTTGAAAGAAATACTGAAATTTTCAAGATAATTATTGAATTTTTTTATAAAAAATGAACGGCATATTAAAGAAAAATTTACTTATTTTTAATGTCTTCTACATTAAATATTTTGATTTTTTTTTCTTTATGAGTAATTTAGTGCACTTGTACAGTTTTCCTCCTTGAAAAAAAAAATACATCATTTATTATCAAACGCACACCCGTGAATGCAAAATCTTCAAGTTTCCATTTGGAACAAGTATTCACAGCACAGGTGGATTCGAAATCCTAGCATAGTAATCTTTAATTGCAAAATGATATATTATTTATTATTAGAGTGAATTACAGACTGTAGCCAATCTGGAGTTCCCACTGTTTAAGATATAGGCCTTAGCTGGGGCTCTAGTAGTAGTTGGTCACTTGGACCCACTTGCCTATCATCAACTTGGACCCTTGACTTTCCCCTAAATTTGATATCTAAGGACTCAGGAGTAACCACATATTCTTTGTTTTATGTTAAAACACACATACACACACACATGTTCTTTGTTTATGGAACTCCTCTTCGAAAAATATTGGACCACATTCATTGGACAATTTCCTATACATAATACAACTTTGTTTCTTATTACTACTTTATCTCATTTCTTCATTATTGATAGCACGTGTACTATATATATGATAATTATGATCTAATCATATTTATTGTGTTATGTTTTTTTGGGCTTAAAAAATAATTTTATTCATGTAGTAATCCTAAATTACGTTAATCTCTCTCTTTGATTGTCGTTGACTAACAGAATTATTATTATCAATCGTTTGTTGTCATGTCAGACACTTGGTCGTTAAATAACTAACTGTATTAATTAACATGTATATAAGTTATTTTTTAATAAATTAATATCCTTCGATCAGATGATGATGAGTCCATTTTGATGATGTGTCAATATAGTTGATGTGTAAAAAACCTATAATTTTATATTAAATAATTAATTTTAAAACTCTTCATTCGCACTGTCACGTCATCAAAATTGACTCGTCACTACCATAAACATGGCAATACAATTAGCGTTAACAACTGCTGTGGAAACATATAACACCACACATGAGTTTAAGGGATAAATTTATGAAATTAAGATGAAGGTGTAAAATTATTAATTTTGGAAGACTACAAAGACTAAATTGATGCAATTAAAAATGATAGGCAACATTATGTATTAAGGATTATTATAGGGGTAAATTACATATTAAGCATATTTTTTGTTTAACCAGCGATATTCAACTCATTGAAGAACTAATCGAAATCGAGTTTTGCAGAGGCTCAATATGTGGGCGGCCCTCCCAGTCCAATTTTCTCTATCTACAACACTAGAATTCAAACTTTTGACATTTCTTAAAAATTTAACGTCTTATCTCACTACTAAACTGGTTATTAAGCTTATTTTGTTAATAAAACATGTTATATTATCTTCACATGAGTCTAATTATATTCAGAGTTAGATTTAATCATTTTTTTAAATAAATTATACTATTTCAGAATTAATTTATTTTTTCATTCATAAAATTTAAACTCGAGATATTATTTAATTATTATAAAATTAATAAATGAAAGAATGGGTGATACATGGATGAAACCAGAACTTAGAAAATTGATGAAGAGCCGACTAGGAAGTTACAAAGCAGTTGCGTGGATGGATGGAATAAAACCAAAAATGCTTTGCTCAATTTCGGAATCCCCTCTTCTCTAATTTTGTCAATAATCTCCTACTTTGTGATTAAATTACTACCTAAATTCTTATCGTTCACGTAATAACTAAATATATATTTTTTTAAAAATACTTGTTTTATAGATGGCCTCGTCAATGAGCAGTGCAACTTGAAAAGTTGCAATAAACCCAATATATATAAATATTTAATAATTAATTAGTAGAATTAAAAAAACTAAATTAAAAAATACGGGAAAAAACTCCTTTATAAACGGACTCCCGCTATTTCTGTGACTCTCGCCAACACTACTCAATACTCAAAACGCAAAAACTACGTTCACTTCCCTTTTCTCTCTTCATATCTTTATTCTTTGCCTTTTCCCTCACTTTCTTTAATGGAATCCTCTCATCGGACCTCCGTTCTCATCATCGGCGCCGGCGTCTCCGGTCTGTAATACATTTAGTTCTTTTTTTATTAAAAAGAACGAACAGACATGTTGTTATGAGATGATAATTTGAAAGAAAGAAAGATTGAGATTGTTTTCTTTTAATTGATGGTTTTTTAAAATTCTGGATAGGTTTATCAGCAGCGAAGGTCTTGGCTGAGAATGGAATTGGGGATTTGTTGATCTTGGAAGCATCTGATAGAATTGGCGGTAGGATCCGGAAAGAGAAATTCGGAGACGTCTCGGTGGAGCTGGGAGCAGGTTGGATTGCTGGTGTAGGTGGCAAAGAGCCCAACCCGGTTTGGGAGATAGCCGCGAAACTAGGCCTCCGGACTTGCCTCTCCGACTACAGCAATGCCCGCTATAATATCTACGATCGTAGGTTCGAATCTGATTTTTTTTAACTGTTTTCTTTGGCGGTTAATAGTTGAGATTTGAAAATTACTTTATGCGAAAAAGAAAGCTACACGGACATTTCGATTCGCCTGCGTAAATTATTAGTAG
The DNA here is from genome assembly GCA_019671005.1 of Hibiscus mutabilis. Taxonomy (NCBI): domain Eukaryota; kingdom Viridiplantae; phylum Streptophyta; class Magnoliopsida; order Malvales; family Malvaceae; genus Hibiscus; species Hibiscus mutabilis. The sequence continues at coordinate 51,448,945 of CM033719.1, forward strand.
TATTATTTTCTGTTGACTCTCTGCTTTTCGAGAAAGAAAAAAACGAAGTGAAATTCTGCGTCTGGATGAATTAAAGCTGAGTCCTTCCTTTTTTATGAATGAATTGCAGCGGGAAGATATTTCCGAGTGGAATCGCCGCCGACTCGTACAAGAAAGCGGTGGACTCTGCGATTCAGAAACTAAAGGGCGTCGAGTCAAACAGTGTCGAAGATGCCACCAATAGAACCGACTTTTCTTTGTAAGAACATATGATAGTATAGTAATTATTTGTAAGTTACTTCTTAGCTATCATTGGATTAATCTTTCCTTTTCGTCTGTGGATTTGTTTAGAACACCGAAGACCCCAATAGAGCTCGCAATTGACTTTATCTTGCACGATTTTGAGATGGCAGGCAAGTTGCAACTCATTTTTGCTTTCCTCTGCTTGGATGTTTAGGAAAGCATTCTAGTTTTTCATTCATGCATTTGGAATTTTGGATTGGTTTTTTACTTGGTGAAAAATATGCTCCAAAAATCTGTCATTAGAAATTTCTATCACACAAATTCCTTTTCCCACCTTTCGCATTGAAATGCATAAATTTTTAGTTCATTTTAGCTGATGCTTGTTGTTTTAGCATACAGAGGTAGAGCCAATATCGACATACGTAGATTTTGGGGAAAGAGAGTTTTTGGTGGCAGATGAAAGAGGTTATGAGTATTTACTGTATAAAATGGCTGAGGAATTTCTATTTACCTCGGAGGGTAAAATCCTGGACAATCGCCTTAAACTGAACAAGGTATGAATCCAATTCTTTGATTTCTTTTGCTTTTACTTTTGCTTTTTCCCCCTCTTCTTTTTATCCGATTATTTAGTCCATATGACATAAATGTTTAGTTTTTTATAACTCAACCATGGGATGAAAACAAAAGAATCAGGGAGGATGCGATTTAAAAAGAATCTGAAGCCCGGGTTTATATGCATGCACTGTTACTTTTTGTTGTTAAGCTTGATGACTCACCTTTCGGAGTTTGCAGTGATGACGTTTACTAAAAGTTATTTTAACCTTTGATTATTATTATTATTATTATTATTATTATTATTATTATTATTTCGATAGAACTTTTTCTCCCGTCTTCACTATGGAGGGCCAACTGTTTTTTTTAGTTTCTATTTTTTAATTTCTTTTGTTGATTAATTATATTGCTCCTCTCTTTTTTTCTTACTGTCATCATCATGATTGTAGAGACGTAGACCACTGCATATTAGCCTTTAGTACTAATGCTAATGTATTTTTCTCGTTGAAAGTTTTGGATTCTTTTGGTTGTTTCTTTTCTTGTCTCTTAAGCTGAAGTCTTCTTTTCCATCATTGTAACGATCATTATCAATAGCAAGAAAATAGCTAAGTCAACCTCAAATGTTGGTCTGTTCCCAACTATGAGCAATCTCAATGATATAAAGCGGGGTTACTCTTAAACAGTACCTTGTAGTTTTTCATTTTATTTGCTATAGGCACTTTAGCCTCACTGAAGTTATCATCCATTATTAGGGCCGAATTCTCCAATTTTAAGTATTATGCAATCTGCACTGTCCACAATGACCTGGGAACAACACCCTGGAGTTGAGATGTCTTGTCAAGTTTACATAGGGACATGCAAATGGAGAGTCTTGTCAGTTTCTCTATTTAGGCTCGTTCGGCGCCGCTGCGAGAATTCACGTTTGAGTCGAGAATTCGTGTTGGTGGAGAAGCTGGAATTTTTAGCTTCTCTAAACACAGCTGTTTGAGTAATCTCGGCAGAAGAACAACGTACGGATGTCCCTAAAGCAACTCGTTCAACGCCACTGCAACAAAAATCGAAAATTTGAACTCCGCCGAACGGAGCCTTAATATGCTGTTGTATTCACTATCGTTGCTCTAAATCAGACATCAATTACCTTTTTCTTTCCTACTGTTTACGATGCCTTATAAAAACCTCCCGTATGTGGGTAATGAGTGCATGGGCTCCATGTACGTCCTTCAATAAATCTTTCCCTTTCTGCCAGACGCTTCTGGTATCTGAACTGCATGGTTTTTCTTGCTTTGACTTCTCAGAGTTTTATGAGACGTTTTGGTTGTTACCTTGTGGTTCACCTACTCTGAAATTTTCAATTAACTAAGATGTTCTTGTTTACTACCATATAGTACTAATTAAGATGCTGGATATGTTTTATTTATTTGTTCATTGACTTGGGGCAGGTTGTCAGGGGATTACAGCATTCGAGAAACGGCGTTACGGTGAAAACAGAAGATGGTTGCGTTTACGAAGCTGACTACGTGATTTTGTCTGCTAGCATTGGTGTTCTCCAAAGCGACCTCATTTCCTTCAGGCCACCCTTACCCGTAAGTATCTCGTTCTTGCATTCCCATAAACACTTGTCCATCAAAGTAATGTGATTTATGAAGATCTTGACCGTTGAATCAATAGGATGAGAACCCTATGCTATAGGTCCCCATAATCAGTTTGTTTTACTGGTATTTTAAGGTGTGGGCGATAATATTAAATATCATAAAGTTAGAAAGAGTCAAAATTCATGGTTCTAGCACTTAGCTGTATTAAATAGAGTTTACTGGTGGGTGATGGAAGGAATATATATATTCTCGAGGTGCCTTTATTATATACAAATACCATGGGTTGCACGATGATCCACAGATTTTGTAACCATAGGTTCATGTGATTAGTTCTTTTCTGGGGTTGAGATTTTTTCTTTTACCACGACACGTGTACTTTGTGGGGTTGATAATTTGCAAAAAGAAAAAATGTTATACAGCTGCCTTTCATTTTCTTGAATGGTACTACTTGGATAAAAAGGAAATAAAAGTGGTGCTGCTAGATGCTATGATTACCAATTATTAATTAAACATGTTAATCTTTAGCAATGTTATAATTAACATGCTTTTCCTCGGTCCCTTTCGACTTCATAGTTGGCTTTCTTTAAAACGTAGTTATTTAGGGGGACTATAGGCCATGCCATGATTTAAGCATTTTTCTGAGCAGGTAAACCACGTTTAGATCTAGCCCTTAGAAGCCAGCGACATCCCGAAAAAGTATTATGGTCATTGGTCTGTGAGGATGAGAATGAAGTTCATGTCTTCATTAAATATGTAGAGTTCAGGTGTTGCTACTGTCATTGCTACAACCAAATTTGTAATTTGGCTATATAATAGACCAAATACGAAGAAATTTAAAGGAAAAATCTCCCACTCTCACTTTTACTCGTAATGAAATCATAAAAAGTTTCTTAGAGATGTCTTGAAATATGACTTTTCTTATTATAATCCATATTTTATAGTGGTCCCCTGGCTTAAGATTGCTTGATCATGTCAATTTTCCTTTGATCATCACAAATTTTCTTTTGTTTGATTAAATACTAACTTAAAGATAACGTTAATGATAACAGAGGTGGAAAACAGAAGCCATTGAGAAATGTGATGTGATGGTGTATACAAAGATCTTCCTAAAGTTTCCGTATAAGTTCTGGCCTTGTGGGCCTGGAAAGGAGTTCTTCATATATGCTCACGAGAGAAGAGGCTATTACACGTTTTGGCAGGTTGGTTTAATGGTTATTTCCTTTATAATATTGTTGCCAGCTAACTTTGATGTTTTTATCTGCCCAATCCTCTTGCAACCTGGTATTATAAAAATGGAAAAAACTTTGATACATACGTGTCTTTTAGTTTTAGGGGTTAGAATTTTAGTTTAGAGTTTAAGATTTAGAGGTTCAGGTTGTAAGGTTTAAAATTCAAGGTTAGTATTTAGAATTTAGTGTATAAAGTTTAAGGTTTAATTTTTTAGGGTTAGAGTTAAAAATTTAAAATTTAAATTTTTATAGTGTAATTTATAAAAACACTGTGTATCAAAGTTTTACCCTATAAAAATTAAATCTTCATTTTTTTTACTACTATAAAAGAATTCTGTGGCGTACACTATCCTTGATCCTAGGCTGCTCTATTTATCACGTAGTAATATAGAACCCCGTTTTTTCTGCAGAAAAGGACAACGTTATGTTACTTAAATGATTAAGATACAGATACAGTAATTATGGCATATATAATATTTATTTTTTAATGAAGTTGGTCGTTGACTTTGTTGGTTGTCTTTATCTGTTAGGGGATATGATTAACATATAATAACCTAGCAGCCTACGTGATTTGATAACTAATACTGTATTATATACTATATGGATTTGAGTAGACAAGATCACACTACCTACATATGACACTGCTAAATACATGACAATGCTAGTTCTATTATCAGATGTATAAGTATCTTATATATATATACATGTATGATGTATATATATACCTAAACTCTGAAAATAATTAGTTATTTTCCTTGTTGAGAGAACCACCAGAAGAGAAATATCAATACGGCATAGATAGTTGCTCCTTTAATGACGTGTCTGATAGATATTTTGTCACTGTCTGACGCTGTGAATTGGTTGCGTTGTTGGATCCAGTCACTATCTGAGTTGTTCTCTGTGTTTCTGTAGTAGGGAGGAAATGCCTTTGATATTGACGTTGAAGAAAACTAAACTTTTTAGGGTAAAGTACACCAATGGTAACCGAATTTTTAGAACACATTCATTTTGGTCACCGAACTTTTAAAAGTTTCATTGGGGTCACCCAACTTTTAGTTCGCTTTTATTTTGGTCCCTTCCGGTAAGTTTCGTTAAAACACTGCGTGACTTTCTTCCTTTATTTTCTTCTATTTCTTTGCTCTGTTTTTTTTCATAACTTTCAGGTTCTTTCTTCATTTTCTTCTTTTCTCTTTAGCCTTTCATCTTTAACATCCATTGTCTGTGCTATGATTTTATCCTGAAACAAACCAAGGCTCCAAAAGAGCATTTGTTAGATATAGCACTCAGTTGACTCACGGCAATATTCAGATATAAACATAAGGATATATGGATCTAGTACTACCAGGGCAATCTCTTGCAGTAACGGCAGGATTCACCACTATTTTCGGTCTCAATACTCTTAACACAATCATGTTTCATAAAACATATTCATGTTTCATAATACACAATCCCAATAACTAACTAACTAACTAATTTTTTAATGTTGCCACCTAAATCCCAACCAAATTAGATAAGCAAAATGCCTAACCTTGTTACATACACCCAATCTTTCGATAGCATTGGTTCAACAACAATAAACAATAAACGGAACAATAAAAGTAAAAAAAAAATTGAACTCTTCAATAAACTACATCAAAATCTTCCAAAGTTCAAACAGAATACAAAAATTAAAAGAAAAACTAAAGCTAAGAATTGATGCAGAGAAGAAAAAAACCAAGCTGACAAAGTAGCTAAAAGCACATTTTAATTTCAAGTGAACAACGAATAAATAAAGGCTGAAGGGTTTAATAAGCCTTTAAACTTTTGCAAAAAAATTAATTAAGCTCTTAAATTTTTTTTGCACCCAATTAGGCCCTCAAACTCAAGAAAAAAAATTAATTAAGCCCCTAAACTTTTTTTGCACCCAATTAAGCCCTCAAACTCAAGAAAAAAATCAATTTGTCCCTTTGACCAACGCTGACCGTTAAATTTAACGGGGTTTTTTTTTAAATCTTCTTGGCATGTGTTACAACAGGATAATGCCACTTGACATTTCTAAGAATTTTTAAACTTAATTTTTAAAAAATATATAAAATCTAAAATATTTAAATATATAAAAATCCAAAAAAATCTAAAAATATATATTTTTTAGATTTTTATATATTTTTAATTTATTTTTTTATAATTGTATAATAATATTTAATTTTTTAAAATATTTTAATCTTTTGAAAAATTATTATTTATTATTTTTAAATAAATTTCAGAATTAAAAATATTTTTATATTTTTAAAATAAATTTCCAAAATTTTTAGCTTTTTTTTAGATTTTTATATATTTTTTAAAAATTCCTAGAAATGACAAGTGACGTTATCCTGTTGCGACACATGTCAAGAAGATTTAAAAAACATTAAATTTAACGGTCAAAGTGTCAAATTGATTTTTTTTCTTGAGTTTGAGGGCTTAATTGGGTGCAAAAAAAGTTTAAGGGCTTAATTGATTTTTTTGCAAAAATTTAAGGGCTTATTTAACAGTCAATGTTGGTCAAAGGGCCAAATTGATTTTTTTTCTTGAATTTGAGGGCTTAATTGAGTGCAAAAAAACTTTAGGGGCTTAATTGATTTTTTGCAAAAGTTTAAGGGCTTATTAAACCCTTAAGCCATAAATAAAAATCATAAAACATTTTTAAGGTAACAATTAAGAAACAAACATTAGTTATGCAACAATCTGGAACGCTCCGACAAGTGACATTGCTCTAGCTTAATACAAATATTATGATTGAAACCGAGAAATATGACATATGTCTTTAATACAAATTGATAAGAACCTTAGTTGAATCATATTCCAGAATTGGTAAAATTGTAGAGAAAGAAGAAAATAGAGGAAGAAAATACCTGAAAGTTAGGGAGGAAAAACAGAGCAAAGAAAGAAGATGTAAAAAGACATGTCACGTCAATATTTTTAACGGAAGTTAACGGGAAAGACCAAAATGAAAGCGGACTAAAAGTTGAGTAACCCCAATGAAACTTTTGAAAGTTCGGTGACTAAAATGAACGCACCCTAAAAGTTCGGTGACTATTACTTTACCCCTTTTTTAATGATTAACATGGCCCGTAGCGGATGAAATATGAGGTCCCATGCACTGTCTTTTATCTTGTAAATTATATTTCTTTTTTGCATCCATGAGATTGTATCATGCATTCATTTTTTTAGCTACCCCTGGCTGCTGATCTCTTGCTATGTCATCAGCACATGGAGAACGCATACCCTGGTTCGAATATTTTGGTCGTAACATTGACGAATGACGAATCGAAACGTGTGGAATCTCAATCCGATGAAGAGACGTTGAAGGAAGCTATGGTTGTGCTCAGAGACATGTTTGGGGCCGAAATACCCGATGCCACAGATATACTTGTTCCCCGTTGGTGGAATAACAGGTTCCAGCGTTGCAGCTACAGCAACTACCCTATGGCCTCTGATAACCAAGTCATTAATGACATTAAGGTAACTCCCACTATTTGCTTGGTGTCTAATGTCTTTGAATCTGAATGCTTATCTTTCAGGTTATAGCAGCTATATTAGTGAACCTTGTAATTTCTTATTTAAAAATCTTGGTACATTCAGGCCCCAGTTGGACGCATATTCTTTACTGGTGAACACACAAGTGAGAGATTCAATGGCTATGTGCACGGTGGACACCTTGCAGGTAAGGATAGAGGCTACTATTTAAACGTTCTTGTTGTGCACTGCCCCCAGTTTTAAGATTTTGCTAATGTTTTAGAGATTAAACAACTGTTACAGGTATTGACACCGGCAAAACTGTAATGGAAGAAATAAGAAAGCATGAAAGACAGAACGATAAACAGAACCAAAATTTCCTGCTAGAGCCCTTGCTAGCATTAACTTTAACTCAGGCGGAGGCAGTCTCAAGTCTCCACAAATGTGATGTCCCCACACAATTGTATCTCAGCGGCAAGCTCGGCATCCCTGAAGCGATCTTATGACTATATGGACCAAAATTTGCCGACTTCAACATCAACGATGCCGAATCCATGAAGGTTGGTTTGGATCCTAATGTGGATCGATCACTTGATACAATCCACGAGGTGAAATGAACAGAAAAAAAAGAAGGAAAAATATGCCTTAAGTGGGTATTGCATGGCTTCAGTGTTTTAGTTGCAAGCAAACCATATTTGTATCAGTTGTTCAATGGATTGCAGTTGGGAATGATAGATAAAGAAAATGAAATCACATGGCGTATTCTAATTGTACTTTAATTCAATGAAAGCAGTAAGATTAAGCTAGATATTTTTCAAATAGTGCCTTAGCAATAGCAAGGAAATCTCCTTTGGCCCTCACTGGGTAGATCTCAACCCCTGCTTGCCATTTATTCGAGAACGATATCCATTGCTTCCTCCACTCCACCATTTTGAAACTCTCATTTCTCTCCAAGCTTTTTAACAAATGGTTAAAATAGCTTGAAGCTCGAGGCAGACAGTACCCTTCCAACAGTCCACTCCAAAATTTGTTGGCTAATAAACATAACAAAAGATTTAATGTTAGATCACAGTAATAAAGCTTGAATTTGTATTAAGATGATGCACCCTGTTCAACATTACCATAATCGTGAAGCTTGCTTTGATTGGTTGCCGTGGTATCGAACCACATTGTCACCTGCGTTCTAGCATTCCATTCATACTGTCCACACAGAGTATGTAAAAATTCAGAGCATTCCAACCAAAATAGATAACAGTAAAATTGGATGGATGTATGGGGAATGTATTATAAAAATAATATAGGAAAAGGTCTGCTCTGCTATGTGACCAATGAGAAGGTACCCACCCTATTATCGACGACGAATCACTCGATCTTTTCTAAAGTAACAAAACAAAGAGGGAAATATTTTGTATACACCTGTCTCATCTCGCTTGGATTGTGTGCCAACATTTTTGCACTTTCAAGCCATGTTCCAAGCAGAAAGTTGTCATCAGAAGCAAGAAGTACATCGATATCCTTTATTAGTTGAATAAACTTCCGGCTATGGACATTCAAAGCTTTGACATCCTTCCTTCGAAAAGCTTTAACTGCATCCAAATAGACTTGGTTTGCTAGCTTTGACAACACTTGACGTGTTAAGTCGACCAAATCATATCTGTCAGAAAACTCAGCATAAGTGGATATAACTCCTATTTATATTTTACTTCCGGTATTAGGGTAGGAGCTGCTTTTATTTTTTGCTTTTGATACTAATTTATTGAAATAAGAAAAAAATGAGTAACCTATATGTGAGGCTGTGAGCTAAATCATCTCCAGCCGCAAGGAAGAGCTTAAAAGCATTGACGACCTCATGAGTAGAATACCACAAATGTGCTTGAGGCAGATCAGGGCTACTTTCCTTAAATGAGAATCTTCTAGTTCCAATTTTCCTGCCGTATGTGTGCATATTGTTTAGTTTTGATGGCTGAGATCCAGAATTTGTTGATGGATCCCAATCTGGAAATTTTGCTATGAAATCTGTGTTATGATCCTGCCACAAAAGGATGATGCAACAATAGTTCCTATTTAAATGTGAGAATGTCCTAAAATACAAAACTTAGAAGTTAAAATTAGCATCTGGAAAATCTATTCCAGGTAGACGTGTTCCTGAAGCATATCAAATAATTCTATAGTACAGTTCCATATTCAGATATAGTTCCAGTAAGGCTTTCTTTTACAGGGAAGTGACACGAAAAAAGAACTAGCAGTTCATCAGTGTATTGAAACATACAGCGATTCCGTCTGTACAATTGTAAACTGTGTGATACAATATTGCCCATGCTTCTTCAATTTTTTGAATTGATTTACCATACCGTCTGTGGGTGTAGGTCTTCAGCCATTCCTACAAATCAAGAAGTTAGCTTTTGGCCAGGCAGCCTACGCGCACTTGAAAAAACACACACGCTAGAGCACTATCATTGCATGCATCTCAGTAATGTCGTAATCCTAAGTGTTGGTGATAGTTGACAATATAAAATTAATACCTCCAAAGTGCTAGTCTCTGTGTCTGTCAGTTCTAACTTGAAATATAATGGAGTAATGGACTATTATCTTAACAAGAACACAGAAGAGGAAGAAATGTATGTTTCATTACTTTTGAGTTCTGAAATAATACGTCCTTCAGGCAATTGAAAAGATGTTAAAACAGGTCAATTACCAGAACTTGAACTTTTTCCTTTCGAAATGCCATTTCAGACATTAACTCGTAAACAACTGGATTTTGCTCTATTCCTTCCATGCACATGCCAACACCTACCTACACGTCATAAAAGTTCCATGGTGAAACTGTCTCATACATATGATATGCCAGAACATGAAAGTACGAAAAGCTCGCGCTCGCGTGTGTGTATTACACCTAATAGTCATCTAACACCATTGAATGCAAAAGGTAAGTTACAAAGAATGGGGAAAAGATGACATCACAAATAAAGTTTAGACACAGAAGTTAAATGACTCTTTAACCTATTCCATCAGGTTGCATTATAGAAAACAATTTCCTAAGACATCCTAATCCCAAAAGCTTTAAATATTTAAATTGTTCATTTCTAGCAATGATTAGAAAATATTCAAACACGAAACACTCTGCCTACCATGCTTGAATTTTTACTGATGCGAGCATCCACTGGACCGGAAGAAATTGCATCCAGTGTTCCATACATTTCAATATTTCCTCCAAAATTATGCAGTAAACACCTGATAAAGGCATTTTCAACATAGCAGTGAATTCCATAATACAAACATCAAATTATATGTTCAAGAAAAAGAGATAATGCCACGAAATTTCAGGAGACAATGATGAGAGAATTACCAGACATAAGGAGTGCCATAAAATTGAGAGGAAGTTGCCCATATCGGTTTGACATCGGCAAATAAATCAAGAACTATCATTTTCCCTACTGGAACAGAATGTAAAAGTGCCTGCAAATATTACCAGATTTATATGATCAGATGACCTTACAAAATTTCTGGCACTTAGAATACAGAGCAAAAAGTAATATTTCCTAAGAAATAATATGCCAAATGACTTCTTTATTTGTCATCTATTGAAGCACTCTAAGGTTTTTTAACTATTCATCCCTGTTCCAATGTTATCCAAATCCTAAAACCCCAACTGAGAGTTCTTAAAGCACAGCTTGCATAGGCCATTGCTTAATACTTCAACAAAAGGATAATGCAATGGTTTCCCAAGTAGCAGAATTGTTTAGATTATTAAAAGAGACACTTTTATAAGAATAAGAAGTTGAGAACAAAAGATGCTAGTTACTGATTGTTGTCTTAGGTTCGTATATACCTTCATTTGGGGTGACTTCCAGAAAGTTGACTCTGAGTAGAAAAGCCAACCCTGCACATTGGTAGAATAATCTAGTAACATTTAACTGATAAAAGAAACCTACATTATAGGAGTCGACTTAAATATGGCCATGTTATTGTGCAAGGCAATTGCACAACAAAGTCAGATCTACATCACATGCCATTTCATGGAAATATCATTAACTGTTCGCAAAAGATAAACAGAATAAAAGAGGGGTCAATGTTGTAGAAGTAACGATCATACTTGCATCAACCACACAGCATCTTTGTCACCATTGGACATTGCTTTGTACACGGCAGCACCAAGGGAAGAGATATATGTTGGGTCATTTGTAGGAGGGGAATTTTCATTGAATGTGTCACTGCATTCATAGAACATTTATTTTCTTCCATGTCACTAGTATAGAGAAAAAACAGCATAAAATAGAAAAAGAAAGCAATACCAAGAGATGTACTTCTAGGTTCTTATAGCTTGAAACAATTCCGGGAGAAAAGAAATATGATGGTAAGATAGAGTAATTAAATAGACTGAGAAAAATTACCAGTTGTAGATGTCAGTCACATCACCATATTCTGATGAATTAGAAGACGGCAATGTGAACCCACAAGAAATAATCAACAAATTAAGTAGAGAAGATGGAATTGTATAATGCTCAAACATAACCTCATTATGTTAGCAGAAATAAAATGTGTTATCAATTCACTAAGGTAAATATACATTTTGGTATTTGAACTTGGCTTCAGGGTGCAATTCGGTACCTAAGCTTTTTTTGGTCCAATTTGGTACCTAAACATTTTTTATTCCAATTACTTACTTGAACTTGACTTTTAGGTTCAAATTGGTACCTGAACTTAGCTTAATGGTTCAAATAAGTCATTTAACGTAAATACAAATTTGGACCAAAAAGTGAAGTTCAAGTACCGATTTGAATCAATGAGTCGAGTTTGGGTACCAAAAAAAACTTTGGGTGCCAAATTGAACCTTAAAGCCGAATTTGGTTGCCTAAAAAAACTTTAGGTGCCAAATAGAACCTTAAAGCCAAGTTTAGTGACCTAATTGGACAAAAAAAGTTAGGTATCAAATTACACCTTGAAGCCAAGTTCATGACAAAAAAGAGTTTAGGTACCAAAAAGTTTAGGTAATATATTTACCCGTTGAGTAATAAGGGACTTACTTTTTCTTGCCAGTACTGTACTTTTCCTGCTTATGCACAAATGATGTCAACATCTACTTGTTCATGTGCTCAATTGCATAATCAGCAGTGTGCACAAACCCATAAATTCTTAGTAAAGGTAATATACCTAAATTTCATCTGGTATACAATTAATGCCCATCTTATTTTACCTCCGCATTTCTAGATAGAACCATGTAGTATTACATTTAGATTTTTGATATGCCTATCCAGTAACTTTATTAGTCAAATGCCGAATGTTACCTAAAACATTACTAATGCAAATCGATATCAACAGTTCTAGATGAGCACACCTTTGATTTGCATTCTGATAAAAGCCTCTCCAATCTCAACAAATAGAGGATCGGAAGGATTCAGGAGATAAGTACAACACCAACGCGGATCACCGTCCACTGTGTTCCTACAAGGGGTAAAAAACACAACAGCAAACTCATGTTTTTATTAAATAAATCTTGCAATGCATTATGCATGTGTTCCAAAACACTAACAACAAAAATAATTCATAGTTTTCTTGAAGTGAAACCCACAAGGAATGCCATCAGTAACTCATGATGTGTTCTCAAGAATAAGAAAATCAAGTACCAGTCCCCTAGTCTAGTTATATTTGCTGTAGGAAAAATTGTCTTCAAAGCTGCTGGAACATTCCCAGAGAAAGACGGAAGCACTGGAACAAATGGAAGACAATATAATTATCAGCTATATTGGTTGTAAAAAAACAATAAAACTCTGTTGTATAAACTAGCTCAAACTTAATTTTATGCAATAATTGATGCATAGAGCTGTAGACGTACAAAAATAGACATTAACATTGCAATGGAAACAAAATAATTTCTCTCAGAAAATTTAACTGTACCTGGAGTCATGCCTAGCTCTAACATCCGAGTTAGTATCTTCTTTTGTAAAACCAATTGCTGATTCAACCAGTTTTCTGATAAAGGACCACCCCACCTGTGGCAAAAAAATAAAACCTTAGGTCCAAGAACCCAAAAGCAGAAGATCAGTATACCAATAACAGGACTTGGTACAAAATGATGAATCCATGATTCAGAAAACCTGAAGTATGCTGCATTTTCCTTTCACCAAATATTATGATTCTGTTTGTGATGATGAGCATTTTGTATCAATTATTACCATGATCGTTGTAAGTTAATATGATGTAAATAGTTGTATTTAATTATTAGTAGTAGTTTTAGTTAAAGTCTACTACCTAGAAGAGTTGAAAGTCTAATGTAAGTAGGACTAGTCTAATGTAAGTAGGACTAAAAGTCTACTGTAAGTAGGACTCCTAATTGTACCCAAAGTCCTATCCTAAGCCTATAAAAGGATGTAATCTCTATAACTTTTTCTTTTATGATTCGAATTCAGAAAAATAGATTTATGTTTCTATTTCTCTTCATGGTATCAGACTAATCTATCCTATTTCGACAAATTAACATGGATAATTCATCGAAATCCATTGAGCAACAATCTACAACAGAAAATTCTGCAGGCTTGGAGGATTTTTCCGATGTTTTTGGTCTTGTCACTCAAACCTCGGCTAAAACCAGAAAAGGCAGAATTGTGTGTCACTATTGCAAGAAGATGGGGCACTTGAAGAAACAATGTTGGAAACTACATGGCAAACCAGCAGATTGGAAATCATCCACCAACAGGTTTACAAAGCCTAGTGATGAGAATCTAGCCCTAGTGGAAGAAGCAGGTAACTCCAGCCAATCTTTACCGTACTTTTCTCCACCAAGGCTGCCTCATCCTGGATCATTGACTTTGGGGCCTCAGATCACATGACTGGTAATAATGAATTATTTTTCAGTTTTACACGTATTAGTTCTGACAGCTCAATTAAGACCGTTGATGGCTCTCTATCTCCTATTAAAGGGAGTGGTTCTGTTGTTGTTAGTGAAGACTTGTTACTTGAGGGAGTACTCTTTGTGCCTAACCTTGAATGCAATTTGCTTTCTGTCAGCAAGCTTTCTAAAGATTTAAAGTGCTCCTTGAACTTTATTGACTCTAATTGTTTTTTGCAGGCACTGGACTCGAGGAAGAAGATCGGCAGTGCTAACTTGCAAAATGGCCTTTATGTTCTTCAAAGCAAACACAAGCCTTTACCTCCTAAGCCAATTTCTTGTTTTACTTCTTTAGGACAAACAGATGATGCAATGTTATGGCATTTTAGGTTAGGCCATCCTAGCTTTTATTATCTTGCAAAATTGTTCCCTTATTTATTTGTTAACAAAAGTCCAAGTTCCTTTAAATGCCATATTTGTCCCCTTGCTAAGCAAACAAGATCTTATTTACCATCTCTTTATAAATCTTCACAACCTTTTTCTTTGATCCACATTGATGTTTGTGGTCCTTCTAAAGTGAAGAATGTGACAGGTAGTAGGTGGTTTGTTACTTTCATAGATGATCATAGTAGAACCACTTGGACTTATTTGCTTAAAGACAAATCAAAAGTTTCACCCGTTTTTGAAAGATTTTACACCATGGTTAGTAGTCAATTTGGTACAAAAATTCAGATTCTAAAATCTGACAATAGGGGTGAGTACTTTTCTAAGTCCCTAGGAAATTTTTTTGCTAAACATGGAATTGTCCATATTACATCTTGTGTAGATACACCACAACAAAATGGGATTACAGAGAGAAAAAACAGAAATTTGTTAGAGGTTACTAGGGCTCTCATGTTTACCAATAATGTTCCTAAACATTTGTGGGGTGAAGCCTTATTAAGTGCCACCTATCTCACTAATAGGATGCCTAGTAAAGTTCTCAAATTCAGGATGCCTAGGGATGTTTTCTTGGAGAGTTTTCCCAATTTTAAACCTATGTTTTTCCCTTCAGAGTCTTTGGTTGTACAGTCTTTGTTCAAAACATAGATCCCTCTAAAACCAAACTTGACCCTAGATCCTTAAAGTGTGTCTTAGTTGGTTATTTTTCCCTTCAGAAGGGCTACAAATGTTTTCATCCTCCTCAAAAAAATTTTACTTCTATGGATATTACATTTTTTGAGCAAGTACCCTATTTTTTGAAGGCTGCAACTCAGGGAGAGAGTTAGGATATGTTCCAGCCTCAATCAAATTAGGTTTATCCTTTAGTTTCTTCAGCACCTCTATTTTTTGATAATCCTGAATTTTTGAAACCTCAGAATTTTTCCAAATCCCCTGCTCCTTCACCCATCACCATAGAAACTGTTCCATCACCACAGATTACTCCTACAGCTCCTCGCACCTCACCTAATCCTACTTTTAATCCTCCTAAAGAACTACATGTTTATACCAAAAGAAAAAAAAAAGTCTATCCCAGAGACTATTTTACAATCTGATACTTGCCGAAAATTGCACTTGAGTCCAGCTGCCAGTGAAGAAACATGAGGTAATGAGGTAACTGAAATTCCTTCCCACTTGCTTGAGTTTGAGTATATGCCTATTGCTAAAAGAAAAGGGGTTAGAGAGTGTACAAAACACCCTATTCAAAAGTATGTTGGTTATAGTAATTTAATGTCATCTTTTAAGGCTTTTACAACTTGTTTAGATGAAGAGCAGATACCTACAACTAGTGAGGAGGCATTACAGAATCCTAAGTGGAAGAGGGTTGTTGAAGAGGAGGTTGAAGCACTGGAAAAGAATGGAACTTGGTCTGTTGTTGATCTTCCACAAGGAAAGAAACCAGTGGGTTGCAAGTGGGCCTTTGCCATTAAATACAATACCGATAGGCGTGTGCACAGGTACAAAGCTACACCAATTGGACATTAAGAATGCCTTTCTTAATGGAAAGTTAGAGGAGGAGGTGTACATGAAAATACCCCCAGGCTTAGAGTTTGCAGGTTGTGAGAAGAAGGCTTGTCGACTAGAAAAATCACTCTATGAATTGAAACAATCTCCTAGAGCATGGTTTGACAAATTCACAAAAGTTGTCCTTGAGAGTGGATATCAGCAGCCCCTAGCAGACCATACATTATTTTCTAAGGTAACTTTAAAAAACAAGAGGGTTATCTTAATAGTATATCTGGATGATATAATTTTGACAGGTGATGAGGAGGAGGAAATAAGTCATCTAAAAAATTTATTGAGCAAGGAATTTAAGATAAAAGACCTAGGAAAACTTAGATATTTCCTAGGCATGGAGGAATCTAGATCGAGCAAAGGATTGGTCATTAACCAGAGAAAGTATGTCCTGGATTTACTAGCTGAAACTGGAATGCTAGGCTGCAAACCAGTCGAAAACCCATTGATGCAGGCTTGAAATTCAGCAAGGTGATTCAAGTCCAAAAACAGATAAGGGGTTGTATCAAAGGTTAGTTGGAAAGTTAATTTATTTATCTTTGACTAGACCTGACATAGCTTTTCCAGTTAACATTGTTAGCCAGCATATGACTAATCCTACTGAAGAACACATGGAAGCTGCAAAGAGCAGTCTAAGGTATCTAAAAGGGACACCAGGCCATGATTTGATGTTCAAGAAAACCTTGGACAGGATAGTAAAGATCTTTACAGATTCTAGTTGAGCAAGTGAACTGACAGATAGAAGGTCAACCAGTGGATATTGTTCTTTCGTTTGGGGGAACTTGGTCACTTGGAAAAGCAAGAAGCAAACAGTTGTTTCAAGGAGTAGTGCAGAGGCAGAATACAAAGCATTAGCCCTTGGAAAGTGTGAAGGAATTTGGTTGGTAAAACTGCTCAAGGAGCTGGGAATCAGTGAAGGTGAAAAGTTTGAAGTGTTCTGCGACAACCAGTCTGCAATTCAGATTGCCAAGAACCCTATTCAACATGACAGAACAAAGCATGTTAAAATTGACAGACACTTCAGTGCAGAGAAGCTCACAAGTGAAGTGGCAGTCTTGAGTTACGTTCCTACTGAAGAGCAGGTAGCAGACATTCTAACAAAAGCTTTTTTCGAGAAATTCAAATTCAAGTTGGGATTATACAATGTATATTCTCTAGTTTGAGGGGACTGTAAGTTAATATGATGTCAATAGTTGTATTTAATTATTAGTAGTAGTTTTAGTTGAAGTCTACTACCTAGAAGAGTTGAAAGTCTAATGTAGTAGGACTAGTCTAATGTAAGTAGGACTAAAAGTCTATTGTAAGTAGGACTCCTAATTGTACCCAAAGTCCTATCCTAAGCCTATAAAAGGATGTAATCTCTGTAACTTTTTTTTTATGATTCGAATATAGAAATATAGATTTACGTTTCTATTTCTCTTCAATCGTGTCTTGTAATAGGCTAGTGCACAATTTCAACATAATGAGAGATAGTAAACAGAACACTCACTCAGTATGAAGATTTGTTATGTATATAATCCATTTTTGGTGATAGAACACCAATCAATATGAAGATTTGTTTTGTATAAACCTGTTTTTGGTGACAGCGTGACTTGGTTTATTCCTTAGGTTCTACTGTGTGTACATTTTCATTCAAACCATTTCTTGTACTAAAACACTTAGCCCCATCAGGCTGACTATTTCCTATGCCAAAATGTGTAATAAAATCCAATATATTCTTCTAATATGAAATATAGAAATTCTGTCTACTATGAAATATTGAAATGGCAACTTCAATATTTAACTTCTTTTTGCAGCCATTATGTTTGAGAAATAGGATAACAGTTAAAAAAATCATATCTAACCTACCCATGTAAATTTCCCATGCGAGCCCAAGCAAGGAAAGCTGGTCCACCAAAGAAACCATTCAAATCTCCCTTGGTAATATTAAATCCCTGGAAAATTAGAAGCCAATTCTTAATAGATATAAAAGGGAATAAGTCATCAAGCACAGATAACATTAGCACGAGAGAAAACTGATAAATTAATGATCTGTACGGGCAAATCAATATGCTGAATAACATTGAAAGTTCTTCACCATGAAAACTTTTTTCCATATGGCTTCTTGTCCCGTAAATGCCAAGGGCAGGTTGATTCCTTGGAGAGCCATCCAGTCTATCTCTTTCTCCCATCTTTCCCAATCCCACCAGACATATGAATCTGCAGGCAAGGATTTGATATTGCAGGTAGTATTTGATCAACATCATGTAATGTCTAAAAACTATATCTGTTGTTATCATCTTCTTCTCTATTACGATAAGAACTACAGTCCAACTATAAAATAACCAAAATCAATACAATCTTATTCCTCCTTTTCAATGATGAACACAAACCTAATAAGACTGCAGTGCTCAAACTATTGTATCATTGTATGTTTTAGCAAACCTACATGAACATGATGATTGGAAAGAGTGAGGGCAGGAACAAAGGTCCATATACTTACAACTAGAAGTAACAACATTTTGGTAATAGTTCCATGGTACAGGCCGTTGAACCAGCACATCACCGTCTTTTACACGGGGCAATAACCCTGGCTTGGGAACAGAGGCTAACTGCACACCACCAGTCTTGTCCCAAGATACATGAGCACCACATAAATACTTAATATACCAGTGGAAGCCAGATGCAATTTCAACTGCTGTGGTACCTTTAATTCTGGAGTTGGCAAATAACAAAAACAAAATGTCCAAAAAGCAAACACTTTTAACTGTTTTCTTAAACTAGAGCAAAAAAGAAGACAATCCAAACACTTTTGTATTATCCTTTTAATCAAGAATAACATGTCATTACCTACAGGTAGGATATGATCATTAGTCAAATTGACTAAAATCCTAGAACCTTCAGAACAACACAAATAGGGATAAAAAGATATCCATCCCCACACTCAACAACTATGAACTAAAACAAGAAGTGATTTGTACATACATTATCTCAGGCCCATTTTGGCTGGAGCCATTATAATTTTCTATCAAAAAGCAACCCTGTCCGCCACAAACATCCTGATAGATGGAAGAGAAGAACATTGACAACAAGAACAATATGTAAGATTGCAATTATACTGGTTTTTCCCTTTAAGAAGTTAATAGACCAGTTTTTCCTTAAAAACGAATAAACACAGTTACTAGCAAACCAAACCCATTTCATATTAGATTAAAAGAAAAAAAAAGACATAAGCACCTTGGAGACAATCTTAAAGCCAAAACTGTGAAAATGGGTAGGGAGCAATCTTCCCAAAACGGCTTTAGCAGCGGATTCTTGAACCGACGGGGATGAGCGTTTGGAGTCTAACCGTGAGAGTATTGGCTGAATTGCTTCCGTTGTTGAAGAGGATAGTGGCAGTCGAGAGATAAACAAGGAGAAGATAATTACTACACGGAAAAGGCAATCAGCGATGATGGTTTTCATTCTGGGGCGAATTCTTCACAACTCTGATTGGCACTGGGAAATGCGATTACACGCAAAAGAAGCAAGGCTTGACCTTCACCGTCGAAGCCTTGTTTATACCGCGAGGAACTTGTTATAGTGAAGCGTGGCCTACTCAGTGAAACAAACGAGGAAGAGAATCCAACCGTAAGCAGTCGAAACTGACACGAGCCTCATGTTTGTACGTGCCGCCTGTTTAACACATTCTGTTGTTCCTCTCCTGTTAGGGTAAACTACATAAATAATCTCCTGATTATGCTCTAATTTTTTTACGTCTCTGATTATCAAATGTTACAAATTGATCCATAATTTAAAAAATAAAAAATTGGTTAAATGCCGTTAAAAATTTAACGATTAACATGACAGTTAATATAAATTAGTATAATTACATAGTTAGCCTTTATGTTCTACACTTATTTTAATTTGACCTTAATTTTAAAAATTAACCCTCATAATTTTAATATTCTATCAATTTAGTCCATCTTCTTCTTTTTTATTTATACTCTCCTTTAATTCTTCAATTCATTTTTCACTCCCAAAATCCATTTAAGATCCCAAAAAAAAAATCTTAATTCTAAATCTCATTCCCCGCTTTGGCCCTTATGGCTTCTTCCTTGTTGCATTTCCCACCCACCCCCTCAAGCCTCTCCGCCAATGATACATTTTCTATTGCCATTTTAACTACTAGTGTCACATAGGATTTCATTTCTGCCCCTTGAATGTTGAAACTCCTATTCTCCTCCTACAATCGTGTCTATTGTCTCACCACAATAACTTCCATCTCCGAGTCAAACCCCACTCGAATTCACTCTACAATGTAGTGGGTCAACTCATGGGATTGAATCAGGGGAGTTCTACGATGTTGGGCATTGATGGGATGTTGTCAATGTGAGAAATTTTCTTTAACATTGATGAAACCTAGAATTTGGAGAGAGAAAATCTTTTTGTGCCTTTAGGGTTAGAGTTTGAGGAAAATGGGTATTCATGTTAAAGGGATTATTCTTCTTCTTCGACGGTGTTGGAGGAGGAGAAAAGAAATTTTCTTTTTATTAGTTGTTCTTTTCATGTGAGGTTTGAGTTTCCAGGCGACTAGTTATGGTAGGGATAATGGAGCTTTAAATGGCTTTGGTTACCTCCGTCTCATTTTGATGATGAAAATGAGAATGTTGAAATGATGAGATTGTTTCTCTTGGTTCAAATACACACAACTAGCTTTGACAAGTATATAGAAAGAGGAGAAATCAAAATTTGATTTTTGTTTTAGAAAGAAGATTATTCTTGTTTAGGGTTGTGTGAGGAGAAGAAAATGAACTAAATTGATAGAATTTTGAAATGTTAAGGGTCATTTTTTAGAATTAGGACAAAGTTAAACAAAGTGTACAAGTTGAGGACTAAATGTGTTATCATGCCAATTTTTATTAACTGCCATATCATCGGCTGTTAAATTTTTAACGGCATCGGACTAATTTGTTACTTTTTTAAGTCAATGACCAGTTTGTAACTTCTGATAGTTGAGGGACGCAAAAAAAATTGAAGCATAATCGGGAGACCATTTATATAGTTTACCCTAAAACTAATTTAACTAAATGCCAAAGCGATTAAGTTGTAGATCACACGATTTTACTTGTAATTTATTCATTATTCATCTATTTGAGTCAAATTTTAAATCTTAAATCTTAATTGAACATGGAAGAGTTCATTCCAATTTTTAAAATTTTAATATATTTCAAAAAGATATTTTTAATACATATATCATGCGAAACTTTAATAAAGATTACAGTTTACTTAAGTCTAGCTTAAAATAAACATGTACTTGTATATCAAATATTACTCTTTTTTATTAAATAGTAAGGCATTGCATTCTCATACCGAGATTCAAACTCATACAAGATGAGACAAGATGAGCATCCTTAGTCACTAGGCCAATTAGTGAATCTCAATATTACTCATATATTAAATGTTCACAATTTTATATGAAAAAGGTTTTGAGTGGATTAAGTTTGGGGAAATCATGTAATACACTTGTTGAGTAGAATTTTTTATGGGTTAGAGATTTTGTTTGTAGGATTTAGAATTTAAGAGTTAAAGTTAAGGATCTAAAATATATTTTTGGGTAAAATACGTAAACCATCACTGAATTTTTTTTATGGTTTAGAGATTTTGTTTGTAGGATTTAGAATTTAGATCATCAAAAGACTTGCGACGCTATTTTGAATAGGATTCGGGTATTTTTTTGGTTGACATGTCTTCTTACAGCATGACCTGTTGTCTCTAAGCTTTCCAACGCATCCCGGAACGCATCAATCCAATGTCGATAGCTCAAGTTACAACCAGTTTAGTGAAGACAACGCATGCATAAATTTCTATTCGAGAATTTTGAAGCTCATTAGAATAATTCATGTAAAATTTGACCCAAAAATAAATCCAAATGCTTTGCCCAAATTTATTTAGCCCAATAAGGTAGTTTTCACATTTATTTTATGTTATTTAATTTAAATTAATTAGGATCCAAGATAATATCAAACTTATCTTGAGCAATCAGAATCTCTAGCATTATCTTTAGAAAATAAGGTAATTTGCAGTTGATTTCAAGAAATATATTAGGATGTTTGTATTTTGAGTCAAAGATTAAATCTATCCCACCATTTTAGGAGAAATTTTAGGAGGATAATTCCATGAATAACCTCTCAACATATGCTATAAAATGGTTGGTCATTTCATGTATTACACATCGAGTTTTTGAATCAAGTTTTTTGTGTGAAATACTCATTGAGTACGTTTTTGCAAGATAGTTCTTCTTTTGAATTTTAGAAGTGAGTCAACTTCAATCTCTCTTATAGTTTGCTTGTGGGTTTTTTTTTCACACTTCGGGTGGCCAAGACAATCACGTCTGGGAGGGTCGATTAGAGCCTATAATGGAGTTTGCTCGATCTATTGTGATCAAGAGGGTTTCCAAGACACAACACCAAATCCATGTCATCTCCATCATTCTAGCAGCAAGATCCATTCATACGATCTATTCTCCTCTATCTTGTTGCGTTTTCATCATTCACCTTGTTGCATCAAGTAATGAAATTATTTTAATCAATTTATTCTAATCATTATGCTGTATTGTTTCATTTTCTATCAATTTGGTAAAAAAATTAATTCAAAAATAGATGTTTGAACCATTTTTAGAGGTTTGACCAGCCAAATTCGCTAATCTAGAAGTTTGGTAAATAGAATAGGATAAATTACATAAATCATTACTAACTTTACTCTCAAACCTACTTTGGTCACTGAAGTTTCAAAACGTTCAATTTTCTCATTAAAGTTTATACATTTAAAATTTTTGACCACTACTCCGTTATCTTTTGGACATCGTCCATTTACAAGTGAATAGAGGAACTTCTCCTATAACACCTTGATCCTTATCCAAATCTGAAGTGCTACATTCAAGTAACCCAAATTTCGACCCAAAAAGTTTCCATTTAAAACCATAGATTTAGCCATCATTTAAAACATTAAATCATCCACGATTCATATAATTAAATAAAAATTATAAATTAGTTTACAAAATATGAGCTCCAAGTTTATTCGTTGTATATCAAAATAGAGTTAAGACTCAACAGTTACGAGGTCCTATAAATACATACGCCTGAGACTAAACAATAAGTACTGTGATCGGGAAATCCCTTGTTGATGTGCTTTTTGGTCACGAACAACCTACTAACCTGTGAACGTAAATAAAGATTCTGAACGTTGAGCTTACAAAGCTTAGTGGTACATTTCTACTCTACCACAATTCGTGATTATCATAAAACAATCATGCAAGATAATTATAGTTTAGAGAGCATAGATATGGCTTCACTATCTATGAAATTATCACCTAGCCCGCACGAGATAGAGTTCTTATATCACATATCTTAAGGCATCACAAAAGTATTCTCAACTATGGCAAGAAATCTTACATGTAACACAAGCTATCGAGGTTAATACATTTACAAGCTATCACTCTATAGCATCCATAACAACATACATAATTAATCTATAAAACTCTATATATTAGCCCACAAGGCCCTACTTTACATGAGCTCACATAGCTGTCAAGTTAAATGGACCATATTTGAATCACCATAGCCATGGATATGTCCTGAACGTACTTGGATTACATTAGCAACAAGTAGGTTCTGAACATACTCAGATCACTTAAGCCACAAGCAGTCTTGACCATTCTTGGATCACATTAGCCACAAGAAGGTCTGACTGTCCCCGAATCACCATATTCATGAGCAGATCTATTCATACCCGGATCACCATAGCCACGAATATATAAACCATAATCGAATTACTTTAGCCTCGAGTATATCAACCATACTCGAATCACATAAGCCACGAGTATATCAATCATACTCAAATAACTATAGCCACAAGTAGGTTCTTAACCGCAACCAAATCACATAGCCTTGAGTACGTTAGATGTAGTTGATCATATTGCCCTAAGTATGCATCCACTTAAGTAAGTATCGTAGTACTGACCATAGGACATCTAGATTCCTTTACATAATAATCATAAGATAAGATATGATCCCTGAGCATTCGCACATAACATGATAAGATATGTGCCTCTAATACCACATTGATTAGAAATGCCTCTAAGACATGCCACCACCCAAGTACAAGATATCTATCAATTATAATTACCAAGCCTGTGGTTCGTTATGGGAGACATTAATCTTTATATCAAATTATTGGACTCATTTATTATATCAAACAAGCCTCTATTAGTCATTTATTAAGTTTCTTTTTGCCCAACTACAGTAGTGGGTACTGGTACGCCTAAATGGGTATCGGTATCGTACCCCAGGTATCAGTAATTGTAACACCCCCTTCCCGGCCTGGTCGAGAACCGGGTCGAAATGCGTTATCAAACAACAATACAGTGATCGGTGCAATAATTTTTAATCAAAATTCGATGATTTAACTCAGACATTCTTTTCAAGCCATACAATATTGATTCATTAAACTTAACAATTCAGTACAATACTGTGATTATCGGTTTAGGACCAATATTAAACTTTTACAAGTTTTAGGGGCTAAACTATAATTTTAGTATTTTAGTGGTCTTTTTCTGAATTAACCTTACTATCCTGAAATTCAACCTATATTCAATGATCATACCAATTTTCATGTTAATCGAAGGTCATTTACCTATTCAATTATACTATACAATGTTCAGTGACCAATATGCAATATTTTAAACTTATTCCAATTAACTTTTAATAGATTTACCTGTAACAGTATCGGTACTTGATAGGCCGTACCGATACGCCTGTGCTATGACCGTTAAAATAGTTAAGAGTCAATGAGTCCGTATCGATACGGTGTCTACCTGTATCGATACGCAATGCATATTTATAATTATCAGAATAATATGAACACTACTCGTATCGATACAGCTGGGAGTCGTACCAGTACAGGTTGACCTGTTTCGATACGCCCTAAAGACCATATCAATGCATTTATTTTTCCAGATTCCAGTGTTGACTTTTTGTACCGATACTCCCTTTGACGTATCGAAACGCCTTGTTGACCGATATTGACTATGTCCAAATATGCATCCCCATATCGATACGCCCTGCACTAAAATGACAGATTTGTTTTGGTTTTTAATCTATTTGGCCTATCAAACAATGTCCAAATGCAATGAGATTTTACCAGCAAATTAATATCAACATAATCTACTAGCATGTCAATTTCATGATCATATGAGTCTATTTACTATGATTTCACCTTTTTAAGCAAAATATGCATATTTAGTCCCTTTTAGCCAAACAGTAAAAGTCATTTTAGGCATTTTAAACATACTTAAACCATACATGCATCAAAAGGACATAAAAGAACTTAAACAACCACTATGCCACCATCATAGGAGTGTATAGAGTAGGTATATATTACATTAGCCTTTGGTGACTTGCCGCAACCTTGCCAAAATTCCCGATCTCCGAACTAACTTTACTTAACCTGAAAATGCATGAAGATGAATGCATTAGGCATACTTTGCCTAGTGAGGTAGTCATAAACA
This sequence comes from Hibiscus mutabilis, assembly GCA_019671005.1. NCBI lineage: Eukaryota > Viridiplantae > Streptophyta > Magnoliopsida > Malvales > Malvaceae > Hibiscus > Hibiscus mutabilis. The sequence goes on from CM033719.1 coordinate 51,474,361, forward strand.
ATATCAATAATCAATATGCATTTAAATGCATATTTCATCAAGAATCAATGGCAACATGTCAATGTTCAACAACAATTTATCTATATCCAATTTCAATGTATCAATGTTCAATATCTATAAATCTTTTAATTAAATATTAACCCTTGGATCGATTCAAGATAGTGGATACGCAGATTCTTACGCCTTGCCAAGTCAATAATGGTCTAGTCCCTCTGTCTCGCCAATTGACCAACACAACATCCCTCCGCCTCGCCAATATAAAGGCCGTAGCCCAAGGACTATTATCCACCCGTACCAATGAGATCATAAATCCTATGGCATGCCAATTGCATCCAATGTCCACTCGAATATGAGGTCTGGAAATTTAGGCCAATATTCAATACATTATCAATATCAATAGGTTCAATGATTCAATAACAATATGTTGACCCTTAGTTCCATTTCAATGATCTGGTGAGTTCGATAACAATAGTTGGCCAATAACAATATGTTCAATAATTCAATGACAATGGTAATAGTTCAATGGTCAATATCCAATGATCAATAACAATACAATGATCTTTTCAATGACATGTCAATGGTCAATATTCAATGATTCGATGACAATAATCAATACTCTATAGTTCAATGACAATGTTCGATGCTCTATGATTCAATGACAATATTCAATATTCAATGACAATAATCGACACTCAATGTCTCAATAATTCAATAAGGAAGCTTACCGAAGCTTACTAGTACACCCTTTAAAGGGGTTCGATCCAATGACCTTATTATCAATGTTAGCAATAATATATTCAATGAAAATGAAATCGGGAAAGACGTCTAGCCTAATCTTGAGACTCTGACTATACTCACCTAAAAATTTGAAGCTACTACGACTCTCAAATGACAATCCCCTTGCACTTAGACTTCGATGGAGATGATGGTTCTTCCTCCAACACTTAAGCTAGGCACAAGTTAGGGGAAATAGTTAGAATCGAAACTATTGATTCAAAGTCAATATTCAAGCTTAATAAAGCTTGTAGACAACATTAGTTCCATGGAATTAAACTTATAACACATAGGCTCAAACTTGACTTTCAAGACCTAATCTTGAAATTAAACTTCAAATATCCATGGAATCAATAAATTGATTGAGGGGTTTAACTCACCAACCCAAGAGCTTCAATTTGATGTTTTGAAGTCAAAGAAACTCCAAGGATTGAAGTGAGGTGCTTGTTTGAGCTAGAGCTTGAAGATGACAATGGAGGAGCTTGTTTATCTTGGTGGGAAATGTTGAAGCTTTGTCTCGGTTTAGTTTTTAAGTAAATTGTTCCATCTTTTCTTTCCCTTTTTTCCTTATAGCTGAATGCCTTACCCTCCAAAATGGTTGCCTCCCAAGCAACCAATCAAATGTTTTCCTAGCTTGGGAGGAAACCTTTTAATTAATCACTAATAATTTTTAATCATTTTTCTAATTTAATTGTCATCTTTTATGACAATAGAAACCATCTTCACGTGAATTAGGCTAAGCAAGGAGGCGTCTCATACCTCTAATTGGTATAACTACAAGGGTGGTCCCTTAACTTTTCAAAGTTTACACTTTTACCCCCAAACTTTCAATTTTCACAATTTAGTCACTAAATGACTTTCAATTCTTTCAAAAAGGTCCAAGATCAATAGTTAAATTCAATTGAGGTTCATTTCATTACAAATGAGTACAATAAAGGAGTCAATACATTGATTGGACCATTCTGATACAAATTTTTTGATCACTGAAACCTAATTTCTACTAGACCGGTTTTCGGGGTGTTACAACTCTCCCCCCTTACGAAAAAATCATCCTTAAATTTTTATCTGAACTGAAGTGGTTTACAAGTATGGTTTTATAAATACTAAGTAGTAATAAGAGTCAATGTTACCAAGTTGTAATCGGGAGGGTTATTTGGTTACTCCCTGGTTTGTACAAGTTTTTTGGGACAGCAAGCAAGTAAGGGCTATCCAAGAGTAAAGTGGTTTACAAGTATGGTTTTATAAATACTAAGTAGTAATAAGAGGCAATGTTACCAAGTTGTAATTGAGAGGGTTATTTGGTTACTCCCTGGTTTGTACAAGTTTTATTTGATGTTTTGGATTTGTATGGTGCTTCATATCTTGATTTGAGGGGTTTGGTATTCATTTTGCATGCTTGGGTAGAGATAATGCCTATAGGAATTTGGTTTGAATATGCTATGGTGTGAATGATTCTCTACCATGCTTATATGATTGTGAAAATGATGCTTGAGTTGTCATATGATGATTAGGTGGTGTTTAAAGTATGTTAGATTGAGCCAAAGTGTCATATGTTCGACTAAATGGTCATTGCAGGTTTGTCCATACTAGTACGAGTCCTCAGGGATCGGTACGCGAGACCTGTGCCAGCTCAATCTGGGTAAAATGACACAGGCGTAACAATACGCATGGTAACCGTATCGGTACACGTAGCTAAAAAATAAGCCTGATATCGGTACACGGGCAACCGTATTATTACGCCCTTTAGCCACTAGAATTCATATTTTCGAAAATACATACTCGTATCAGTATGCTTGAGGACCGTACCAATACGCCTTTGTAAATCAAACCCGTTGCAAAATGGATAAGAGCCTTACCGGTACGCCAGTCGTTATTTCTAGTATTATGCTATCTAAATTTTGATTTTTTGCAGTTTAGTCCCTATTTCTTTGATCAAGCAATTAAATGAGTTTAGATGATTCTTTTAAGTTGAAATTTAACCAGTAAGCATGCAACCTGACTAATTAAGGATTGGTAACTTTGATTTTAAAGAAGTCCTCATAATTATCTAAAATTGCAATACAGTCCTTAAAATGCAATCATGTCCAATTAGATGTCAATTCAACCCTCAATTGAGTTGTAAGTTTCACCACTACTAACATGATCACCTTAAGATTTAGTTTCACTGCTCAGTTTCACCGAGGATTGATGATCTGTTTGATCAGTTTTAGGGTGCTACGGTGTTTTCCAAGATTTAATTTGAGGTCAGAGTATTATCAGTTGAAGGCAAAGGATATAGACGTGTCGAAAATAGCTTTGCACACGTATTACGGGCATTATGAGTTCTTAGTGATGTCGTTTGGGTTGACAAATGCGCCTACAACTTTTATGGATATGATGAATTGGGTGTTCCACAAATTCTTAGATCAATTCGTGGTAATGTCCATTGCTGATATTCTTGTGTATTCTTGTATCGAGAAAGATCACGATCGACACTTACGAATTGTGTTGCAAATTCTGTTAGAGAATAAGCTTTATGCTAAGCTGAGCAAGTGTGAGTTTTGGATTAAGCAAGTAGTGTTTCTTGGTCATGTTGTTTTGGTATAAGGTATCCGGGTGGATCCACAGAAGATTGAGGCAGTTGTGAATTGGAAGTAACCTAAGTCTATGTCAGATGTTCATAGTTTTTTAGGGTTAGTTGGGTATTATTGTCACTTCATGGATAGTTTCTCGAGGATTGCTACTCCTTTGATGAAGTTGCTACAAAATGATGTAAGTTTTGAGTGGACGAAGAATAGACATCAAGCTTTTGATAAGTTGAAGGAAGCTCTAACGTAAGCTCCGATCTTGATTCAACCTGAGTCAGGGAAGGAGTTTGTAGTCTATAGTAATGTATCTTATGTTGGTTTGGGGTGTGTGTTGATGCAAGAAGGGAAGGTTGTGGCTTATGTATCTAGGCAGTTGAAAATACACGAGCGCAACTATCCTACACACGATATTGAGCTTGATGCGATGGTGTTTGCGTTGAAGATTTGACGGCATCATCTTTATGGTGAGAAGTGTATTGTGTACCAGATTACAAAAGTTTGAAATAATTGATGTTGCAGAATGAGTTGAATCTTAGGCAACTGAGATGGTTGGAGTTGCTCAAGGATTATGATCTGACGATTGAGTACCATCTAGGTAAGGCTAATGTTGTAGTTGACGCCTTAAGTAGGAAGGTTGCAGTGGAGCTGAGGGCAATGTTTGCTCGGTTGAGTGTGACGTGAGATGGAGGTTTGTTGGCTGAGTTACAAGTTAAGCCATCATTGTTACAGTTGATCAAGGAAAAGAAATTGTATGATGATTCTTTGGTACGACATGTCAATGATATAATGGATAGCAATCAGACGGATTTTTATTATAGTGATGACAGAGTTTTGTGTTTCAAGAGTCGAATGGTTGTGTCGAAGAATGAAGAGTTAAGGAACACTATCTTGATGAAGGCACATTCGAGTCCTTTTGTTATACATCCGATAAGTACAAAGATGTATCAGGATTTGAAAAATGAATATTTTTGGGTTGTTTGAAGAAGGATGTAGTGGATTTTGTTGCTCGATGTATGGTATGTCAACAAGTTAAGGCTGGGCATCAGTTTTCTACCAGATTGTTGCAACCGTTGCAAATTTTGAAATGGAAATGAGAGAGAATTACCATGGATTTTGTGACTGGTTTGCCTTTGACGCCATCAAAGAAGAATTCTGTGTGGATAGGTTTATGAAGTGTGTACATTTTCTGGCGGTGCATACGACGTATACTTTGGATAAGTTGGCGGAGTTATATATTGCTGAGATTGTGAGGTTGCATGGGGTGCCTAAGTCTATAGTATCAGATAGGGATCCACATTTTACAGTAAGGTTTTGGGAGTGTTTGCATAAGGCTTTGGGTATGCAGTTAAATTTCAATACTTCGTATCATCCTCAAACGGATGGTCAGTCTAAACGTGTTATCCAAGTGTTGGAGGATATGTTGCGGTGTTGCATCATTGATTTCCAAGGAATGTGGGAGAAGCAATTACCTTTGGTGGAGTTTGCCTATAAAAATAGTTACCAAGCTAGTATTGAGATGGCACCGTATGAATCTTTGTATGCTAGAAAATGTTGCACGCCACTTTGTTAGGTGAAGGTAGGAGAAAAGTATGTTTCTTTGCCTGATATGTTGAAGGATACAAATGAAAAGGTAAAGCTTATTAGTGATCGGTTGAAGGCGATTTCAGATTGGCAAAAGTCATATGCTGACTTAAAGTATCGGGAGATAGAGTTTGCGGTTGGAGATAGAGTGTTTCTCAAAGTTTTACCTTGGAAGAAGGTGATGAGGTTTGGGCGGAAAGGCAAGTTGAGTCCAAGATTCGATGGGCTTTATGAGGTGTTGGAGCATATTGGTTTTGTTGCTTAAAGGTTGAAGTTGTCTGCGGAGTTGGAGAAGATACATGATGTTTTCTATGTGTCGATGCTTCGGAGATATAGATCAGACCTGTCGCATGTAATGTTGTTGAAGAGATTAAATTGAATCCAGATTTGACCTATGATAAAGAATCGGTGAGAATTCTGGATTCTAGCAGCACGGTTCTTTGTGGAAAGACCATTGAGTTGGTAAAGGTGTTGTGGCAACATCGTGGCATCGAAGAAGCCGCCTAAGAAAGGAAAGAAGACATAGAGAATCAGTTTCCCTACCTTTTTCCATCAGGTAATTTTGAGGAAAAATTTTCTTAAGAGGGGGAGAGTTGTAATGCCCCGAATTTGGGCCTAGATGTTAGATAGATCGATTAGACGGTTCAAGGGAACCAGATTAGGCGATTCGAGCTACTTTCAGGAATTAATTCTTAATAAATGGTTTTTGGTTAAAATAAAATATGGGAAAATATTAGAAAATGTTTAATTAATATTCTAAGAATTTTTTAAAGTTCAATTTGAAGAAATAAAATCGGATTTGGGGACATTTTGGTCTGGTGACTAAAATGTAAAGCTTCAAAACTGTTTTGGTGACTAAAACTTAAAATGGTCAAAATTTAAAATCTTTAAGGAGCTAATTTACCAAAGTTTTTCATCAAATTTCCCCCTTAATTTAGGCTATTTTTAAATGGTTTTTAAAAGGTTTAATAAATAAATTAAAGAAGATTTTATTAAAAGGATTTTAATATCTAATTTTATTTTCTTACGTAACTACTTTTGCTCTCAACTTCTCTCTCAACTTTATCAGCAAACAAACTATCAATTTCACTCTAAAATTCTCAAAAAATATTCCTTTTAGATTTCCTTTTGATTTCCTAATTGATTCCTTTAATTTCTACATCAAATCTTAATTGTTTTTTTTTTGAAGATTTCACTCAAATCTTGCCAATTAAGGGAGAAATCAGCAATTAGAGGTGATTTTTATTTCTCTCCTCTAATTAAAGGTTATTTATTGAAATTCTCAAGTTCTTGATCCTTTACAACTGATTTTTATTATGTGTTAATGATTAAATCAAGATTTTATGGTTTAAATTGAATTTTGATGAGAAATTGGAAGAATATTGTTATGGGTCTGTTTTGCCTTGATTCTAATTAATTTAGATCACTTAAGGTATGTGTTTTAATGTTATATGAAGATATTAATAAAAGGAATCCCGAAACTAAGTGATTTGCTAATTTTCTAGGTTGTAAATAGTTAGATTTTGAGGTTATCTTGGTGTTAGAGGGTTGCTGGAGGTATAAGGATGTTATGATGATGTTTTTGGATGTTAGTTGATGTTGTTAGGTTGTTAGATTGGTTAGGTTTTGGCTGGGCTTTGTTTAGATTGAGTTTGGTGAGGGTTTTAGATGTTTTAATGACATGATTGATGGTTTTTAGTGAGGCGAAGTTGTGGAGTGTGTTGTTGTGTTTAGAGATTCATGGAAATGCATTAATCCTCTATTTTTGTGTGGGAAAAAGAGGGGAGAGTGATCCTACATCTTTTGGAGAGGTTTTAGAAGCTCCGGAAGCTTGATTGTGCATTGTCAAGTGGATTGTTTGGTTGTCGGTGAGTGGAAACGTGTTTCACTGCTTTTAAAAGGTTTGAAGATAGTTGTTGGGAGTTTAGATTAAGTTTGAAACACTTATCTAAGCTCGGAAGTAAGTATTGGTTGATCTCTTTCTTTTTTTAGTTTTGCAAAATACAATCTCATGCACGTATTTATAGAATTGATTACTTACTGTTATATACATGTTTTAGAAATAAAATATGTTGTAAATGATCATACATGTTGATATTTGAGTATGTCAAATGATTTATGAAATAATTTTGAGAATGCTAGAATACATGGTTTAATGTATTGGAAAATGGTTTGATTTGATGTATATATAAAAAAGTAAGGTAATGTGGTTTTTATAGAGTATATTGGCAAGTGGCTGAGATTAAAAGTTATCGGATATAGTTGGCTAGCCATAGGGTTTAAAGTGCACTATAATAAGTAGCCTCATGTGTGTCGAGGGGTCAAGAGTGTACCATGCTCCTCAATGAGAACTGCATCGGTCGAGGGGTCCAGAGTGTGCCAATCTCCCGCTGGTGGATTTATACACCATAACCGTCGAGGGCTGCTCCGGTTCGAGGATGAATGTGAAGTGGTTGAAGGAACCACTTGGAAAATTAGTGTACCCGATATGTTTTTATAAATAGAATGGAAATGGTTTTTTAGTCACTTGAATGCCAATATATGGTATAATGTATCGTGAGAAATGGATTATAATTTGTATAATATGGTTTATACATGAGATGCTCTTTAAGCTTGCTATTTTGAGATTTTGGCATGAGAAAGCTTAAATTGAGGTTTATACTAGAAATCCATGATACATGTGTTGCAATTGTTTAAAAAGTGCATATTTGAAATATTGTAGAAGCATGAGATGTTTTGGCATGAGCTTATATAATTATTTGAAAGTAAAATAGTTTTAAATGCATTGATGAGTGTTTTTGAGATTCCCTCACTAGGCTTTATAAGTTTACGCTCTCCTTTCTCATCAATGCAGAGAAATAGGCTTTTTGGGACAGCAAGCAAGGGCAATCCAAGAGTGAAGTGATTTACAAGTATGGTTTTTATAAATACTAAGTAGTAATAAGAGGCAATGTGACCAAGTTGTAATTGGGAGGGTTATTTGGTTACTCCCTGGTTTGTACAAGTTTTATTTGATGTTCTGGATTTGTATGGTGCTTCATATCTTGATTTGAGGGGTTGGGATTTATTTTGCATGCTTGGGTAGAGATCATGTCTATAGGAATTTGGTTTGGATATGTTATGACATGAATGATCCTCTACCATGCTTATATGATTGTGAAAATGATGCTTGAGTTGTTATATGATGGTTAGCTAGTGTTTAAAGTATGTTAGATTGAGGCAAAGTGTCATGTGTTCGACCAAGAGGTCATTATAGGTCTGTCCGTATCAGTACGGTCCTCAGGGATCGGTACGCTAGACCTATCTCGGCTCAATCTAGGTAAAATAACACAGGCGTATCGATATGCCTAGTAACCGTATCGGTACGCGTAGCTGGGAAATAAGACTGGTGTCGGTACACGGGCAACCGTATCGGTATGCCCTTTTAGCCACTAGAATTCATATTTTCAAAAATACATACTCGTCTCGGTACGCTTGAGGACCATACCGATACGCCTTTGTAAATCACACTCGTTGCAATACGGATAAGGATCATACCGGTACGCCGATCGTGATTTCTGGTATTATGTTATCTGAAGTTTGAATTTTTGGAGTTTAGTTCCTATTTCTTTGATCATGCAACTAATTAAGGATTGGTAACTTTGATTTTAAAAAGTCCTTATAATTATCTAAAATTGCAATATAGTCTCGAAAATGCAATCATGTCCAATTGGATTCCAATTCGACACCCGATTGAGTTGTAAGTTTCACCGCTGCTAGCATGATCACCTTCAGACTTAATTATGCATTTAGATAAGATAAAATAAAAAATGGACCATTTTCTAAGTAATTCTTCCAGGTTTGCCTCGGTAACCCCAACGTGGCTCGCTCGGTTCGGTCTGGTGACTAGATCGGGTCAAGGGGGTTACAGGTCAATATGCCGTATCGATACTACCTTGGCTGTATCAGTACTGGAATTCAACACTGGAATTTTACTGTGGCGTCGCATTAGTACGTGTGGGATCGTAACGATACCACTGTTCAATCAATTTGAGAATTAGGGTTGGCGTATCGATACTAAATTAGACCATACCGATCCCTTCATTACGTCATTCTCCTGTACCGGTACGGCTTGGGCTATTTTGGTACGGCAAAATGCCACTGGAATTTGTTGTTAAGTGAGTTATGCATAGCATACCGATACAACTTGTTTCCCTACCGGTTTGGACCTTCAATGTAACGGTAATATCGACCATGGCACAAGCGTATTGGTACGGCCTCTTCGAGTACCGATACCGATACATGTGAATCTGTTAAAAGCTATGGAAATGAGTCTGGTAAATCACGAAATGGTCACTGTTTATTAAATGGCTTAATTGACTAGGTAAATGACCTCTGATGGGATGAAAATTTACATGCTCACTGTTTATAAGTTGAATTTCATATTGGTAAGTTTAATTTCTTAAAAAAATCATTATTTGTTATAGATTCCGATCCCTTTTAAAATCTTTTTCACTCCTTTATAATTTTTTTAAAATCTTTTGAAATTCCTTCCCTTTTTTGTCATACACATACAATCCTACAAAAACTCAACTTTTCCTTTCTTGCTTACCACGGCCATAGAACTTTACGTTGCATACACTTCAACCTTTTTTTCACCTCTTTCATCTATTCCTCTTTTTACTTTAATTTATCACTCTAAGATACAACCGCAAACGCTCTCTAATTCCATCCCAAGACGAATTTAAAGATTTTCATTTTTTTTTAAGGTATCTTTTCTCCTTGAATCCAACACTCAATTTTTAAATATGTTGTTGTTTCTTTGTGTGTATTTTTATTAAATATATTAAGAAAATTGTTTATTATGTGAAATTGAATCAATGGAACCAAGAACATTAACTATTTGATTGCTTGATAATTATTAATTATTGATAGTTTGATAAATTAATTGTTAATCTAATTTTTATATTTTTCGTGTGATATTAGGGTAAAATTACGAAGACAAGAACTTTAAATTTCTTTTATCAAAAAGATAGTCATAATCTTGAATTGATGATTCGATTTATACTCTTTAATTGATGATTTCGCTAGTATGAAGGTATGTAAAGTGCAATTTAAATAGATTATCATATATGTTTGATTGACAATTGGATTGAAACTTGACTTGATATATAGTATTATTGTATATGTTTGATTGACAATTGGATTGAAACTTGACTTGATAGTATTATTTTTATGTGAATTTTGATTATTCAAATTTTATTTTAATATTCTCGGCCCCGTTAACTTTGAAATCCTGGCTTCACCCCTGTTTTTATGGTTTATTGAAATATTAAATTAATTATTCAAAATAATAAAATATATTTTTGTTCAAAATAATAGAACATATTTTCACTTTATAAAGACAATTTTTTAGTTTCCATTCAAAGCCTCAAAAATATACAAGACGACTCTGTTGTACATTGTTATGGAATGTTTAGTAAATATACAATAATTGCATGTCTAATTTTATTAACATGATGATATAAAGAATATGATTGATGATTCTATTATGTATGTTCTGCTTAGCATGTTGGTTGTTGTCTTGCTTGACATGTTTGAATTTATTTACCTCGTGGGATATATTATAGGGTAAACAACACCATTGCTCACTAAACTATTCTCATTTTGGTCATTAAACTATTATTTTTTAGCAAAGCCGTCATTAACATTATGTTTTTTTTATTTTGGTCACAAATGTTGCTTTTTTCCTGTTTTGGTCACCAATCTATTGCTTCTTTCCTGTTTGATCACCAAACTATTATTTTTTCCGCGAGTTTTTTAACGATCGATGACCAAAATGAAAAAAAAACGTAATGTTAAGGCCGATTTTGCCAAAAATAATAGTTTGGTGACCAAAACAGGAAAGTGGAAATAATTTATGGGTAAAGTATACAAATGGTCATTAAACTATCTCCAAAAATACAAAATGGTCATTAAACTTTCAAAAGTTATATAATGGGTATTGAACTTTAGTTTTTGTTACAAAATTATCATTGAGCCGTTAACTATCGTTAATTGGGTGATGTGACAGTTACATAAATTTGAATAATAGAACATTTAATCCTCCATATTGACACATTCAATCAATTTATTCCTAATTTAACCTCATTATTGATGTCTAATTGATTGATGTGTTAATATTGAGGATTAAATATGTTATTATAGAAATTTTCGTAACTGCCACCTCTCCCAGTTAACGGCTCAGTGACCATTTTGTAACAAAAACTAAAGTTTAATGCCCATTATGTAACTTTTGAAAGCTTGGTGGCCATTTTATATTTTTAAAGATAGTTTAATGACCATTTGTATACTTTACCCATAATTTAACGACCAATGGTATTGCTTACCATATATTATATTAGTTGTGCGCTCCGAGTTTTGTAAAGTTCGGAACTCGAAATTATTGTCTCCTGCATAAGTTCATAAGTTCCAGTTATTCACCATGGCACAACATCATCTTCGAGACAAGTCTAAATTTAACTTTGTCAATTACAATACTTGTTCGTATTTGGTGGACAAATATTTTTTATTAAGTGAAAAAATAATTACATTTTCAAAATAAATGTTTGAGAGTTGAACTTATACAAGATGTGATAAGATAAATATTTTCGACCACTAAACCAATTAATAAATCTCAATGGACAAGTACTTTGTACGACCCTTAATGTCTTTCGTTTGCAACTCTTTTTATACATCAATTGTCTTTTATTTGATTTTAAAGCAATCAAAGTTTAGCGTTTTGATTTTTTTTGTTCCATTTTGAGATTTGTGATTTGATTTTTAAATAAGTAGGACGTTCAGTTGGTTCAACCAAAAAATTATATATGATCTAATCTTCTAGATTATTTAAATTGAGTTTGGAATGTTACACCCGTAGTTTTTCTCTCACCCTAAACTTTTTTATTGGCCAAATATAGTAAATTTATTCGGTTGTTACCAATCATCAATTTCTTACATTTATGTATATTCCTTCATCCGCCTTCTTATCTTTCTAGTTTTATAATTCCCATCTCTCAAGGTCTTCTTTGCTAGATATACATTGTAGATATAAGCTATTTTGTTTTTATTTTATTTAATAAGTATTTTTTTAATGAAAATTCTAAATGTTTTTGTCTACTTTTATATCGGCTTTAAATTTGATACACAAGCTCTGTAAAATAAATTTTACACAAGCCTGCATATTTTTACTATAAATAAAAATTAAACATAAACCCTAAAAAACTAAACTCCAAACCCCAAACCCTAAATTCTAAAGACTAACCTTAAATTTTAAATCCTACAACCCAAACCCCTAAAACTCTAAACCCTAAACTAAACATCTAACCCCTAAAACTAAAAAGTCTGTGTAAACTTTAGTTTACACAGACTGTGTATTGAAGTTTTTCTCTTATTTATTTTTTTCAAAGTTGAATTTGTCATGATCTTTCCACCAACACAAATTTTCAAACTGTTATCATGTTTTATTATTATATTTGTGTTGATTGTACTTATTTTTTATTTGGCAATGATATATGTTTGCATATTTTATTTTTTCCGAATTATTTGATTGTGTTTAAACCCTTTCTTTCTATTTACTTGTACAAAAAAGCTTTGGATGCACTCAAAATAAACAAGGTAATGAACACTTAAGTATGTTCAATTTCATATATTCATATATGTTACGGTACAAATGATACTAATCGAGTTAAACTCAATCAACATAAAATAAATTGTTGTCAAAATTTGTATAAAATATAATAAAACAATGTGATTCTATTATTACACAAAAAATAACAAAATGAGAATAATATAAAAACACTGGTTTAAAATATGTCAGAAATCTTTGTACTATATAAAAATTTAAAATTTAGTCTTTATACTTTAATTTTTAATATTGAGTCATTGTGTTATTTTTATATGAAAATCTTGATCTGTACTCTAATTTATATTTAATTTTATTGTTAACTACTAACCTGACGACTATAAAAAATTGAAGAAAAAAAAACCCTTTAGTCCCTATATTTATAAATGGCTTAGTAGTCAAATAGGTGCCTAAACTATACTCAATTTTCTAGATAGATGCCTAAATTGTTTTTTGACCCAAGTAAGTGCTTAGCGTTTCATTCTGTAACCCTTTTAAGATTTTTTCATGACAGACGTTAAAAATTTTCCATTATCCAATAAAAATGCTACACATGTCCCATTTCTGTTATTTTCTTTAATTTTTCTTTTAAAAATTAGAAAATCTTTAATTTTATAAAAAAAACCCTAACATCTTTAATTTTAAAAAAGGGCCCTCAATCCCTAACCCTAAATTGTTAAACCCATAAATTCCTCTCCTCTGGCAATCGATTCAACCACCACCAACCGCCCATTCCTTCGCCGACCCTCTACAGTTGATAACCCCAATCTTACATCGTCAGAAATCGATGAAGGAGCGACCAAACGAACCATGAATGTCGAACGCTAACTCTTTAATCAAACAACGACCGACAACCAACGGATAGGCTAATGACAAACCGGGCCTTGCGACTCGTGTGATGATAGGAGGAGACGTCATCGATGCGACGACTGCAGGGTGTTCGACTATTGTATAGTGAAGATTTAGGTATTTGAGGGTTATTTTTGAAAAACACTACAGTTTTAGAATTCTTTTAAAAGAAAGTTAAATATTTTCTATTTTTTAATAAAAATTTTAAAAAAATTAAGAAATAGGTCACGTATCAAGTTTTAATTGGATGGAAAAAAATTTAACGATCGTTGACGAAAAATCATAAAAATGTAACAAAATGAAACGTTAGGTACCTACTTGGGCCGAAAAATAATTTAGGCACATATATAAAAAATCAAGTATAATTTAGATACTTTTTTGAGCATTACGCCTTTATAATCTAATCAACTTTGCTATTAATCTTTATAAATAAATAAATTTATCCTTAGTTGAAAAATATAATTTTACAGTCATTTATATTTGAGATTTTAAAAGTTAAATAATAAAGTTGTAAATGTAGAAGACTAAAAAAATATTTTACCTATAGTAAACTTAAAACATACTGTAGAAATTAAAATTTAATTTTTAAAATAAACTCTTGACCGTTATAATTTTCTAACCCTAGGACTACCTTACGCAGATTGCATCTAGGGTAAATATCATCGTTGGTCACTAAACTATTTCTATCTGTTTTGATCACTAAATTATTATTTTTTACAAAATAATTATTAATGTTATATTTTTTATTGTGGTCCTTGTTATTAAAAAATTAAAAAAATAGAAAAACATAAATAGTTTAGTGACTAAAATAAAAAAATAATAGATTGTTGACCAAAATAAAAAAAATAACATTAATAATCAAAATAGAATGAAAGGTGACATTAATAATGATTTTGTAGAAAATACTAGTTTGATAGTAAAAAGTGAGAATAATTTAGTGACCAAGTTTATCCTTACGTTTAAACCCTCGACCCTAAAATTTCCCAATCTTCATTTTCGATTTGGCAGCAACCAAAAACCGTAAACCTGTTAAAACCAATTAATCCCCTTCCGAAGTCTCCATTTTTATCACAGCAGCAAACGATAAGGAAAAGAGAAAATGGAGGTGGAAAGAGAGCAAGCAGAGACGGGGAAAAGCGTTATGTGCGTATTAACAGACCCGGAAGGGACCACTCTGGGAGGCACCATGTACCTTCCCCAGAACGTCGGTCCTCTTCAGCTTCAACAGATCGTCAATACGCTTCTGAAGAATGTAACCTTTTATTTTTCTTGTTCAGCTTCATTGTATTGTATTTTCTTCTAAATAGTTCCAAGTTGTTAGTTTTGTTTTTTTTTCCTCCGTTTGGTTTAGATTTGATAAATTTTTATTCGAGGTTTTATGCAAACCTGTATTGCTCATTTTACTTCCAAATGTGATTTAGTTTTACATGATAATAAAATGCTTCTAGAGACTGATAAAAGTGAGAAACTTTGCTATGTGGGTTTCTTCAGGAGGAGAAACTACCATATGCATTTTATATATCTAATCAAGAGCTTCTTGTGCCGCTTGGAAATTACTTGGAGAAAAATAAAGGTTAGTTGGAGAACTGATGAAATGTAAATTATGTGAGTGTTTTATTTACATTTCTCAATATGCTTTCCCTTTTATTGGCCGATTAATTTGGATCGACAACTTTTCAGTTTCCATGGAGAAAACACTATCCATAGTTTATCAACCTCAGGCAGTTTTCAGGATTCGTCCAATTAATAGGTGTTCAGCTACAATTGCTGGTATGGGATTGCTTTACTTTTGTTATCAAAGACATAATTGCATGAATGTTGAAATTGTTACTTTGTATGCTATTCTTCATGAAAGAAACAAATTGCCTGTTGCATCTTGCATGGTCTCTTGATATGATGATATTATTAAACATTTTAAAGGATTTATTATTGTCAGGTTCAGGCTCAGATAACTTATTGTCAAAAAAAGAACTTTCATTAACATATTCATATT
Organism: Hibiscus mutabilis; assembly: GCA_019671005.1. Classification (NCBI taxonomy): domain Eukaryota; kingdom Viridiplantae; phylum Streptophyta; class Magnoliopsida; order Malvales; family Malvaceae; genus Hibiscus; species Hibiscus mutabilis. The sequence continues at coordinate 51,489,767 of CM033719.1, forward strand.
TTATTCTTTATATGGATCAATTAGGTGTGAAATGTTTACTAGCATTCCTTTAGCATAACTGGATTGTTTATCCTAAATCTTTGATTGTTGTTTTGTCACAATAGGTCATACTGAAGCAGTACTTTCTGTTGCCTTTAGTCCTGATGGAAGACAGTTGGCAAGTGGCTCAGGTGATACCACTGTCCGACTATGGGACCTAAATACTCAGACACCAATGTTTACATGCACAAGTTAGAAAATTTTATACTTGTTTTCTTGATCCGTTTGAGCAACATAGAAGTATTTAAGCATACAAATGGAGTTAGAAAAAAGAGATGTCATGTAACACTTAATTCTTGTTATTGTAATACTTGGCACCCATTGCTTTTTTTCTTTATGTTAATCATTTATCTTCTGATTTTTTCCAGGACACAAAAACTGGGTTCTTTGTATCGCATGGTCACCTGATGGTAAACATCTTGTCAGTGGAAGCAAGTCTGGAGAACTACTATGTTGGGACCCACAAACAGGAAAGCCTGCCGGCAATCCGCTGACTGTAAAGCCTTTATTCTTGAGTAACTATTTTTTAATAATTTAGTATAGTTTCTTGACCTCTTTAACTGAAACTGTCTCATTGATTGATAAAAAGCAATGGAATACATTCTGTTCAGTCAATTGCCTTCTTCATATAAAGCATGGTGCTAATACTTGGATTCTGCTATAGGGCCACAAGAAATGGATCACTGGTATCTCATGGGAACCTGTCCATCTAAATGCTCCATGCTGTCGCTTTGTAAGTGCTAGCAAAGATGGCGATGCCCAGATATGGGATATTTCCTTAAAGAAATGTGTTATTTGTCTCAGTGGACACACACTTGCTGTAACTCGTGTGAAATGGGGTGGAGATGGAGTCATATATACAGGGTACAATTTTGTTCTTTTTCTAGGATTCTGATCAGATTTTCTATTGGCATATCACTCTGTTCCATGAAAGTGGAATCTATTTTTTCCTTAGAAATGGGTAATTGGCATAGGAAAAATAAGCACTTTGTACTCATCATATCGATTATTAACAGCCTGTTTTTAAACTGTAACTACTTAGTACTATTGATCTCCTTTTGTCAAATTGGCTGAAGGTCCCAGGATTGTACTATAAAAGTATGGGAAACTTCACAGGGGAAGCTAATTCGTGAATTGAAGGTGATTTCTTGCATTTTCTAGAACATCTCTGTCGTGTATACATTAAACTGCCCGTTTGCATATCTATGCACCGAGTGCTACTGTATATTCTCTGAATTTTTATATTACAGACATTCATTTGCTTGTGCTACATGTTTTAGGGTCATGGGCATTGGGTTAACTCCCTTGCATTGAGCACATAATATGTTCTTCGCAATGGAGCTTTTGATCATACTGGTAAACAATATTCGTCTCCGGAAGAAATGAAGAAGGTAGTGTTATAATTTCTTCTATCAATGAGACAAATCTTTTTAATTCTACTATTCTCTCTCTCTCTCTCTCTCTACAAGAACTATTATTGCTTCTTTTCCATGGATATTCAAGTTTACTACTCTCCCTCTCTTCTTTAGAGAAGTAATTAGATTTCCTTGTATAATTTAGGTTGCTCTAGAAAGGTACAACAAAATGAAGGTAACGCCCCTGAGAGATTGGTATCGGGATCTGATGATTTTACCATGTTCCTATAGGAACCTGCTGTCAGCAAACACCACAAGGTTCGCATGACTGGTCATCAACAGGTACAATGTATACTGCTGCAACTCTGTGTGATCGCAATCCCAGTTGTTGGTTTCCTTGTTCTTAAAATTAAGTTGTATGTTTTGTTGGCTGTTTGCAGCTTGTAAACCATGTTTATTTCTCGCCTGATGGGCTATGGGTGGCTAGTGCATCATTTGATAAGTCAGTCAAGCTATGGAATGGAGCTACCGGAGAATTTGTTGTTGCATTCCGTGGTCATGTTGGGCCTGTATATCAAATCAGGTTTGAGTTGTTTCTATAGTTTATTTCCATGTATCTTTCTATTGTTTCTCAGGATTAATAATTATCTTGCATGTTGCCCTTCAGCTGGTCTGCAGATAGTAGGCTTGTTTTAAGTGGAAGCAAAGACTCCACCTTGAAGGTAAGACCTAGGAACTTTTTAGCTTTCTTCACCTTCTTTGGTATTTGTAGGATATTGGATGTAAATTAAATGTTGTAATCTTATCTTATCTCATCTAATAGTTTGAATTTAAAAGTCTAAATCTAGATAAACTCTATCTCATTAAAGGATAAGAGTTATATCTCTTAGGTAGACTACTCTAGGTTAACTACTTGTAAAGCCTATAAAAGGAGTACTCTTGTACAACGTTTTTGATATAAGATTGAACAGAGAAACACTCTAAAATGTTCTCTAATTCTAACATGGTATCAGTTTAGGTCGATCCTTTCTCTAATTCTAAAATTGTTTCCTAAGTAAGACAATCATATATTCCCACTAAATTTAAACCTACCTCTCCTTTCTCTATCATACACAGCGACATTTGGGGTCTTTGTAAAGTTAAAAATGTATCTGGGGCTCGCTAGTTTGTGTCCTTTATTGATGATCACTCTCGGGTTACTTGGACCTATATCATGAAAGAATCGGAGGTTGAAACAATATTTAAAACGTTTTTTCACATGATCGAAAACCAATTTGAACGCAAAATAAAGATAGTTCAGAGTGATAATGGGAGTGAGTATCTTACTATATCCCTTGGTTCCTTTTTTCGAGAGAAAGGTATCTTTCACCTTACTTTTTGTGTCAACACTCCTCGGCAAAATGGGGTTGCTGAAAGAAAAAACAGACATCTACTTAAGGTAACTCGGTCTCTTTTGCTTTCTGCTAATGCTCCTCAGTATCTTTGGGGGGAAGCACTTCTTACTGCTACTTTCCTAATTAATAGGATGCCTAGCAAAACTATGGGCTTCAAAACTCCTTTTGACACCCTTTTACATCTTTTTCCACATTTCAAACCATGGTCATCTGCTATTCCTTTTCGAGTATTTGGCTGCACAGCTTTTGTTCATGTGCATAGCAACAATAGGAGTAAGCTTGATCCTAGGTCCTTGCGGTGTGTGTTTATAGGATACTCATCAAGTCAGAAGGGCTACAAATGTTACTCAACTATTACCAAGAAAACCTATGTTTGATTTGATTTTACTTTCTTTGAAAATCAACCTTATTTTGTAGGGACTAAGATTTAGGGGGAGAGATGTGAAGAATCTCAGCCTATTACTCCTCATATTCTTCCTTTGTTGTCTCCTTTTCCGACCCTTGAACAAACACAAGACGAACAACCTAGCAACTCTGATGATCCTACAACTTCTCCAGAGCCTACATTTCCTAGCTCTCCTAGTGTTCTAGTAGAAGGATCTTCCCCAGAGCCTACATCTCCCATCTCTTCTAATGTTCCAGTAGGAAGACCTTCTCCAGAACCTAGATCTCCCAGGCCTCACACTACTTAAACCCCACAATCTCTAGTCAAACAGCTTACTCCCTATACCAGAAGAAAGAAAATTGTCACAGAACCCATTGATCAGCCTAGTACTTGCCAAGAACTGATCTTAAGTCCTGCTGCCATGGAGGAAAGGGTAAGCAATGATGTCTCAAAAAGTCTAGTTCATGAGAATTTAGATGATTTTCCAATTGCAATCAGAAAGGGGGTAAGAAAATGCACTAATCATCCTATTGATAGATTTGTTGCTTATGAAAAACTATTGTTTGGTTTTAAGGATTTTACAGCTAATATTAACAGTGTAAGGATCCCTAGAACAGTGGAAGAGGCATTTGAAAGTCCTGATTGGAGGAAAGTTGTTGAAGAAGAGGTTAAAGCCCTACAACAAAATAACACATGGAGTTTAACTAAATGCCAGAAGGAAAAAAGGTGGTCGGATGCAAGTGGGTTTTCACAGTAAAGTATCATTCTGATGGAAGCATCGAGAGGTTCAAGGCAAGGTTAGTGGCAAAGGGATTTACTCAGTCATATGGAGTAGACTATCAGGAGATTTTTGCATCTGTGGCAAAACTGAATACAATAAGGGTGTTGCTTTCATTAGCAGTTAATAAAGATTGGAAGTTGCACCAACTGGACATCAAGAATGCTTTTTTGAATGGAAAGCTTGAAGAAGTATATATGCAGATTCCACCAGGCTTAGAGGATGACTCAACGAAACAAAAAGTGTGCAAACTAAATAGATCCTTGTATGGGCTGAAGCAATCACCAAGGGCCTGGTTTGACAGATTCGCGAAGGCCATGGTGAAGAACGGGTTCAAGCAAACACATGAAGATCACACCTTGTTTAAGAAGGTAGCTTCAGATGGTAAAAAAACTCTCCTTATTGTTTACGTTGATGATATGATCATTACAGGAGATGTCACAAAGGAAATTGAGAAACTAAAGACTTTTTTGGCAACAGAGTTTGAGACTAAAGACTTGGGAAGTTTTAGGTACTTTCTCGGAATGAAGGTGGCTAGATCAAATGAGGGAATAGTAATAAATCAGGGAAAGTACATCTTGGACATGCTGTCGGAAATTGGAATGCTTGGATGTAAACCAGCAGACACTCCAATGGATGCAGGCTTGAAGTTTGGAAAAAATGGCACGAGTACTCCCGTGAATAGAGAATCCTACCAAAGGCTGGTTGGGAAATCGATTTATTTATCACTCACCGCACACTGATATAGCTTATCCAATAAGCATAATCACCAAAGACATGAGCGATCCTAGAGAAGAACATATGGAGGCGACCAATAGAGTCTGTGATACTTAAAGTTTACACCGGATTTGGACTTATTTTCGGGAAAAATCAAGACAGATCTGTGAAGATTTACACATTCTAGTCAAGCAAGAGAGTTAACAGATAGAAAATCTGTGAGTGGCTATTGTTCGTTTGTGTGGGGAAATTTAGTCACATGGAGGAGTAAAAAGCAAACCGTGGTGGTGTCTCAAGTAGTGCAGAATCGAATATAGGGCTATGGCCCTTGGAATTTCTTGAAGGCATGTGGCTTAAAAAACTTCTCACCGAGCTGGTTGGATGAAAAACAGAGTTCGAGATACCGAGTGATAGCCAATCAAGAATGAGTATTGCTAAGAATCCAAAGACAACATGACCGGACTAAGCATATCGAAATTGATGACATTTTATTTATGAGAAGGTAAATAGTGGTGTCGTAAAACTGCACTATGTTCCTACAAAGAGTCAACTGGCGGATATTTTTACAAAGGCACTTTCGAGAGTGACCTTTGACGAGTTCTCATCTAAACTGGGAGTATACAACATATACACACCAGTTTGAGGGGGAGTGTAGGATATTGGATGTAAATTAAATGTTGTAATCTTATCTCATCTAATAGTTTGAATTTAAAAGTCTAAATCTAGATAAACTCTATCTCATTAAAGGATAAGAGTTATATCTCTAGGTTAACTACTTGTAAAGCCTATAAAAGGAGTACTCTTGTACAGCATTTTTGAAATAAGATTGAACAGAGAAACACTCTAAAATGTTCTCTGATTCTAACAGTATTCGAAGATCCTGAGAAATTGTTGAGATTAATCATTGGGCATTCTTTTATAAACATACTCGCATGCTCTAGTTTTGATGTGTAGAAAGGAACCAAGTTAGATTTTATTTGTACTTTCTGACTCAGTTAAGTGTTATTGTTCTGCCATGCCCTCATTGTTAGTATCATTATCCTTCTCTTCTTTAGCCTCTGCTACATATCTGTTCTTCTTGCCTTACTCTCCCTTAAATTCCCTCCTCCCCCTGTGCCGTCAACCCCAATCTCCGCCCCCCTAAAAGTCCTGATTCATTAGCTGTGAATGCTAGTGTTTTTTTAAAGCTTGTTATTCTTGTTACCAGGTTTGGGATATTCGGACAAAAAAGTTGGAACAAGACCTTCCAGGCCATGCAGATGAGGTAAGCTCTCCATGCTACGTGCTCATTGGTGTTGGTTTGCTGACGTACTGGTGACTGATCTTCATCCTACTCATTCGGGCAGGTTTTTACCGTTGACTGGGGTCCAGATGGTGAGAAAGTTGCCTCTGGGGGTAAGGATAGGGTGTTGAAGTTGTGTATGGGCTGAAAGGCTACAAGTCAATGGAGAGCCATATGGTTGAAATATCAATCATCTTATAGGATCAGCTATGTGTGCGACTGCAATGAACCAAGAACTACACAATCAGCTCAGATTGATTGGTAGAAACTTAATTTTTGACATTGCACACGCGCTGCCATTGATCATTGTTTTCAGGGTTGCTAGGTGTATATCATATATATACTACCAGACATTGCAACTGATTAATATCTTTTTTAAGTGTAAAGCATTTTTTTTCATATGAATAGAGACTGAGCTCAGGGCCAAGACGAGCCTAGGTTGCATTGAATACGTAACAGAAGTTTTAATCATATTCATGGTGTAACTGAGACGTCAAATTATGTATGCCTGAATTGTATAAGTGCATTTTTTTTTTCAGAGGGAGCAGTTGCATGTATTAATACTTACTCAGCAAAAGAGTTAGCATTGAATACCTACAATTTTAGATGTGCATTTTTCTTCCGTATCTTCTGACCAAGTAAAATTTGCATATTTATCATCCTCAAAATAAGTCCAGGATGATTCTACTCAAAACTAGGAAAAATAATAATAAATAAAATTGATGCTATTATTCATACGATATATAAGTCCCAGTCCGTATACAGAATGATAATCTGGTAATGCACATACACAATTTCATTAGGGTTCGCTCTCTATCTTACTCCCTCGCCCAATTCCTTCGAGCACTGCATGTTCCGACATAGAATGCCCACACAGCCGATTGAAGGGTCCAGGATGTTTTGACTGTTGGTAGCCGTTGTTCTTCAAATGTTCGATAGAGGCTTGTAATCAAGCATCTCCCTTATGTTTAACCTGATAGAAGGACCCATTGATGTGCATATGTGTGCACTTTTCCAGTATACTCCTTTGGCACCTTTTGGCTTATTTGTTTCAATCGATTTCTGCCGAATTAAGAACAAAACCAAATAAATATCAGAGTTCAAAAGAAAGAAACGGAGAGCAAGAAGACGAGAGAAAGCATAAAGGAACGTGGTTGGACATACTACTGCTGCAATAAAGTTGACAAGGAGGTCATCTTCGGAGAAGTCTACTTTGCCGAAAGGTATGTGAACAATCCCGGTTTTATCAGCTCTGTATTCAACTTTACCCTTTTTGAATTCTTCAATAGCCTGAAAAAGAAAATGATCCATTACACATTATAGCACCATCGCTATCCACCACGCATCATTCAGTTGCGAATTCATTGAAACTAAAAAGATCAAGGAGAACTCATCCAAACATAACAATCAGATCATACCTGAGGTATATTTGGTGTAACAGTACCAGCTTTCGGATTTGGCATCAGCCCACGCGGTCCTAGAATCTTTCCAAGGCTTGCAACCTAATTTAGAAGTAGGAAAATGTTAGAATAAAACCCATAGTGATAAATTTTGTCATAACCATGAAACAAATCCAAGCCCATGATATATCTCATTAATTGAAATAAAAGCAGTACAGCAGCACCTTAACCATCATATCTGGGGAAGCAATCAGTTTGTCGAAGTCCATGAATCCTCCTTTTATTTGTTCAATCAAGTCCTCACCACCGACAAAATCCGCTCCAGCATTTTTTGCTTCATCAAACTTTTCACCTGCAAATATATTACGGAATAGCAATTAATCCGTGTTCCTTAACCTCAAGAAAGAAAACTTTATCCTAATATGCTTCCATTTAATATCTTTAACTACTCTCACTCGTCTAGAGTAAATCAGTTAAGAATGATGACTTGCAAATAACCAAAATTTATATTTAGACTTCAGAACCTTTTTGTTTTTGAACAACATCTCCTATTGTAAATAAATCATAACACTACAAGAATCGGTTGAAAGGACGGACTTGTACACAGGAGAACTGTTGTGTGACAAGATCAAAAATAGGATTTTGAAAATGTCCAAAGTTCAAAACCTATGACGAGTGAACTGTTTTAATTGCACGGAAATTGCATTTCTTATAAACCGGTAAGACACCCTACGAATTTAAGAAAAGATTATCTTCTTACATAAAATATATAAAAGTGTGGGGTGTTTAATTTAACTAATTATGCTTTATAATCCTAAGGGAAGAAAATATGAGTTCAAAATTTTCCTAATCACATCTTCATTGATTATGTAACATAGTGTTGCATAAGTTTCTTGTTTGAAAAGTTATGCCTGTACAAAATTTGATGTAATTATTTTTAGTATATTACGAGACAGTACTTGAAAATAAAAGTTATCGTCTAAAATTGACTTGAAAATATAGGAGAAGTGTTATATTGGATGTTGAAATCATAAGGAAAGGTGAAAATATAATGGTATCACAAGAACGCTATATTGAAAAACTTGAAAAGAAGTTTAACACTTTGATGTCAAAACTTGTGAATACTCCTAGATGAGACAAAGTTCACTAAGGAAATGTTTGGTTCACGGAATGTAAGATTACTTAGCACACTATTGGAAATGTTACACTACCATGTTTGGTTCATTTAGCTGAATTTGTTTGGATGAAATGTAAGATTAACTAAAAACACATTAGAATTTTTTTATTCTACACTATACTAATGTTGAAGCTTATAGTATTGTTTACTGATAAATGAATGCATTTCTCTGGTAAATTAACTTCATATCTCTATGGTTTTCTTTTAATCAAAATGAAAAGGAAAAGAAAGAAGAAAAACATTTTTTACAGAACATGATATTTAATGTGATTTAATGGCAAACTTAAACAAAATAATAAAAAATCCAATCTAGTGCAAAACGATGGATTTGCCCCCTGCACATGGTATTATTGCAGATCTTTTTTATTTCTCAAATCTATCTAATTTTTCTCTACCGACCTTTGCTCACACACCGATACGTACCAAGCTTGACAACATTGTTATACACACCGAAGAATGCATACCACCTTCACTCATACCTACATTGTTTTATACAATAAAACGCATATCTCCTCTCATTATCTCTTATTTATCTAGCCAACTTTTGCCTACTAGCCCATAAATACCAAGCTTGACAACATTGTTTTATATACCAAAAAACGCATATCTCCTCTCATTCTCTCTTCCATTCTACTGTACTGTGTATTTTTCTTAGAGTGTTCTTTGCTGTTCCCACCCCTGTTCTTCAAATAGATAAGCTTGTTAAACCCTAAGATACGTTAGACAACAAATTATCCTCGAGGACGGTGCCCAATATGCCTTAAGTTTTAGTTCAGATTTCGGTTCATTCAATTTGGTCAAAAATATCCCAACACTTCTATCCAATAGCTTTCTCTAGATCATATGCAAGAATTTCTAGAAATTAAAGCAAATTCCAGTACAGATGAAAATGCAAAAAAGTTGCGACAAAAAGATTAGCCTGCATCAAAGGGCAGTAACTACCTTGAGTAAGAACGGCAACCTTAACCTTTTGTCCAGTTCCCTTAGGCAAATTCACCTGTAAGATAAAGAAGGGTCAGAAGAAAAGTACAATATTAGAGTAACATCAAAGGTCGGTGAGATCATCACGCGAAGCCCGCAAAACTTACTGTTGCTCTCAGCTGTTGATCATTGTACTTAGGATCAATGTTAAGGCGGAAATGAGCTTCAGCTGTCTCTACAAACTTTGTACACGACATTTCCTTCAGCAAAGATATTGCTGTCTTTACATCATATTCCATTTTGTTTTCCCTTAATTTTTGAATTTCCAAGAATCTCTTGGATCTTGTCTGCAGTTTGAGCAGGAAAAGGGAATTGAATTAAATTACTGAACCTAAGTAAACATCATAATCATATGTATTCACTGCATATTTAACAAAACAATGTACAAATGAAAGAGTGAAACCATTTCAGATAGACAATGGTTCCATAAATCAGAATTCTTGAACTTAAACTCATTCAATTCAAAAACCCTTTACTGCATTAGAAACTCAAAAACTAACCCTATGTTGTAATTAATCAAGTTCTTCTCATTATTTAACCAATCAAACATTGTTAAAAATTACTTCTTTTTCCCTCTCTTCTTACTAATTTTACCAACGTAGGTAAAACCTGACCCTCAAAAGCCAAAACTTTCAGACAACACATCAAACACTGTTTTCTCTAAGCTGAACACCCAACACACCCAACATACAACAAAAACATAATACACAAACCCATAACAGTCGAAATTTTAACATCCACATGACATACTCTGTCTCTCTTAAGAGGCAACGCCGCCTTTCCTTTCTTGGGCTTCGGCGGGGCAGTAACAGTAGCGGTAGCAGAGCCACCGTCAGCCGCTCCATCCTCTTGTTCCACAGCCTCAGCCACGTCGGCCTCCGTAGCCACGGCAGCCACAGCGACATGCTTGGAGCCTCTCCGGGTACACAGACTAGCCCATCTGAGAGAAAGTGCGTTAATTGACAAGGATGGCTTGTTGGACTTGAAGGATAGAACCGAAAGAGTGAGGTCTTGGGGATGTACGGTGGAGGCGGCGTACGTTACCATGAGGGAGGATGAAGGGGCGGTGCAAGTAGCCATCGTTTGGAGTTGGAGGTGTGAGCTTCTTTTTAGTGTTCTAATTTTGGGCCATCTTATCTATCCATTAACGAAATGAAGAGGATAGGAGATGTTTTTATGGTGCAGTGAAGTTTCTCGATTATAGACCGTAACAACGGAATACAAAATATTTTATTTTTTTATAGGCTTAATTAATAAATGTCAACAATCGACGAGTAGGGGTATTTATGGTAGGTTAACCATACTGTTATAGTTGTTATTGAATTTTGCTAACCATAATCTAACCATTAAAAATCGGTTAACCGACAATGGTTAACCGTTAAGACGTGGTTAACTGACGGTTCGATTATAGGTTAACCGTTAAGATGCGGTTAACCAACGGTTCGATTATAGGTTAACATGTAATATATTACAATTTTCCCACGTGTTCACTATTTTTTTAGAGAATAATATAATTATCTTTTCTATAAATATTATATTAAAATATTCATAAAAGGAAAAAACTTTGATACAAAGGCCGTGTAAACTTTAGTTTACACGTGCCTTTTAGATTTAGGGGTTAGGGTTTTAGGTTTAGGGGTTTAGGTTGTAGGGTTTATAATTTATTGTATAGGGTTTAAAGTTTAGGGTTAGGGTTAGGAATTTAGGTTTTTATAGTGTAAATACACAGGCTTGTGTAAAATTAATTTTACATAGCATGTGTATCAAAGTTTTACCCTTCATAAAAATACTTAAATAAAGATATTCTAATCACTTACGCCATAATTAAAAAAATACTTACATATTATAAAGTTTCAACACAAGACAAAACACACAAGTTTCATAATATTTTAAAGTTTAAAGTTTAAAAAGTTTGCAGTGCATAACAATAACATTGCAACAATACACCATCAAAGTTCAAGACATAAAAACCACCATCAAAGTTTTAAAGACAAATCTTTAACTAACATATAATAATCATAAGGTAAATGAAACCTCCACTTTAGAAATAGGGTTTAGAATTAAAAAAAAGGCGCATATATTTGTATATGTGAGTTGATTTTTTTTAAAAGTTATTTTATATTTTAAATATATATAAAAATAATTTAATAACGGTTAACCTATAGGTTAACTATTAGTCAAAATTCGTAACCGTAACCATTAACCATCATTTTTAACAGTTCGGTTAACCGAAACCGTTTAACTTTAACGGTTCGGTTGATTAACCTGTAAAATATAACGGTTATACCGATTAACGGTTACGGTTAATGGTTATGGTTAACGGTTACAGTTAATTATGTACACCCCTACCGACGAGTTTGCTCAAGTAGTAAGCAATTTAGTATTGTTTAAATTTTATGTATGTAGAAATTTTTTGCTGAGAGATTTATTTACTAAAATTAAGTATACATTACATATTAGTTTAGATTAGTCATGGCAAAATCGTGAGAAATCATGAGAGTAACAAAAAAAATTGTATAAATTATAATTTTTGTTGGCTTTAGTGTCTAAACCTTTTCTAGGGGTTTAATGTTTATATCGTTACCATTTTAGGTACACAACATTTACACCATTACCATTTTAAATTCGGTACGTTAAAAAATCTAATACATAATCGTTACTTGACATGTGGCTTTGATTTTATTTTTTTTTTACTTAAAGGTGTAAGAAGCCCATGAACTCTTTTGCACTCAATTAAGTCATTGAACCAAGAAATTTAATCAATTAAGCCATCAGACCAATTTTAACCATTAAATGTTGACAGTTTTTTAGATCCGTTGGGATAGTGCGTTATATCATAGTGTTTCTACTTGACATTTTCAAAATTTTTATTGTATTTAAAAAATTATTTAAAAGTTATAAAAAACAAAAAAATTATGAACAATGTTTTTTGAAAAAAAAATCTGTAAATGCAACGTGATAGATCTATAGTGTACCATGTGCTAGTAATATCTAAAGAAAAAAATCGTCAATATTTAATGGTCAAAATTGGTCAATAGGCTTAATTGATTAAATTTCTTGATTCAAGGGCTTAATTGGGTACAAAAAAATTCAAGGGCTTAATTAATTTTTTCAAAAGTTCAAGGGCTTCTTACACAGCCATTTCTTTTTTATTTCTTTTTATAATTTCTTTTATTTATTTAAAAAACTTTTAAACTTAATTAAAAACTCATAAATATCCCGAAATTCACAAAATAACCTAAAATTTCAAAATCATAATGCCCAAATCACAAATTCAGTTGCTGCCACCGTCGATCACCATATTGTCGCCTACCAATCCGGTCGAAAGACTCCACAATCATTTATCTCATCCTTCTATTGTTAGAAATTGGAGAACTGGCGTCTCAATCAATTAGCAAACACGAAAACTCCGTTCAAACGATCAACAACGAATGGCGGTTGGAAGGATGACAGACAATGTGCGAATCATGCAGCAAGATAAGGGGACTTCATTTCGATGACGGTGGCATGACGACAGTAGCATAATCATCTGATTTGGGATTTGGGTTAGGGTTTTTGAATTTTGGGACTTTTTATGAATTTCGATAAAGTTGGAGTTTTAAAAAAATAAAAAAAATTAATTAAGAGAAATTATAAATTAAAACCTGTTACGTGTCACATTTTAACTGACTAATAGAGTTAGACATCTAAAATTAACAAAATAAAATGTTAAACACCTATTTTGATAAAGAATATAAACAGCTAAAGTAAAAAAAAATATATAATTTGAACTCTTACTTTTAGTTAAGCTTTTTTTATACTAGACAAATCTATTTTTATTCGTAAATCAAAAATAATATTAAACGTTTACAATTATTCAATTTCACGAATTGTTATATGTTACATAAACAACAATAACAATCAAATTTAATTCGATCCATAATTTCTTTTTCATTTTATGTCGTGAAAAAAATTGATAAATAGATATTTTAGGAATGGACAATGAGTGGTACATTCTTTCTAGCCTCGCAATATTTTTTTTATCCAGTCATATAAGTATTTTATTAATAAATATTGCTTTTGAATATTTAAAATATAAAATACCGGTACAATTTTTTTACTAAGTTTAAAGCATATATATACAATAGCAATGTTTAAAATTAATATTAGACTTAGAATTAAATAAATAATGATAATTCACATGAAGAAATAATAATTTATCCGGGTGGATTAAATTAGTTAAATAACACCAGCTTTTTAATAAGAGTAAAAATTTAATACACTTTCTGAAACCTCCAGTTTTACATTATAAAATTTAAAATTTAAATTTATAACCCTAACACCTTAAAATTTAAATCTTAAATTTTAAATCTTAAACTTTAAATTTTAAAAAATAAAACCTTAAATTTTAAACTCTAAAATTTAAACTCTTAAACTTTAAACACTAAACTCTAACTCTAACACTTACAATTAAAAAACTTGTAAAAATTAAAATTTTTATGGCATGTGCATTAAAGTTTTTCTCTATTTATAATCTATTCTACACTTATATGTGAATATATTATAACTGGTACGTCGCATCAGTTTTAAAAACAAGACGCAGAAAATAAGCAATTTTCTTCGATTCGTGTCCTAATTGGATGGAATGAAATGGACAAGAAGGTATACTGCAAGCACATTGTTTGGAGCGTTGTGGATCACAAAATGAAAGTGAGCCGTCGATTTCAAGTTCAAGTTAATGGTTGAAACATAGCAAGTAGTCCGGATCAGGTGGGCCCAAAAAACCTCGTTGCCTTGTCCAAATAGTCAAGTGCAACACGTGTCACTCAAAGTCTTCATTGGACTCACTACCTGAGGGAGAAAGGCAAGAAACAATAATGATGAAATGTTAGATCTTCAAATTATATTTAGGGTTTAATTTTTTTACGTTATGAATAAATAAATCATTTTTTAATATAATAATATAATTATACGATAATATTTGTTTATTTTTTTAATTATTTGATAAGATACAAAACCTTATGTAGATATGTGTACAAACACAGATTTCTTAGGACGATATCATCTTTTATAAGTTAGCTAATATATAAGTTTTTTTGAAAAATCCTAAAACTTCAAATCGATATTGAAATATAAAAACGTATGCTTGATTACATAACAATTATCACTACCAATACTTAATTTTAGTGGAGTAATTTTTTCTACTTTCTAAAACACACTTACATCAATGTAAGATAGTTCATATTTATAAGATACAGATTTGTTCTTCAATGTTAATATGTCTCCAACTATAAACCATGTTTGCTTGCACAACAATTATCCTTTTATCAATATATTATTACACCATTGTGAATTGATTCTAAATAATTACATTGATCAATGAATTACCAAGATTAAATTTCTGGATCCGCCCCTAGTTGTAATCGATTTGATTATTTGATACCTAAAATAATTTTGATTTCGTAATATTTTTGAAAAATCCTAGAACTCCAAATCGGTTTTGAAATATAAAACGTATTCTTGATTGTATAACAATTGCAGTATCAATACTTAATTTCACTAGAATAATTTTTTCTACCTTCTAAAACATAATTAGATCAGCATATGGTAGTTCATATTTACATGATAAAGAATTTTTCTTCAATGTCAATATGTTTTCGACTATAAACCATGTTTGTTGGCACAACAATTATTCTTTATCAATATATTATTACACTAGTGTGAATTGATTCTAAATTATTACACTGGTCGGTGAACTACCAAGATTAAATTTCTGGATCCACCCTTGATGTTTTTATCATTAATTTGGATCTGTAGTCTAAATATCATTAATTAGGGTATTTATGTATTTTTTATGATAGAGATTATCATAGATGGTGAAAGAGTTTTTGGGATCAAATTAATAGAATTTGTAAATGTGGAGCGTTAAATTTATTGAATTATTTAGAATTAGGATCAAATTAATAAAATGTATGACCTTGTTTGGTAATTAGTGGATAGCTGATAGCGGATTACATTAGCTGATTTGACTAGCAGATTGCATCAGTTGGTCGTATTAAAGTATTTGGTAAATTAACTGATAGATGATAGCTCTTTGATTATTTGAACAAATAAAATGGCATATAATGACATAATTATATTTAATACTTATTTAAATAATTTATTAGTTATTAATATTTTGTATCTATTAATATTAATTAGATTATAAAGATTAATTTTTTTAATATAGCATTACTATGCATATTTCAAGTATCTATATATTATTTTTTTATATAATTATTTTTAATATAATATAATTAATTATTATATTTAAAATGATATTTGAAGCATATGATAATTTAGAAGTTTTTAATTGTTAAAGGTAAAAGAGTCTTTACAACTCTTATGTCAAAACCTTTAAACCCAAAAAGATCCTATTAGTATTTTTTCAAATTGAGAGGTTTCACCCCAATCATATCTTACAAACCTCTATTCACCAAACATCATAATTAGCGAATTTGACTGATCAAACCTCTAAAAATAATTTAAATATTTAATTTTACATCAAAAAAGTTATTTATCAAACAAGGTCAGTATTGATGACTAAATGTAATATACATATTAACAAACTATCATGTTAATTATTTAACACATGTGGCCAAAATGGACAACTTTTGTAACGTTGGTGATAGGGATGTAAAAACAGGTAATCGGATGGGTTTTAGGTTGGGTTCTGTCAGGTCGGGTCAAATCGGATACAAGTCATTTTAGGTTGATTTGATATTTTGACTCGATTCGTGTCGAGTGCAGGTCAGTTCCAGGTCAGGTTCATTTCAGGCCGGGTACATTTCTGGTAGGGTCAAAACAGTTCGGGTCTGAATCAGTTAATTGACGGGTTAATTTGGACTCGGGTAAACTTTAGGTCAGGTTCATTTCAGGTCGGTTTAATTTCAGGTTGGGTTCATTTCAGGTCAGGTTCATTTCAAGTCGGGTTAATTCGGGTTTCAAATTCATATTAAGTTTGAGTTTGGTACAAATAGTCGATAAACTTTGGGTAGGGTCATTTCCAATGAATTATTTAACGCTTTTCACGAACACAAATCACATTAAAAATAAATATTAGGCACTAGAATGAACAAAAATATCATCATATTTAAAATATTAGAGTAAATTACAAAAATTAGAAATTAATAAGGGTCAATTTCGGTGAAATTTTTTTAGGGACTAACATGAACAAAAATATCATCATATTAAAAATATTGGACTAAATTACAAAAAATGAATAGGGGTCAATTTGGACTAGAAATTAAATTTTAGCTACTAGAATAAACAAAAATATTATTGGACTAAATTGCCAAAAATATAAATAAATACGGGGCAATTTTGACTAAAAATTAAATTGTAGGGACTAGAATAAACAAACTATTATTCGACTAAATTACCAAAAATAGAAATATATATGAGTCAATTTCTGCTAAAAATAAAGTTTTAGGGACTATAATGAATAAAATATCATCATACTAAAAACATTGAACTAAATTATAAAAAAATAAATAGGGGTCAATTTGGACTAAAAATTAAATTTTAGCTACTAGAATAAACAAAAATAGTATTGGACTAAATTGCCAAAAATATAATAAATATGGGGCAATTTTGACTAAAAATTAAATTGTAGGGACTAGAATAAACAAAAATATTATTCGACTAAATTACCAAAATAGAAATATATATGGGTCATTTTCGACTAAAAATAAAGTTTTAGGGACTATAATGAACAAAAATATCATGATATTAAAAACATTGGACTAAATTACAAGAAAAATGAATATGGGTCAATTTGGACTAAAAATTAGGGACTAATATGAACAAATATAAACCCCGAATATCTAAATTAATCTCATAACCCCAACCAAACACTTAACTTGACACATTTACCCCTAAACCCCAAACATCAACCCCTAAATCTTACAATCACTAACAATTAAAAGTGCAAGCCTAATCCATTAATCCCTAAACTAATCTCATAACCTCGAACACTCAACTTGAAACATGTATTATATCCCTAAACCCCAAACCTCAACCCCTAAATCTTACAATCACTAATAATTAAAAGTGCGAGCATAATCCCCTAATCCCTAATCTAATCCCATAACCCCAAACACTCAACTTAACACATTTACCCCTAAACCTCGAACATCAACACCTAAATCTTACAGTCACTAATAATTAAAGTGTAAGCATAATCCCCTAATCCCTAAACTAATCCCATAACCCCAAACACTCAACTTGACACATTTACCCCTAAAACCCAAACCTCAACCCCTAAATCTTACAAATAGTAATAATTAAATTACAAGCATAATCCCCTAATCCCATAACCCAAAACACTAATAATTTTAATTAAATACATTATAATTGTCGATGCCATTTTTTTGTCCGAGCTTAAATAAATTGGGCCTTCAAAAGCCCGTCAAATATTTGGAGTCGTCATCAGTCATTTTGGGTTGGATACGACCGAAATAAGTTGGACTTTTAAAAGGTTTAATTATTAAATAATTTTATGAATGAGGATCTAATTAAAAAAACCTAAACCTAAAGGTCTAATGATACTAAACTAAAATTGAGACTAAAATGAATCAAACTAAGACTAAAGAATAAAAAAAGACCTAAGTGTAAAGCTCCTAAATTAGTAATGACCTAAAGTGCTAATAACCCCTAAGAAAATGGGCGGCAGATTCCCTCCATACTTCGTTCAGCGTGAAAAGAAAGAATTTTAAATCCTTTTTACTTTTCATTTGTTACAGCGTGAAACAATACCCAGTAATGGATAGGTGTGGGACCAGTAGATTAGCGACTTTTTGGCTCTGTCAACACGTGTCTAGATATCCGCCGTTTCTTCTGCCATATGGGCTACGGTCGTTCAAGTTGCCGGCCTAGATGGAGATGAAATGGATTACATCAACTTTTATAATAATAAGGGTAAAACACACTGTTAGTCACTAAATTTTTAAGACAATTTCACACTGAAATTGAAAATTTTTAATTATTTTTACTAAAACTTTTTATTCGTTTTTATATAATTATTTTTAATTTTCACAAAAAAAACTTAATTTTTAAAATTTACAACTGTAATAAAGATCAAAATTTTGGTAAAAAATGCTCATTGATCAATCCCAACAATGAGAAAGATCTGTTTTATCAAAAGATGAACATAGTTTATATTTATCAACACTTTAAATTGATTATACATGTATATATATTTATTCTTATATATAATTTAATAAATTAATAGTCAATAATTGAATTATTTAATAAAAAAATTAAATGCAAAAATTAATAATTTAAATGGTAAAAAATTAGTTTATTATATTGTAATATAATAAATTCATAATTTCTCAAATACTTCATTTTTTTCTTGAAAATTATCAAATCATAACTTCCTCAATTACATGTCAGGTAAATATCAAGTCAGGTCAATATCAGTTCAGGTCAACAACAGGTCGGGTTCAAAACAAGTTGGGTCAATTAACAGGTCGAGTTCAAAACAGGTCGGGTAAAATCGGATCTCGGGTATATTCAATCGGGTAGTATCGGTTATATACCAGGTCAGTCAAGTTCATTTTAGTCGGGTGCATGTCGGGTTTCAGGTCTATGGTAACATGTTCGAGTCGTTCTCGGTCGGATGCAGGTTGGGTTTGGTTACTACAGTAATAGGTCCAACTCTGGTTTGGGTCAACAACAGTCGGTTACAGGTCAATTTCGGGTCATCACATCCTCGGGTCAAACTAGGTTCTGACTCGAGCAGGTTTCAATCGGGTTTTCGGGTCGGGTCAGCTTTTTACATCCTTAGTTGGTGATAAAATCGAAAATGTTTATTTCGGTTAGAAAAACAGAAACACAGTAATAAATGAATGACCGACCAGGGACGGAGCTAGGATTTGGGGTTGGGGGGCAAACTATAAATGTTTGACGTGGCAGTTAATAAAATTTGTATAGTAACAGATTTAACCCTCAACTTTTATATTTTATTTTAATTTGGTCCTAAATTTAAAATTTCATCTCTCAATATTTAAATATTACATCATTTTAGTCCCTTAAATCCTAAACTCCATCTTCTTCCCTTCTAAAAAAACCTCTATTGATTTTAACAGTTGGAGAATCAAAACCTCCATTGATGTGTGCTTCAGTGATCTGATTTCCCAGGAGATGCATGTCCTATTGTGTGTAGCTCATCACAGATGGCTACCGTTAACAACAATGGAGGTTTTTATTCTTCAACTGTTTCCACTGCTCATTTAAATGGGTTTGCATATGGCTACTGTTATCATCAATGGAGGTTTAACTTTTAGAAGGGAGGAAGATGAAGTTTAGTATTTAAGATACTAAAATGTTCTAATATTTAAATGTTGAGAGCTAAAATTTAAATTTAGGACCAAATTAAAATAAAATATAAAGGTTAAGGGTTAAATTTGTTATTATACAAAATTTATTAACTACCACATCATCAGTCGTTTATTTTTTAACAGAATTGGACCGATTTGTTAGTTCAATTAGTCGGGGGACCTATTTTGTAACTTTTCATAGTTAGAGGACTCAACAAAAAATTGGGTCATAGTCGGGGGACCATTTATGTAGTTTACCTAAAAAAATAAATAGAATCATTTTTAGTGGCTTAACTGGGTGGGCTATTTAAAGTCCTAATATACCTAAAAATTTATTTTAGTTTATCTATTATAGAAAACATTTTAGTCCCTTTACGTTTGAAAAATTAACATTTCAGTTCAAAACGCTAAAGTTATTGTCAGTTGAGTTAAATATTTTGATTTACACTCTTTATTTTCATCTCAATTTTAAACTCAAATAAAATAATCTCTCTCAAAACATTTTTTTTTATCATTTTTACATACCTATGAAATCTAAATGTGAAACCGGTTCATATTCTGACTCCAAATTTTGTTGTCTTCACTTATAATAATTAAAATTATATATTTCTTTGAAAATATAAAATTTCAAGAAAAAATATTAATTAACTTCACTATGGAATGTAGAAAAATATGGAAACCTCTAGAGAAAGATCAACACCGGTAACAGATTATCACTTTGTTTGTGGAAGGCTTCTCGGACAAACTTCATTGGCAAGGTTTATGGAAAGCTTTTTCAAATTATGGGGAGGTGATGGATGTTTTCATACCCAAAAAGAGGACGGGCAGGGGTACTCGTTTTGGTTTTATTCGGGTTCATACACGCCGTGATGTATTACGAATGAGAGATTGGCTTAATGGATTTTGTCTCTTTGGTTATAAGATAAAGGTTTCTTTTGCACAACGTGATACTCGGTCCGCGTTTTGGTGGAAAAAGCGCGAGGTACTCTCAATCCATGGATTGGAATGAACGAATTAAGGGTGTGATTGATGCAGATAAGTTATTATTTCTTCGCGGTTGTGCGGTCGATTCTTGTAATTAATATATCAGTAGAAAAAAATTTTAGATGGGTCTGGTTCACCACGTTATCTATGATGGATTCCATCCAATAATAATTTTTTATCTTATTTTTTTCATGGTGAATCTTTACCTCTTTCCTACATGTCATTAAATGAATGAATCTCATTGGATGAGATCATAGATGACGTGGTAAGCCGGTACCATGTAATAATTTCTCATGACAGTGAGTACTTTGTTGAATGAGGCGGGTTTAAAGGGTTTCTCAATTATGCGATTATATATGTTGGATCGCATGAGTCTATGCGCGAGTTTTTACATACGTCGATGGAAAAAAATTAAATTGTTGGTTCGTGAGGTTGAGGAAAGGTATGATAATATGGCATTTGCGAATCGGAGTGTCTAGCTTTCTGTTTATGGGGTCCTAATACATGCTTGGACCGTGGAAATTTTGGGACATTTTTCAGGTTATTGATGAGGCATGTCATAAGCCAGCGCTATGTTTGTTTTCGCCATGTATTTCGTAAAGCTAACTACATGGCTGATGTTCTCGCGAAAGTACCTGTTGGTTGCGTGTCGTGGCTCCGAGTTGTTCATTCGATGTGAGTTTGGGGACTAGCTATAGTGTTTCTTACTGGCTGCTGCTTGTTTTGGTTCGGATTTACTGGTTTATGCTTATTTCTTTTATGCCAATACCTGAGGTTGTTGTTTTGTATGCATCGAATTATTGGTTGGGTGGAGGTGTTATAGTTTTTGAATGTGGTTTTGGTCTCTGATTGGCAAGGAATCGGCCTTTGATGTGCAATGCGTTTCTTGGCATTTCTGGACTTGGTTGGGGCTGCACCGTTTTTAGTTTAACTATTTGCGGTTTTATTTCGATTTTTGGCTCCTTTGAGTTTTGATTTTTGTATCCGGTCCTTATAAATATTATCATTGTGTACTTTTTTCCTCTATCATAGGTTTAAGGAAGTTTTTTATGAGGCACATAATAATATTTCTACTGTATGAATTTTTCACCAATAAAATCATAAATTTGCTGATAAAAAATAATTACAATTATATATAAGCTAAAACATAAAAAATGTACATTGGATTTTTCTCAGACTTTTTGGGTTTAGAAGGAGAGCAAGAGTTTAATTGAAAAAGATGATAAAAAATTATAAATATATTTTAAAAATTAAAATTATGAAAAATATTATAAAATTATATAACAAATTATTATTATTTTGTTTTAAAAATTTCCAATCACAGCTGGACACATGTCTTGTACTGACGGAAAATATCAACATCATATATCGTTCGACTGATGTTGGAGTTAGTTTTCACTAATTGTTCTTGGTTTGTTTGATCTTTAGTGTGGCTCTGTATATTCTACCATGTGTAGTCTTTTCCCCCATTTAGGTTTATGGGGGGTTTTTAACGAGGCACTTGGTAGAATTCCCCTCATAAATAAAAAAATCATAAATCGTTCTTATTTATTCAGTTTTAAATATACATTGAATAAATCACTCTTCTTTTTTAAGAGGATCAATTTGTTCAATTTTAAAATTGTCATAGACTTAAAAGGTGTTTAAACCAAAATATTTAAGTTATCTAACTAAAACTTTAAAAATTTGGACCAAATTATTCACTTTTCAAATGTACAAGAATTAGAATATTCCTTTTTATAGTAGAAGGACTAAAATAAACTTTTAAGTATATTACACACATTAAAATATTTTTTTTGAATAGTCTAAAGGTGATTACAAGGCATTATCTGTTCATACATATTCTTAACTTTTTGACAATGCGCATACACCTTGTAAACAGAGCGATTTGAACTCGTATCTCTTAGAATGAATATTATCTGCTTTTTCACTGGGCCACTTGTTGGGTTCTACGTACATTAAAATATTTAGTTCTATAATAATAAAATTAAAATAAACTTTTAATTATATAATATAAGCAATTCTAATAAACTTTGTCATATTTAGTAAATATACATATTTTAATATTTTTCACCTTCAAATATTTTTTTTGCACATTTAAATATATAGAAAAAGTCGTGCAAAAAAATGTAGATTGAGAGTTGTGTTGTATCATTGTATCGCCACCTCATGTTATGGTAATAAATTACAGCCGCAACGTAACATATATGTCACATTATAATGATTTTTAAGGTCACTATAACGCAATATCAACACAAAGCAATAAAGAAATCACATTATGACTTTTACAATCTGAAATTGTTTCGTAAAATCGCAATATGCCATATATTACGTTGAAAAGCCGCAATACTGCAACCAACTCCCAAATGATCCGAAATGTAAAATTCCATAAATAAAATACTAAAATGTTTTTAAATTTAACAATCAACTACATCATTGTGGCATCAATTAAACTTGTGAACTAGTATAATATGGCTTTGAGCACTGAGCTGTCTTATTTCATATTTGTTGTTATGGTATCGAAATGTTGAGAAATCTGTTGTTAATAAACTTTTTTATTATAGGTGAATTCAGTTTTTGGTGTTGAGAAATCTTTAGGATATCTGAATGTGACTTAGTTATGCCTTTTTTTGTATTCCATTTTATGGGGTCTTAATTGGTATTAATATATTTTTTGCAAAAAAATTAGCCATGTGAATATAAAAAATATTTATATATGCATGGTGTAACCCAAAATATACATGTATGATTGTTAGTAAGAATATATTATTTATTAATTTATCGAACATAGAAAAATAAATATTTAATTTAATGTACAATAAATTATTTTTATTGCTTCATACTTGTTTGTTGCTGTTTAGAAATACGTCAATATCATTTTAAATAATGAGTCGTGGAAATACGGGTCTGGGATCGGAAAATAGATGGCGGTCGTAGACTCTCTGTTGAAAAAAAGATATGATAAAGTGAAAATTTTAAGGCATATTTTTATGGGTAAATGTAGAGATTCGAATAATAAAATTACGTCTTCATATTCTACTTCATGAGACCTTTACAGCGACATCTCATACGTTCAAAACAAGTGAATGATGAATGAGAAATTGATACTTAAAGTAGGCTTGTGAATTAAGGAAAAGGGAAAAACTTATATCCCATATTGATGGGTTACTAAGCAATGGATATGTTTATATACAAGACTCTACTTAAAAGTTATTGAATAATTTAAATTGAGATAATTTTCTAAAATATAGAATTTTTATTATCTTAAATAAATGATAAGATGTTATCTTTTAATTTAGATATTATTGTGATAATGCTATTTAATTAATAAATTTTATTTTAAATAAAATTCAAATAATTCACAAGTTTTATTCTCAATGAAACTCCCACTCCTATTAATAGGATGCAAACCTACTAGGTTTAATATATAAAAAAACATAGAGATTTTCCACTATTTTTACTCTGTGATTTTCAAAACTGTTTTCGGTGATAGAGGAAAGCAAGGTTACAGTTCGTGATCTCTGTAGTCGTGCAACTATAATTGATCATATAGTTGTTGTATCCTGGTGTAGCGACTATTTTTTTTCTTCTATTTAGAGTGTGGAAGACCATTACGAAAAATTATAAAAATCGCGCATGGGGAGTATTTCTCGCTTTTATTGAAAAATATTTAAAAATGGAATTTTTAGAAAAACTCGGTATTTTGGAAAAAACATGGAGTCGCCACCGGTCACTTGGAGAAGGTAGACCGGACACCGAAAACAAAACCAAAGATTTTAATTGGGTTCTAGAGTTGATTATGCACGGGGAATAGTTAGCACCCTGCTACGCCCAAAATTGGTACCACATAGATGGTATACAAAGTTGGTTTAATTTAATAATTAATTCCTAAAAACATGGGTCGAATATTAACTTTGCCTTGATCCACGGTACCAAAAGAGATGACACCCGAAAAACGGGATGACACTACCACTAGAATGCCGGGATAAAAGCTTACTCTACACGATGATAAAATAAACGTGAATGAATAACATGCTTGAATAAATCGAGATATGTCAACATAAATAAAGGGTAAAAAACAATCATGCATAAAATAATAAAACAATCGTACTATATATAGCATACGTAAATATATAATATAGCATATATGAAGCCATATGATACACATAGTAAGAATGAATGCGACATATATATAATAAACAATGCACCAAAACGTCTTATAAAAGTGTATGTTAAAAACGTATACTATATACATACATATTATTTCTGAAAACATGCATATATGTGCTAAACATAACTATATTTATTAATATAATATATAATACCACGTTTTCTCTTTTTAGGGGTATACATACTACGTACTATACCAATATAATATAGGATGTAACATATAATATAGGGATGATATACATAATATAGCTAATAATAATATATATATATATATACTATACGAATTGTAAAAAGGAGCAAATAAACTAATAAAAGGGAAATAGAATACATAGCATATAGAACCAAGATTTTACATATATCATGCATCGTATATATATAAAAGACGAAAACGTATAAATGATGTAAAACATAGGATACATACCTAATATATATATATATATATATACGATGTATAATATGCACAATTAATATATATAACATATACATAACATACTTATAATTATATTAAATATTATACATAGTTAAGAATAATACATATGTAGTACGCATACTAAATATAATATATATATATATATAAACAATTCACATAGTAGTATATATATACATCTATATACATACGAATATAAGACAAATTAATGAATCAACAAAGAAAGCAAAAATATGTATCGAATAAATAAATAGAAGCACGAACATAAAAATGCAAAAATATGAACTGAAAAATAAATAAATAACAAACAAGTGCAGAAGTCAAACATGCATGATTGAACAAGGATTAAAAGAATAAATACCCCACTGAAAACAGGACCAAAATAAAAATAACAAAATAAATTTGGGGACCCGAAAGGAAATTAAACCATAGACTTTAATCAGAACAAAATGGATGAAATTGTCAAACATTTGAAACTTTAGAGGACTGAATGGGTAAATTACCCATGCGGCAAGCCAAAACTAAAAAACTAAAAATGGCGGAGGGGTTTATGAAGTAATTTACCCCTTTGTAAGTCTGAATTAGTTGATTTATGGGTGAAATTATGAACTTTTGAAAACTAAGAAGGACCCGGGGCTGAAATAAAAAAAAAGAAAGGGTACCGGGACAATTATCAAAACACGGAGGGACTGAAACATGATTATCCCATTTTAAACAAATTAAAACATTATAAATAGACCCCTTTGGTTCGACAGAAATCTCTTTTGCCATTTTTAAATTTTACTTCTAAAATCAAACCCTCCCCTTTTATTTTATCCTCTTAAATCGAAGTTCAAATAACATCCAAAACCTCCGGCCACCCTCATTTTCAGAAACCGACGGTGGTCCGGCTACTCTGGCCACCGCTAATCGGTGTCGGGAAGACAAAAAAACTCTTTTTTAAAGAACCACCGATTAAAATCCCCCAAAACTACATTTTATTTCGAAAATCAAAACACCAAAACCTTGTCCCTTGATTCGAGCCAATAGAGCTTTCACCGGTTCACCCTATAAGGCCAAAGGCGAGGGCTTGTTACTGGCAAAGGACAATCGGCGGGTAAACTTTTCTTTTATTTATCTTTTTTTATACTTATATTTATTTTTCTGTGCATGCAAGAAAAAAAGAAAGGGAAAAATTACCACTGAAATTATGTTTTTTATTTTTTTTCAATTGAATCTCGATACAAAAGTTGGGATTACATGGATATATATCTTGTTTTCTCTATGGCTTTTTTTTCTTTCTTACATGAAATAAGCAAACTTTAAATGTTATCACTGTGGATTTGATGTAGATCTGATTTCTCTGTTTTTTTTATTGTTTTTGGTATGCTCGATTGGTGAGGGAGATTTGGTGAACATATGGCGCCGCGGGATTAACGGCGGTGAGGTCACGTGGCGGGGAAGATGGATGATCTCTTGGTCAGCTTCATTCTTGGCCGTTGGATCAGATTCGATCTAATGGCTGAGATTTCTCGAGATTGGATCTGGCTGGTGATGTGGCGGCATCTAATCTTCTCGTGTGGCAACTGGCAGCTGAACGGTTTCGCCCGTGATGTGGATGGCCCTCGTGTGCATCATACGCGACAAATACAAAGGTGTTCTTCCTTTGATCTGGGCCGTTGGATCAAGGGCGGCTGCAAAATAAATATGATAGATTAGGTTATCAGATTTAGGCTTAGGGTTTTTAGTAAGATTGGGCCAAACGAGCCTATATCAGATTTAGGCTTAGGGTTTTTAGTAATATTGGGCCAAACGAGCCTATATAATTTTATTTAAATTTGGGTTTGCATTTATACATGAACTGGACATTAAATAATATTTGAGTTTTTATATTTTTTTAATAGATCTATTTTAAATACCCATAATCTATTAGTAATAATATTAACTACTAATAATAATATTATCAAGACAATAATACATGCATATAATAATAATAGGTGCATACACACACATATATCCCTACATATAAACATGCGTACATATATATTATACACATATATTCACACGTGAACATTCCAACATTACGTATACATATGACGTACATGCATATAATATGCATACTCATGCAACACCTACGTACATATATTAATATACACACATATATATACTCGCATACATACAAATTAACATGCAAGCATACTTATACATATAACCATATCCCATATGTATTATACATACACATACAGATACAACTAGTAACAATGCATACAATAATAATACACATAATAATTACACATTCACACATGCATATATTCATATATACATACATATGCAAACACATACACATAAATACACATATACATATATATATATATATATATATAAAACATACTCATATTAAGAATAATACACATTAACACATACACACAGTTAGTACGTATAAGACACTTATATTAATAGTATTATACATAGGTGGACAAAAATGAGTGATTAAACCTGAGAAACATACGACCAACGATCTCAAGCACCACATGAGTAGCCGAAAATCTGTCTTAAAAAAATTGTGTGTTACACAGACCTCAAGTCGAATCTGTATCCTGGGTGACATACGAACAATGATGACAAGCACCACATGAGTAGCCGAAAATATGTTTAAAAAAATTTGTTTGTTACACATGCCTGAACTCAAATCTACCATTCGAATTCTAATAGAGTCATGTCAGTTGCACACTCGAACAATCAAGAATTGCCGCCAAACTCTCAAACAAGGTTCTGCCATTGTTTTTATAATTAACGTACAAAAGGTAAATCCCTACTTTGTCTTTTATTTTGTTTTATTATTATTATTTTATTTATTCAATTTTATTATATTTTCAATCTTTTACTTCAATAAAAATTCTTGTTTACTTGTTTCAGTTTTGGATTATTATTGCTTATGGTCTAACAATCTTAAGATAGACTTATTCCTTCGAATTCGAGACGAATCAAAAACCCCGGTAAAATAGAGATAGCAAATAAATACGTTTTCAGGATATATCCCGCCGTTTTAACGGGTTTGCTTGATCTCACTTTTGAAGTGGACAAATCTGTTTAACATAAATTGTCATTAGAAATAACTTTGGTTACTGATTTTGTTTCAGAACTTTGATTTTGTCCGTTAACAAAATAAAAAATAAACGAGAATTAATTTTCTGTTTATTAGAATTATTGTTAATTCTTGTTCCGTTTTGAATAGAACAATGACTATGAGACACAAATCTTCTGATTGCAGACTTCCAAAGAAAACCAGAGCTCACGAGGCCAATGTTGTGGAAGAAATTGCTAAAGACATGGATAACTTAGATCTATGTGTTGTGATCTCTAAAGTCAACATGGTTGACTCCAACCCAAGAGAATGGTGACTTGATACTGAAGCTACGCATCATATTTGCTGCGACCATGACTCATTTTCTGAGTTGATACCTTGCGAAAATGGGGAGAAGCTCTAAATGGGCAATGCTGCTACTTCCAAGATCAAGGGGAAAGGTACTGTGATCTTGAAGATGACTTCTGGCAAAGAACTCAAGCTACAGAATGTGATGTATGTGCCTGACAAACACAAAAACCTTGTTTCTGGGACACTCTTAAGTGTTCATGGCTTTAGAATAGTGTTTGAATCTCAAAAGCTAATTTTGTCTATGGGGGAATGTTTGTGAGTAGAAGATATGTATTGAATGATATGCGTAAACTCAATGCTATCTTTGTAAAAGCTAAAAACATGAATAAGAATATTGTTTTTTCTTCTGTTTATATGCTTAAGTCACTTAATTTATGGCATGGTAAACCCGGACATGTTAATTATTATAATTTGCGTAGATTAATTAACTTGGAACACATTCCTTCGTTTTATATTAATTATAAACATAAATGTGAAACATATGTTGAGACAAAATTAACAAGGTCTTCATTTCAAACTGTTGAAAGAAATGCCGAACCGCTTGATTTGATACATATCGACATTTGTGACTTGAAATTTGTTCAAACAAGAGGATGGAATAAATATTTTATTACCTTCATCAATGATAGCACAAAATATTGCTATGTATATTTGCTTAAGAGCAAAAACGGAGCTATAAAGAAATTTATACTCTATAAGCAGAAAGTTGAAAACCAACTTAATAAAAAATTAAGATGGTAAGAAGTGGCCGTGGTGGTGAATACGTTAAACCATTTGGTGAATATTGTCCACAACATGGTATTATTCAAGAAGTAACACCACCATGCTCTCCTCAATCTAATAGAGTAGCCGAACGAAAAAATCAAACTCTAAAAGAAATGATGAATGCTTTGTTAGGAAGCTCTGGGTTATCATAGAACATGTGGGGGAACTATTCTTTTAGCTAATTACCTTTTAGATAAGGTTCCCCGAAAGAAAAATGACAAGAAACCATATGAGTTATGGAAAGGTCGAAAACCTTCCTACAAGGGGTGTCTTGCAAAGGTAATGACCTCGTTACCTACGTAAATGAAAATATGACCCAAAATAGTGGATTGTATTTTCATAGGCTATGCAGAGCATAGCAGCGCCTATCGGTTTCTTGTGTATGAATCAAAGAACCTTGAGATTCACAAGAATACAATAATGGAATCAAAGAATGCATCATTCTTTGAGAACATATTCCCTTGTAAGACTAGGGAGCTTGGCTCAAGTTCAACAAAATGAACTTTAGAGACTATCACTGAAGATAGTTCAAACGATCAACAAGATGTTGAAGCAGAAATAGAGCCAAGAAGGAGTAAATGAGCAAGGATAGAAAAATCCTTTGGATCGGATTTTTTAACCTATATGCTTGAGGTTGAACCTCAAACATATAATGATGCTATACGTTCATCTGAAGGCACCTTATGGAAGAATGCTATTAATAGTGAGATTGATTCCACCATGCAAAACCATACGTGAGAATTAGTGGATCGTTTTCAGATAATTAAAACATTAAATTCTAAATGGATTTTCAAACAGAAAATGAAAGCAGATGGAACAATTGATAAATACAAGACAAGATTAGTTATAAAAGGTTACCTACAAAAGGAAGGCCTTGACTATTTTGATACATATTCTCATATATCAAGAATAACCTCCATAAGGATGATAGTTGCAATTGTTGCTTTGCAGAATCTAGAAGTACATCAAATGGATGTTAAAACAAATTTCTTAAATAGAGATATTGATAAAGAAATATACATAGAACAACTTGAGGGCCATGTAGTTTCAGGTCAAGGAATAAAAGTCTGTAGACTGGTGAAGTCTTTGTATGGACTAAAGCAAACACCAAAGCAATGGCATAAGAAGTTCAATAGTGTCATGATGACAAACGACTTCTAAATTAATGAGTGTGACAAATGTGTATATGTCAAAACAACTGACATTGGATATATTATTCTATGTCTGTATGTTGATGACATACTCATTGTTGGAAGCAACAATGAAATGGTAAAACGTACCAAAGACATGTTAAATTCAAGATTTGACATGAAAGATATGGGACTAGTTAATACGATTTTGGGCATCCAAATCAAATGGTTACCTGAAGGTCTCATATTGACTTAGTCACACTATGTGGACAAGATTCTTGAGAAATTCGGCAATGATGATTCTGGTATTTCCAAAACTTCAATGGATACGAGCCAAAATCTATCCAAGAACAAAGGTGAAAATGTTGACCAAGTGGAATATGCAAGGGTCATAGGCAGTTTAATATACCTTATAAGCTGCATTAGACCAGATATTGCTTTTACTATAAGCAGTTTAAGCAGATTCACAAGCAATCCAGGGGAAAACCATTAGAAAGCGATTGTGAGGATACTGAGATATCTCAAATATACTCGAAACTATGGATTACATTATTCCAAAGATCCTACTATCTTAGAAGGATACTCCGATGCTAGTTGTATATATGATATCCCAGATACAAAAAGGTACAAGTGGATATGTATTCACATTGGGAGGAGGAACCGTATCATGGAAATCCTCAAGACAAACGATTATAACCAAATCCACAATAGAATCTGAGTTTGTAGCTCTAGACAAAACTAGAGAAGAAGCTAAATGGCTTCGATACTTTTTTGAGGATATTATTGAATGGCCAAAGCTTGTGCCCACTAGGGGTGTTCAAAAATACCCGACCCGAACTATTTGACCCGTCGACCCTCATTCTCGATTTAAAATTATCAGTTATTTTTAACAAAATTATCCAAATTTTCGGGTTGGGTACCTGACCGGCTATTTTTTTCAGGTACATAGGTCAGGCCCGGGTCACAGAATATCCCTTATCCGAGTAACCAACTACCTGATACCTGATTTGATTTTTTTTAATTGTTGTAGAGATACTAGGTTTGGAACTTTGGATCAGTTTTGCGGAAGCTGCAAAGACACCATTAAAATGGACCATGCAATTGTTGTAATTTAATAACAAATTTGGCCTTTAAAAATGGGTTTCTTGGTTTATTAGTAAATGCTTTCAATCTGATTGCAAATCGGGTAGAGTAATGGTCATTCCAATTTCCAAATCATGGAGGATTAAATGATGAAGTCCCATCTTAGCTTAAGCCATTGACAACCGATCCAGTGGTTTCTTTGGAGAGCTTCCAAGCGGTCCAACAACACCAAGGAAGGTCATTGGAGAAATGTAGGGGAAATATCGGGTACCATATTATCTAGATTAATAGGTACCCAAATTTTACGGGTACCTGATTTACAGGTACCCAATTCTTATGGACCGAGTAATGGGCCAAGGTTTTAATACCCGAATTTTTCAGTTACCCGAATATAAATACCCATAGTGCCCACAGTATGCATATACTGTGATAACCAAGCAATAATTGCTAGAACATGGAATTTCATGTATAACGGTAAATCGAGACATGCATCATCGACATAATACCGTTAGACAACTAATCTCAAACAGATTTCTCTCTATTGATTTTGTAAAATCAAAAGGTAACATAACGGATCCGCTAACTAAAGCTTTATCTCGAGATCAGGTTGAGAAGACGTCGAAAGGAATAAGACTAAAGCCCATGAAAATTTAAAGGTTATGTGAAGGAAAACCCTACCTAGTTGACTGGAGATCCCAAGATCAAGGTTCAAAGGGACAACCTACTTGCATAGACCATGAGTGGTCACTGTGAGGGGTTCTTATCCCAAGTTCATTCTTATGATGATAACAATGATAAAATGTGGAATAGGTTAAGCAACGATTTTAATGATCATTGTGTGTTTCAGTGAACCGAGGAACATAAGTCACCTATGTGAGAGTGAAGTGGGGTCGCTTTAAGGAGGCTGTTGGGCATAGTTCTCTCAAACTCTTGCAGAACCAGTAGATGTCCACGGCTATACGGACATACCCATGCGAGCAAATATT
This sequence comes from Hibiscus mutabilis, assembly GCA_019671005.1. NCBI lineage: Eukaryota > Viridiplantae > Streptophyta > Magnoliopsida > Malvales > Malvaceae > Hibiscus > Hibiscus mutabilis. The sequence goes on from CM033719.1 coordinate 51,522,575, forward strand.
TTTGCCAGAGAAATAGTTGTGTGAAGTATATCATCGTTTACACAAACGACAGAATAGTTCAAGGACATCGCGTCTACTAGTCAGCCAGTAAAGTAAATATACTTTCACGAGAGAAGGTTCAAGGGTGGACACCTACCTATCCTATGCAGCTAATGATCGTAGAATCTATAACCACATCGAGTCAAAATGTTTTTGATTAAATCAATTTCATTCATGTGGGGGATTGTTGAAAAAATATGATAAAGTGGAAACTTTAAGGCATATTTTCTATGGATAAATTTGGAGATTCGAATAATGAAATTACATCTTCATATTCTAATCCATGGGACCTTTACAATGATAGCTCATACATTCAAAATAGGTGAGTGATGAATGAGAAATTGATGCTCAAAGTAGGCTTGTGAATTGAGTTAAGAAAAAAGGAAAAGCTTATATCCCATATTGATGGGTTGCCAAGCATGGGATATGTTTATATACAAGACTCTACATGGTGGTTATTGAATAACTTAAGCTGATATGATATGGGTGACGTGAATGTCTGGACCGGTCGGGCCCTCCGTGGGCTTACGGATATTTTAACCCATTACGAGAAAATTTTCCATAAATGTAGCATTTTTAATATCTCAAATAAAGGGATAAATGATAAGATATTATCTTTAAATTTGGATATTATTTTTTTGAATATTCTAAAATTAAAAGAATAAAATATTATCTTTTAGTTTAGATATTATTGTGATAATGCTATTTAATTAATGAAAACTCCTACCCCTATAAATAGCATGCAAATCTACTAGGTTTAATATATATATATATATATAAACACAAAGATTTCCCACTATTTTTACTCTGTGATTTTCTAAAGTGTTTTCAGTGATAGAGGAAGGCAAGGTTACAGTTCGTGATCTCTACAGTCGTGCAACTACACTTGATCATATAGTTATTGTATCCTAGAAGACAGATGACCAACGATCTCAAGCACCAAAGGAGTGGGCGGAAATCTATTTTAAGAAAGTTGTGTGTTACACAGGCCTCAACTCGAATCTCCCATTCGAATTCTAGTTGAACCAAGTCAGTTGCACACTCGAACAATCAAGAATTGCCACTAAACTCTAAAACAAGGTACTACTCTTATTTTTATAATTAACATACAAAAGGTAAGTCCCCACTTTGTCTTTTTTTAGTTTTATTATTATTATTTTATTTATTCAATTTTATTTTATTTTATATCTTTTATTCTAATAAAAATTCTTGTTTATTTGTTTCAGTTTCGGATTATTGTTGCTTATGGTCTAACGGTCTCTTTGTGGATAATATGTCTCAACTAATACACTGGCAAGGGTTATGGTAGTGTTTTGATTGACGCAACATTATGGTGGAAGTTTTTATTCTATGGAAGAAGGCGAGGGACGAATCGAGATTTGGGTTATGATAGTGTTTTGATATACATGACATTGTAGTGGATGTTTTTATTCTATAGAAGAATACAAGTAATTGATAGGTTGAACAATTTTGGTTATATGTTTCTAAGTTGAGGGTTATTGTGGCATAAAGGGGAAGACGTGAATCATATTGGCGGCGTTAAAGGATGATAAGGTGATTATGCCACATGTGTACACCATTGAAAATCAGACTGAGAAGAAATGTATGATCTAGATGAGAAGGCCAATCTAGGGATTTATGGATGATTCAAAGATGGATACCTTACATTGATGCGTTATTGGGTGGTGTAGTCGCCCTACTTTAGTGGCAGAATTGGCGAGAGAATTTAGTAAAACGAATATCCAGGGTTTCTCGATGATGAGAGTGGCGAGATCAATTATGTTTTTGATTGTTATGAATTTGGTATGCGGCAAAATAACCAAAGCGATAACGACATAGACCAAGACATGCACATGAGATAAGATTTAACGTGGTTCAGCATAGCCTACCTCCACGGACGAGAGAAACGAATAATTCACTAATAATGTAGAGAACCCGAAGAGTACAAATACATGATAACTCATGTAATCCCAAAATCCGGTGTACAAATCCCATAACCCGGTGGAACCAAAACACTCTTCCCAACATCCCTACAATACCCATCTCTACAACGTAGACACAATAGTTGTAGAGATCCTAAAAATGGTTACATATCTCTAGAGTAATTCATCCTCTCTCTCATTCTCTTGTTCTCTCATAATTCAAAGGGTTACACCTAGTCTATATTTATAGACCCAAATACTTGGTCACCTAGAAACCTTATTCAATAAGATCTCCTACCTAAAATAGATATTTACTCATTAAAGTAAATCCTAATTACCCAGAATCAACCACTAGAATTACAATAAAACCCAACTTAATTACCAATTAGAATTTGAATCAAAATATAACAAATATCCCCATTAACACAAATTCTATTCGAGCATTGGTCTTCAAGTCTTCAACAACTTTAATTTTTACATAAGCCAAATATTCGTTGAAGCACCGCCGCCAAGTCTTCAACAACTTCAATTCTTACGTAGTATCTGTTAAGCATCGTTGAATTTTGAGAATTACTCTCCTTGCAACTGAAGGCTCATTGCACAAGTACTCCTCTGGCATGTCTCCAACATCGCACTGCAAAGTTCGCAGCAAAAATTCCTCCACAATCGCGCAACTCGAACCATAGCTCTGATACTATTTGTTAGGAATTTGGTATGAGACAAAATAACCAAAGCAATAACGACTTAGACCAAGACATGCACATGAGACAAGATTTAAAGTGGTTCAGCATAGCCTACCTCTACAAACGAGAGAAACAAACAATCCACTAATAACGTAGAGAACCCGAATAGTACAAATACATGATAACCCATGTAATCCCAAAACCTGGTGTACAAATCCCATGACCCCGTGGAACCAAAACACTCTTCCCAACATCCCTACAATACCCATCTCTACAACGTAGGCATAATAGTTGTAGAGGTCCTAAAAGTGGTTACATCTCTCTAGAGTAATTCTCCCCTATCTCATTCTCCTGTTCTCTTATAATTCAAAGGGTTACACCTAGTCTATATTTATAGACCTAAATACTTGGTCACCAATAAACCTTATTCAATAAGATCTCCTACCTAAAATAGATATTTACTCATTAAAGTAAATCCTAATTACCAAGTAATCTTCAACCACTAGAATTACAATAAAACCCAACTTAATTACCAATTAGAATTTGAGTCAAAATATAACATTGATGTTTAATAGTGAGGGGATTCGCTGTGAAATTTTGAATAGGAACAAGATGAATCAATGGTTTGAAAACTAGTGGATTGGTCTCCGAAGATACAATTGAAAGCACATCGCGTCTGGTTAGCCATTACTTGAATTCCAATTTAAGCATGGTCACGAGAATCATTCCAAAATGTGGCACAATTGTGGGTATCGCTTGTCTGGTTAGAGGAATCAACATCAGACCCATCTTCTTTTGAGTGGAGTAGGATGAGACTGGAGTTTTACATAGAATTGATGAGAAATTGGATTTTTTGGTGGAGGGACAAGTGTATCTGATAAGGGTGCAAGATGGAGAATCTCGTATATTAAAATTATAGAGGAAGATCACAAAGAGGGTGAGGAAGATGGGGACAACGAGATGTAGAGCAACTGATCCCACTAGGTGGTATTCAGTTGAATAAAGAGGTATCATCAACTAAAGTGGTATAGGATGGGGCTAGGCATGAAGAATTCTAAGAATGATATAGTTGACACAATTGTTTCAGATACGGTGTCGGGGGTGAGCCAATGAGATGTCAGGATAATCGGTTGTGGGAAGTCATGTGAAGACTAGGCATCTGGATCGAGGAAATGCTGTCGGACTCGATGTGTTGGATGTTAGATACAAATGTAGGGATGATGGTGCATGATGGGGAGGTGATCGAGCAGAGAACGTTGTGATGGATAAAATGATGTGTTCGAGTCATATGGTCTCACCTGCCCGGAACTTTAATATTGATTTAATTGTGTTAGATGGGACACTAGTGAATAAGCGGGATTCAAAAGCTCAGATTATTCAATATCATGGGATTGACTTAAAGGTACATAATATGAATGAATTGGTTTTGAGTTTTCTTTCCCTAGAAAAATGTTGTCTGGCCGAGGAAAAGTTGTGTAAGAAGAGTAGGAGACGACCAAGGAAGAATGTAACATCTCGAAAAATGGGCTAAAAAATTCGGGTAAATTATCAAAATCATGTTGGAGTTTTGGGTAAGACTTTAACTAATTAATTAATTCAAAAAATAAATTAAATTAATTAAATTGATTTCTGATAAATTTATCATGACAAATATTTGTGAAAATATATTTAATGAGTTTAATAAAGGATGAAATTGAGTTTGGGTAATTTTGAATGGGTTGATTTAATACTAAATTAAAAAGTGACAATTTTACAATGGTCGTAAAATATTAGTGATGGCAAAATGGTAAAAATTAATTAAAGTGCTATTTTAATGGGATTATTAAATCAAGTATTAAATATATATTTTCTCTTAATTTTAACAAAAGAAGATGACGGTTATTATTTTTTCTCAAGTGAGAAAAACACATCGAAGCTTTTCTCTCTTGAATTTGCCAAACACAATTTAAAGAATATTAATTTTTCTTCTTGATTTTTATCCCATTTACATCCTAAATGATTACTAATCATCAATCTAGCAAGAGCTGATAGTCTTCATCAAATCTTCTTAGAATTCACGTTTAAATGGAGGATGATATTTTCAACTTCCATTTTTCCTATCAATTGGGTAAGCTTTTGACTTTTAAAGGTCCTCTAATTGTTTTTAACTGATTATCTATCATTTTTATTAGAGTTTATGAATTAAAAAAAATTAATTTGATTTATTTGGTTTCTTGGCTGATAAATAGTGATTGTGATTTGATAGATAAAATCAAGATGTTTTGATTGGATTGGTAGTTAATTTTATGGGTGAGATGAAATTTATTATCAATTTTATGAAATTAATTTCGGAATTAATTTAATTTGTTATATTTAGATTTAGATTCTAGAATGGGGTGCTTGGTAGAATGGTTGATTGAATTTTTGGATTATATTGGTGTGTATTGGGAGTATTCGATAAATTTTCTCATAAGATATTGTATTGCTAAAAGAAAAGGAGATTAAAATGACTAGTAATTGGACTCCAAGCAGTACACGTACATGGGAAATTGTGGCGCTGTAAACTGGAAGGATTTTTGGTTCGTAGATGGCAACTGCTATTTGTTTTATGTGTGTGGGGTTATAGTTGAAGGGAATTATAATAATAAAAGAAATAGGAATTTAAATGGGGTTAAAAAGAGTGTGGGCAGTGGCGTAAAGGGGGGAATTAATGGCCCTCGAAGCAGTGTAAAAAACAGGGCTGTGGTGCGTGAATTGTAATGGTGCGGCTACTGTTGTTTTTAATTTGTTTCGAGTATAGCTGGAATAAATTGGGGATGTTATAATAAATTGGTTATTTTGATGTAGTCTAATTTATATTAATTTTTATATTTTTTATGGAGGTTGGCAAGAGGTTAGACGATTTTCGGTTAGGCACCAAGGCGTTAGTGTCGAGACGTTAGTATCGAAACAATAGTAAATTAGTGAGTGTAAATGTGTTTTGGTACTGTAAAAAGGTTTAAATTATGGCTTTGAAGGTTTATTTAAAGCCTAGCAACCTTAGCTAAGTTCGGAAGTAAGTTTTCTCTATTTTTACCTTCGTATATCGGTTTGATATGAGCTTTTGATTTACATGTTTGGTTTAAAGCATGATTTGATTTAGTTACTGTTAATGCATCGTTTTGATTAATATGCAATGTTTATCAAAGTATGTGAATGCTTACAAGCATTGAGATTTGATTCCAAGAAAGAATGAGTTGTTACCTTTGGCAATGTGGTTATTGCATATAAAATGGTTTTGTTAAATGCCTTGGAAAAATAGTAAGTAAATGTATTTGAAAATGGTATATTGGCTAATGTGGCATAAATAAAATAGTATCAGATATAGTTGGCATGTCATAGGGTTTAAAGTGCACTATAAAATAAAGTTGATCGCTCCGTGGCTCTTGAGGTATAGCGGTAAGGCTACTCGGGTTGATGGTATTCTTCGATTTCTTGCAATAGGGGTGAGCCTATTGTTGTGTGATAGAGGGGTGAGCCTATCCCGAGCCGGAGTGAGAATTGGTGGAGGTAGTACCACCGGAAAATTCATGTATCAGATTTGTTTAATAAATATTATGTTTTTGATGAGAGGATAGAGGTGAGTATATCCTTAAAATCTGAAATGCGTCAGGACTATCTAACTCAAGGATAATAAGGCGAAAACTATGGTTCCAAGCACTCGACAAACCGATATACGCCCCCCAAAGCTCAGCCTCAAAGATAGAAGAAAATACCAATAAAAGAGAATCCAAAATTTTACAATCCAGAATGGTCACGAGCAACTCCTCCACAAGAGGCGACCCCATCTGTCTTGCGCCATCCGTGTTGAGCTTTATCCAGCTCTACTCCAATGCAAGCCACTTTCCCTTTCGCGCGGCAAACCAGTGGCACCAGGACTGGGAACCCGACAACTAGCCAACGCCATCGTGGACAACAACATCAATTGTCGGCTACAATCTAGGATAGAACCATTCCCCTCCAACTGATTGTCAAAGGCTATGGAGTTCCTAACCAACCATATATTCTAAACTAATGCACCAAAGAACAAATCCCAGTCCTCATCAGTAACAAATCTCGAAGGCATCGCAAGGTTAGCTACAACCCAATCTTTCACTACCATGGACATAAACTCTTTGAGTTTATCTTGTTTAATCAACATAACTCACACGGGATAGGCCGACGGGAAAAAACGCAAAATATGGCTGATATTTTCAACTAAATAGCCACAAATCGGGCACCGATTATCCTCTGAATAATGCCTCCGAACCCTCTCAACATTCGTTATAATTTTGTTGTAACAGACCAAAAAAAGAAATATACGATTTTTTTGCACTCCACGTAAACGATGGATAATTTTCCAAGAGGCATCACCCGCATCGTTCCAACCTCCCAACCTGACCTTATACGTAGGCTTGACCGAAAACCGACCATTAGACTCCCCCGACCATCCCGCCGGACACTTTTTGCCTATTAAACTTAAGTATTATAATATTTGATTCAAATTAATTTATCAATAAATTGAATATATCAAAAATATTTTTTATAACAAATTATGATAATTAGGTAAATACTATATGAATACCATGCCTTTATCAAGTTTTTCCCATCTACCAAGAGAAAATATTCCATGCATAAATGATAAAAGCGCTCTAATTTTAGTGTTTATGAAATCATTTTTGAAGTTTAGATTTAGGGATTTAGAATTTAGGGTTTAAGGTTAGTATTTAAGATTTAAAGATTAGGGATTAAGGATTAAATTTAGGGATTTATAATTAAAAATAATGGTTAGAATTTAAAATTTAGGGTTAGTATTTAAGGTTTAGAGATTAAGGTTTAAGTTTTATGTTAATATGTTAGGAATTTAAATTTTAACCCATAAGCCCTAAATTTTAACCATATTATCTAAATTCTAAACACATAAATCTAAACCCTTAAATTGTGAACCCTAAATTAAATTTCTAAACTCTAAAAGTAAAAACTTGTGAAAATAAAAAAAATTCACCCCCAGTACACGATGTAATTACCCACCTACCAATATGAAATACTCCCTCTGTCCTACTCAATATGTCCCTTTTGTGTTTTAAAATTGTCCCACTTAAAATGTCTCATTGAGAAAAACGACTTTTATAAGGCACATTTCCTTTTATACCCTTTTTTTTAGTTTCCCAACAAAATAAAATTCGACTTTTTAAGGATAAAATTATCGTTTCAATTATTTTTTATCATCTTTCTTATACAAACTTTTTTTCTTTCTAAAACTATGTGAAAAATGGACAAAATAAATGAAACGAAGGGAGTATATAGTATTTTCTAACACGTGATACATTCCTTGTCAATAAAGTATAAATTGATTATAAGAGATTGTCAAAAAAATGATTACTATAAGAGAATAATTAGGAAGGTAAATAAAAAAGTTGGGTCGATAAATCCAACGGTGAATCTAACATCGGGTGCTACCCACGCTCTAGAGTAGAGCGTCGGCCGTTATTAAAACAAAAGGCCAGAGGAACAGTGGGGCACGCCTAAATTGAAGCATGTAGCGGTAACAGTAATGGCAGTAAAGTAGGAAGGAAAAAAAAAAAAACAGTCAAACCGACATCATTAACCCAGCAAAAAATACATCACCAACCAACCAAAGCAACATTACCTATATATCACACGAACAAAAATCCAACCACAGAGACAATCTTTTCACGTTTCCAGTTACCCTCCGCCGTCTCCTGAATCTGACGTCATCAACTCGGCCATGGGTGCCACCGAGCATGTAAAACTGTTGAACCCTTCCCCTCCTTACACAAATTCTCCTTTTTCCCTTTTGTTTTCTTTTATGGCCAGCCGGTTTGCTTAACTTCTATTAATAATTTTACTTTGAAGTTTAAGTTTTTTAAGCGGCTGCTTTTGGATGCAGGTGGTGGTGGAAGGGGAGAGTGAAGAAGAAAGGAGAGAAGAAAACAAGGAAGATGGAAATGGAGCGGTGGAACTGGAAGAGAAGAGAGAGAAAGAGGACTTGGAGAAAGGACCAGTGGGAGCTTCCGTTGAAGACAGGAATGAAGACCAAAGAGACCATTTTCATGTGTCAATGTTGCGGACATTGAACCCAACAAACCCTTTAAGGATTGTCATCAATGGCGGTACTCGAGTGGCTACTCCTTCCCCTTCCCAGTCTTCTCACTTTCAGACACCTCCTCCTCCTCCTCGTTCTACACCAACTCCACAAGTGAGCTCTTTCAAACTTCTTTTTCTTTTATTTTCTTGAATTTTCAGCTGGTATTTAATATCGAATTTATGTTATGTTTGGATGTTACAGACACGCATCTTTAATTCCTCTTATGTTGTAAGAATTTCTTAAAGTTTCTGCAGAAAAATATCAGTGATTAACTTGAAATTTCATAGTCTTTTCTCCCCTTGTGCAAGCAATCTGTGACAACACTGAACTCAAGAAGATTCACCAACAAAATAACCCTCTTATTATACTTGGTGCACAAGGTTGCGGCTGTTGCTCTGCTCGGTTTCCTTATATTCAAGGGAATTCAAGGGCTAATCGATGCATCAAGCCCTGCTAAACGGAAAGAGGAAAGGGTTCTTAAATATTTCTTGCCACAAGTTGAAGCTGCTTCTCTTTTGAGCATCACTCTCGCATTTGCCTGGCAAAAGGCTTTGCGAGAATGGCCTCAGATCATGGTTTACTTCATCCTCTGGTGCACTTTCTTCATGTCTTTGTCGGCCGGGATCCTTCTGATATGCTTCCAAAAGCCAGCCACAGATGGTGTTGGAGTCTGCTTCATTGCATTTGCCATCGGTAGTGGCTTGTATGCTTGTTGGGTCTCTCAGCGAGTCGGTTTCTGTTTCAAGGTGTTGCTCAAAGCACTAGAACCGGTCGACAAATTCCCCGACTTAAACCAACCTGCTTATTGGATGCTTGGGTCAGGGTTCTTGTGGATGTCCCTATGGATCTTGGCTGTGGTTGGAGCCTTGAATTTCTACTACCCACCATTGGTTATAATTGCTTTGGTCTTAAGCTTGGCTTGGACAACTGAAGTGATGAGGAATGTGGTCAATTTGACTGTTAGCAGGGTGATTGCTTTGTATTATCTAAGAGGAATGCAGTCCAACACTCGGTTCTGCTTCCAGAGAGCCTTGACCCGGAATCTCGGGAGTGCTTGTCTCGGTTCTTTATTCGTGCCGGCAATCGAAGCCTTGAGGATTGTTGCCAGAGGCTTGAACTTGCTGGAAGGAGATGAATTTATGCTCTCTTGTGCTCATTGCTGTCTCAATGTTATGCAGTCCATCTTCAGATATGGAAATGGGTGGGCATATGTACAGGTATTTCCCTTCATAATTACATCTGAATACTGGTTTTTTGCTTGTTGTCCATGAATAAGGATTGAACTATATTAACTGGCACTGTTACTGCAGATAGCTGCATATGGAAAAGGTTTCGTTAAGGCTTCGCAAGATACTTGGGCACTTTTCGAGAGGGAAGAAATAGTACCCATTGTAGATTCCGACATGACCAGTGCGATTTGCTTCCTCACCGGCGTTTGCAGTGGCTCGATTTGTGTTATTGTTGTGGCTGCTTGGACTGCTACGGTCCACGAACCCTTCACTGCCACCATCTCCCTCCTGGCCTTCTTCGTTGGATACCTCATGGTTAGCCTCTCGTATTGGACTATTCCTATTTTTTAATGAAGAAAATCAGATTGTGTTATATATATATATATATATATATATATATATATATATATATATATATGCGTGTTTGATATATGACTCAGTTCCATGATTGATCTAATTCAAATGCATTATACAATTGACATTGACAGACGAGGATCGCCATGGCATTGCCGCATGCATGTGTAAGCTGTTACTACGTTTGCTATGCTGAAAATCCCGAGAGCAGATTGTTCGATAAAATGATAAAGGAACGCCTGGAAATGATGAAGAGCGGTCGGGATGCGGTGATGCCGACACCTCGTGTACCCCGTCGATTTACGAGATAGACGGTGCCGGTGAGTTCAAAAGGGAACCAAAGTCGGGATTTTCCTACACGTGTAAATGCAGATTATGTATGAAGATCCCGGGAATAATTCCAAAATTTAGCAGGCATTGGTCAGTTTCAACGGGGTGGAATGTAGACTTCAGATAATCCCAACTACTCTTATGATGTAAACGTTGTAGAGAGTGACCTCCATGGCTGGCTGGTGACGAAAGACGATTTTTTTAATAAAAAACATTTTAACCATTATTCCAATCAATAAGGCAACAATGACGATGCTGGTTTTTCATTTTAGTCCCTTTCTTGGTGGTGGTGGTGGTTATTATTAATCTTTTGCAAATTAGTTTAAGATCTTATACTATGTGAAATTTTTAAGTTCTAGTATATTACTATTTTTTGAACCATTGGATAAGAGTAAGTGGTTGTCTGGCATTAAGAAAACAAGAGGATGATCTCAACTATCTATTTAACCTCGTCCAATGATAAAAAATGTAAAACTAAATGAGTTTTACTTGGATCTCAACCCACCATTATTTAATTGAATTTTATTACTACTTCCAATTCCTTTGTCTTTAATTAATTAAAGAGAAACTGCTCATCAAATTAATTACCAATTCCCCATAGCTATATAATATGGGAACTCAAAACCAAGTAAAAGATTCAAGACGTTGTGGTTGTGGGATGTTAAAAAGTAGTATCATTCTTAATCAAGGGTTGGTCCAAGTGGTAAACAGGTTAGTCTAGTTTAAGTAGGTCTTGAGCTCGAGACCTTGTGTATACATAACATTCCCGTTAGGAGACTCACCCACCAAAGTCAGGTGTATGACGCGAGTCGGTCCGGATTAGTCAGGACAATGCCTAGAGAACCGGAGGCAACCGAAAAAAGTATCATTTCTTTAAGAGAATAACATCTTTTCCTATTGGGTGTGGGAGCATCAATGGATGGCTTTGTCAGTATGTTTTTTCTTGTGAAATATGACGTTTGAAAGCAATGAAAGATTCCTAGTGTTTCCCATTAATATCTGAGCTATTTATCTAAGGTGGTTCCATAGCTCTCACCTACTCCTGCTAATGCTAGGGAGTATACGAAAGTTATTTCTTTCTTTCTAATGCTACAGCTTGAATTAATTAAAAAAAATACTCCTATCCTAATCCTATTCAACAGTGTCGGATTGAACCGATGGGTATGTTTGATAAAGCCACATGTGTTGTAGGATTAAACAAGTATAACTTAGATATATGTATTCTTGTGCTACTTCTTCCATGAGTACTTAATATAATGTTGAAGAGCATGTGATTAAAAGAAATGGTGTTATTTGCTATCCATTGTATTGGAATGAATCATGCAGATTCCTCAACTGACCAAACAGAGATCATGAAAATAACACAGAAAAGAAAGACGAAGTTTGTCATCAAACTGAAAATAAGTAGATTCTAGGTCAAGTTTGTACGGTAAGGAGTAAGGACTATGGAGCTAGAAAATTAACAGTCAATTTTGGCTAAACTCTTTTCGAAGAGGCAAAATAGACCTTACCTAGACGTTGTTAAAATCTCATTTGAAGCTGAATAAACCAATTACCATTACCCCATTCATTGGACATGACCCATGAGGGTGAAGCTCCTGTAGTTTCTGGAATTGGACTGGTGGTGAGTTACATCACAACGCTCATTGCACAAGACTTGTAGAAACTCCACATGGTTGGAAGGTCCATCTAGATAACAAAGGAGCTGCATGGTTAGATCAAAGACTATCTTAATCCTGATGGGATAATAGAGATATACAATTAAGGTCCACAAAAACAACCTCAGTTACATAATGAATTTCCACATTCTAATATACTTGCTATTATGTGCAGTGACAACTTTTTTCATCCCAACTGCCAAGCATGTTATGGGAGGTCGACAAGTTCTAGGTATCCTGTCAACTTCCGTATCTTCTGACAGCTTTATTCCCTTCTTATTCTCAGAGAATGCAGGCATGTCTCTGGAGGAACTTATCGGCCTCTCATCATCAATGACACATCTTGAAAGAACTTTGCCTGTGTCCTGATTTAAAACTCGAAGCACACCATCTATTCCACCAACAACTAACGTTGAATTATCACTATGCAAGTGATTCAAGGAATACACAACATTTGAACTTATTCGTGTCCCCCACAAAGATTTCATGGTCCTGCATATTCAAGAGCAAGGTAATTAAACCACTCATTTGTTGTGGTCTCCATGACCAGATATACTATTACCACTGCCAATTAACACAGATTGATAACAGATCCTCCTATCAAACCTTTTCTTCCTTAGACAATAGAGTTGCAGTTTCATCACTCCTTTACAGGAAGGAAACTTAAACTAATACTAACAAATAAGTATATCCATAAAGAAACTCCACATGGTTGGAAGATCCATCCGATAACAAAGGAGTTGCATGGTTAGAAAGAAGACTATCTTAATCCTGATGGGATAATAGAGATAATGAGATATACAATTAAGGTCGACAAAAACCACCTATCTGTTACATGTGAGTTTCCACATTCTAATGTACTTGCTATTATGTGCAGTGACAACTTTATTTTCATTTAACAAGCATACCTAAGGTCCCAACAATACGTATATCCAACTGTTGTCCCAGCAAACACTAAATGAGAACCAGGGTTGAAACACAGGGTCCTTATGCCTGTAAGAATAAGAATCAATTAGGTTTATGTTTCAGATGTAAAATACCAACAATAATAAAAGTGGTATTAAATGCAAGTTTTTAATTATATAACCTGCCGACTCAGTTGATCTCAGTGTAGCTACCCGCTGATCAGATGAGAGGCTGGATATTGAGACACTACCAAGAGAGCTCCCGCTGACAATCAACTGATCATCGCTCAGAGCTAAGCATGTTACAGGACCAGAATGCATCCTGCAATGGAGAGATCAATAAGAAGGCATTAAACATATTACTTCTAACATCACAAGAGAAAGAAAGAATGAAACAATTAGCATTCCACAAGAATGCGTACTTGATAATTCGAGAACATGTCCTACTGTACATGTCAAATACACGAGCAGTTCCATCTTGACATCCAATTACAGCCTCCGGATCAATGTACCTATAGCAGAAAGTTGTTTATTTTTCTTTGATACCAACTTTACTAACATGTTTTAATAGAGGTTTTAGACAATAATATGTTGCCTGACAGTTCTGTCAATCAACATAAACTGAGCATCTATTCATACCGCAGACATAAACCTTTTGAGAATGTTCCTTCACGTGGGGGAAATATACTTCTTTTTCCATTACGTACCCATATGCCTACACGGGTACCAAGCAAGCCAACAATCTGGGAAAAAGATGGAAATTATTTAGAAGAATTTATGTAACTAAATCCTCTGAAAACTTTCAACATAACCAGAATAAAATTCTTAATAAGAGCAGTAAATGTTTAAGGCCACTTGCATGCTGACCTGGGAGACATGGTAGCGGAAAAAGTGAGGTCAGTGACGAGCAAACAAGGAAAATTAAGCAGCTAATGAAAACTGTCAATAAGAAAATGAAGTTACCTTGCTCTCATCGAAATCAAAATCAACTAGGGTGGCAGTCTCAGGAATGTAATACTCTTCCTGACATTTGTAGCTGTCCAAAGACCAAAGGCGCATGACCTGGTTAAGTTTCCATGTTAAAGCATGAAAAGTAAAAATCTTTCATACAAAAAGAATGATAAAGTTTACTACAAAAATATAGGCATCCATATTGGTTTTATAAAGCATATTATGATTCACGATAAACTTGGAGCAGCACTTGACATTTTATTGACATTGATTCAGCCCTATCTTGGAAAACTAAAGTTATAAACCTTTTTCAAATCTCACAATTGGGGTTCCAAACATTACATGGGGTTGGGAGTCTAATTACTATTAATGACATCAAGTACAAAGCAAAATTTCAAAAAGAAGTAGATGTTCCACATGTGCCATGTGCATAACCATGTATTTCCACTATATCCAATACAATCAAATTCTGACCATAAATAATCCACAGTCGATTACCCAAAATATGTATTCAAATCAACAAAAGCATGGGGAATTCTCTTTCTACTAGCAGTTCTCAAATATGAGTAGAATAGATAGCATCTGCATCAGATGGAATTGTGAACATGAAAATGGTGGGAAGTGCAAACAATGCCTTGTCTTTTGATGCATCACAAGGGAAAGGTAAGCTGGCGTGACTAAATTGAGGGAATAGACATAAAATGGCTAATGCAACAAAATCATACCTTGTCACCAACACCAGTGAGAAGTAAGCCCACCTTCATCCGGCACTGATCAACCCTACCAGAATGCAAGGTTTAGAAACACTTAAGGCCTTGGTTTCCACTATCTTTAGTAATAATAAAGTAGCGAGTTCAGGTTAATTGTTTTGGAAGAGCAAATTGGATATCAAGAGCAATGAAATGTTACCCGACTGAGTGAGCTTTCCATTGATGAATATCGACGCGACCTCGTTGTAAACATAGGCTGTGATGCTTCATGGCTATTTCTTGAAGACCTAACTCCCATGATTTCCGTTGCCCTGAAGAACTAGACTCACCAGAATCTCGCCGCAGCTTGAAATACAATGCTTGCAGCAACTCAGACTTTTTAATGACTGCATT
Organism: Hibiscus mutabilis; assembly: GCA_019671005.1. Taxonomy (NCBI): domain Eukaryota; kingdom Viridiplantae; phylum Streptophyta; class Magnoliopsida; order Malvales; family Malvaceae; genus Hibiscus; species Hibiscus mutabilis. The sequence goes on from CM033719.1 coordinate 51,537,855, forward strand.
CCTTAATTAAAAGTACATAAACAATAAGCAATTATGAGGTAAATCATTGAACAACAATAGAAAAGGGATAAAATTGAGGGAGTACCAGGATTTGCAAACGGCAGTGCAGCGAACGAGGTCGAAAACGTCGAGGAAGGAGAAGATGATACAAAGGATATCATGTTCGAGCCACTCTGTCCTCGTCTCACCTCTCACGCCGCTTCTCTTCCTCATCGCCGTCGAACCGCCCGACGGTCGGTGTTCCATATTTTTGTCTCGCTTAAGCCCTAAGACGGAGACGAGATAATGAAAGAATCGACTTTTTGTAGGATTTATTTATTATAAAAATGATCTCTAGGTTATACTTGATTCTGAGATTGGTCCTTAAAATATTTTCTTCTATCAGAAGTAGTTTTGAAATTATATTGTTTTCCAGTTTAGCCCATAAAGCTAATGATTTAAAATAAGGCTAGCAATTCCGGTCATTAACAATATGCCACAAGTCGTTCTATTTCTATACATATCACAGTCACATATAAACTATGATATTATTTGTCACGTATTATGTCCAAAATAATTCTCTATTAAAGAATTATTTTTTTATTCAAAAAATTTATAGTTTCTCTAGCTATAATTTTTTTTGTTTTTAAATATCGAAATTTTTTTTGACGATCATCGACGAAGTCGGTGACCATCAAAACTTAGCCCTTATTACCCTTTCGTCTCTTTTTTATCCTCATTTTCTTGATTTTTTTCTTTCTTTCTTTTCGTTTTCAAAGTCGTTTAGTGGAGGCTCTAGGCTTACTCATTGGGGTTTCTGATTGAGTTCTTCAACATCTTTTGTCCCTTGGTCAAGGATCTTTTTGTGATGGAGACTAGTGTTGATCCGACGACGGTGATGTTTTTGGTCTCTTGGAGGAGATTCGTTGTTCCTTTGTGTTTGTTCCTTTATTTGTCTTCTTCATGTTTTGTAGATGCATGTCCCCCGTTTTCCACTCTTATAAATTGTCGTTGTTGATGAAGGATGGTTGTTCCTTCCGATGTGGTTCTCTCTTCATCCCATTGGCTGTTGTGTTTTTTTGGTGGACTCCTTCGTGCATATGCGGTTTCTTCCCTCTCTATGACAACGTTGCCCTTTTCTCAAAAGCTCTTTGGATTTCATCGGAGCTTGTTGGACTTCTTTACCATCTGGATTTAGCTTCTTCTTTGTTGGACTTCTTTACCACCTGGACTTCATACCTTTGAACTTTTGTGACAGTGATTTGCATGTTCAAGGAATGGTTGGCTCTCTCGCCGGTGTTAAATGTTTTCTCCTCCTGCCGATGGCACTCCGTTCTCGACAAACCTGTTGCTGCGCTCAAGAATGGACCGAGGGGGCTGGAGGGGGCAATCGCCTCCCCTGAAGATTTAAAATTTATAAATGATTTAGAATTTTTTTAAAAATTATCCATGTGTTTTTTTATTAAAAACCTATTCCCTTAAAATTTTATGAGTTCGCCCCTAAAATTTTATAGGTTCGCTCCCTAACATAATATCATACGTCCGTCCTTGGTTGCACTTTCGAATTTATTTCCTTTTCCTTTGCTTCATGTAGGTGCTTCTATTTGCTGCCCTATGTTGGCTCTCATGTTTGCTGTTTTGTTATGATTTCTATCAAGGATCAGGTTCTCAGGTGTATGTTCTTGTTGGTTTGATTAATGTAGTTCCATGGCTAATTTTTTTTGTCACATATTATTTTTAGGTGAAACTAATACTTAAATAATCATTGTTCCCTCATTTTCCTTAAGTCATGGGTTCTAGACCCACCATGAGCACCCCTTCTTTCCCCTAGAGTCTCTCCCTTCCCATCTCCTCTAGGTAAGATTAGGATTAGAATTAGGCTTTGTCAAAAAATAATCAGATTGGCGACCAAACTATTTAAGTTTTTGATGATTCAATTTATAACGTGTATATACGCAAATGATAAAATGGACCTTTTAGATTTTAGGTATGTATATTATACTTAAAAATTTATTTTAATTTGTCAATAATCTCTTAAGCGGGTGATTGAAAGCTCTTAGTTGACACTCTACTCTTTCCCTAGGTTGTGAGTTTAATACCCATTACGAGCAAAAACTCACATTCTGTAATACCCCAAATTTTTCTAAGTTGATTAAGGACCATTTAGTACTAAGATAACAGCTTAAAAGTTTCTTAGTGACTAAAATGACAAAAATGCAAAACTTAGGATTTCTTCGATTGTGGGTTATGGAAAAGGAATTTCTGAGATTTAAAAGCATAAGATGATAGAGGGCAAGTTAATTAGGGTACTTTCAAAGTTTGGTCGAAATTCGAGGAAAATTGGAATGGAAATTGAAGTTTAAAATTTAGTGACCAAAATGTTAAGCAGTTAGAACTTGTGTCGTACAAGACTAAAAATGAAAAGTTGAAGGACTAAAGTTATAATTTCCCAAAAGTTAAGGTTTTCATTTCATAAATAGATAGATCACCTAAAGGTGTGGATCAAATGTGGAATTCTGGTTTGAATCGATATTTCGATTGTTGGGAAATCGCAGTCAAAGTTTAAGTAGAATTCGGGTATCCGGATCGAATTGGAAAATTATGAAATTTTACTATATGATAGAAGAAGGAAATAAAAAAAGTATTCCCAAGTTTTAGAAATATTTTTAGTTCGATTCAGGATGAGTCCTATGATTTATTTTGATTAAGGAATTTATTTAGTAACCGATAAAATTCTCGATAATTATCGGTAAATTGGATCGAGCTAAAATTTCAGAGATAGTTCCATGGATCTTAGAAGAGTCATAAAATATTATTTTATGAATATTTAGATGTAAAAAAGATATGGAAAAATTTAAATCGATTGAAATGATATAGAATGGCAATTTTGTAAATAAATTGATCAATAAAGGGCCTTTTGGTCATTTTACCCAAAAGGGACATGGAAGGAATTGGATTATATTGTATAAAGATTATATTGTATAAGACTTCTTGCGATCATTAATCTTTTCCTTTCAAGTCTATATAAGACTTCTTGCGATCATTAATCTTTTTAAGATTATATTGTATAAAGATTCTTCCATTTTTTGTAATAAATCTGACTTAATTAATTTATGATCTTCAAATCAAACTAACTTAATAGTGATTTATCCTTTCGAATACACATCAAATGATATGGAATGTCAATTTTGTGAATAAGTTGATCGATAAAGGGCATTTTGGTTATTTTTCCCAAAAGGGACATGGAAGGAATTTTGAGATTTCCTTTATTGATGAATAGTTGCTGATTAGAATCCAACTAAGTCTATTTGGAATGTTACAAAATGGCAAATTAGAAATATAGACCTGATTGGAGGGTATTTTTGGAAAGTGGAAATTATTGAATTAAAAATTTATTTTTTATAATAAAAGTGGCATAAATACATGAAAATATGAAGGAATTATCAGAAAAAGACCCTCCAAAACCGTGGTGAAGAGGAGAAAGAAGAAGGAAATTTTCCAAGCTCGATTTAAGCCTCGAATCTCGGTTTTAAGGTAATTTTTTGAACTACAAAGTTGTTCTATTCTTCGAGCTCTATCTTTTGATGTAAATAATTCATAGAATACTTGCTTGGTTGATGAGATTTGATATGAGGAAGAAATTAGAGTTTATGAACAAAATTGGGGCTTTTGAAATTTTATGATTCTATGGTTGAATTTAAGTTGGAATCATGTTTATATGATGTTAAAATCATGTTATTGAGTTAGGATTTAAACCCTACATATTTTGGTTTGTATGGAAAAGATTAGGGTTTATGGATTTAAGTCTAACTTAGGATTTGTGATGTTGGATTAATGATCTAGTAAGCTTGGTTTGTTGATTGGAAGCAAAACCCTAAGTTAAATATATAGGGACCAATTCGACAAGCTTCAAAGTTAAGAGACCAAATCTGAATTTTATGAAATTGGAGTGTATTTGTGTAATTAATGATGTTGGATATGTGAAATTGATGTTAGAATGCTAAACCGATGTTGAATCGAATTAGTGACCATTTTGACAATTTGTCAAAATCAAGTGACCAAATAGGAAATGAATTCTTGGATAGATCACCTAAGGGTGTGGATCAAATGTGGAATTCTGGTTTGAACCGATATTTTGATTGTTGGGAATTCGCAGTCAAATTTTAAGTAGAATTCGGGTATCCGGATCGAATTGGAAAATTATGAAATTTTACTATAGGATAGAAGAAGGATATAAAAAAATTATTCCCAAGTTTTAGAAATATTTTTAGTTCGATTTAGGATGAATCCTATGATTTATTTTGATTAAGGAATTTATTTAGTAACCGATAAAATTTTCGATAATTATCAGTAAATTGGATCGAGCTAAAATTTTAGAGATTGTTCCATGGATCTTAGAAGAGTCATAAAATATTATTTTATAAATATTTAGATGTAAAAAAGATAAGGAAAAATTTAAATCGATTGAAATGATATGGAATGGCAATTTTGTAAATAAATTGATCATTAAAGGGCATTTTGGTCATTTTACCCAAAAGGGACATGGAAGGAATTTTGAGATTTCTTTTATTGATAAATAGTTTCTGATTAGAATCCAAATAGGTCTAGTTGGAATGTTACAAAATGGCAAATTAGAAATATAGATCTAGTTTGAGGGTATTTTTGGAAAGTGGAAATTATTGAATTAAAAATTCATTTTTTATAATACAAGTGGCATAAATACATGAAAATATGAAGGAATTATTAGAAAAAGACCCTCCAAAACCGTGGTGAAGAGGAGAAAGAAGAGGGAAATTTTCTAAGCCTGATTTAAGCCCCGAATCTCGATTTTAAGGTAATTTTTCGAACTACAAAGTTGTTCTATTATTCGAGTTCTATCTTTTGATGTAAATAATTCATAGAATACTTTCTTGTTTGATGAGATTTGATATGAGGAAGAAATTAGGGTTTATGAACAAAATTTGGGCTTTTGAAATTTTAGGATTCCATGGTTGAATTTAAGTTGGAATCAAGTTTATATGGTGTTAAAATCATGTTATTGAGTTAGGATTTAAACCCTACATATTTTGGTTTGTATGGAGAATATTAGGGTTTATGGATTTAAGTCTAACTTAGGGTTTGTGATGTTGGATTAATGATCTAGTAAGTTTGATTAGTTGTTTGGAAGTAAAACCCTAAGTTAAATATATAGGGACCAATTCGACAAACTTCAATGTTAAGATACCGAATCTGAATTTTATGAAATCGGAGTGTATTTGTGTAATTAATGATGTTGGGGATGTGAATTGATGTTAGAATGCTAAACCAATGTTGAATCGAATTAGTGACCATTTTGATAATTTGTCAAAATTAAGTGACCAAATAGGAAATGAATTCTTGGATGGGGATTAAATGTGATTTTTAGTTAAAATAATAGAATTAAGGTAGTAATGTTGATTTTAGGACTAAATTGCAAAGTTACGAAGTTTGAATCCTTACCTTTGCATTTTAGTCACTATTTTGGCAAAGAAAGAAAATTAGAGGGAATTATTTTGAATAATTATTTTGATGAAGAAGATGATGAATTGGTGGTTTGAAGAAAGTGATGAGACTAAATTGACAAGTAGAAAAATAAGAAGAAGTTAGTATAAATTAGAAGTTAATTATGGAAAGCTATGTAGAAGATTGAATTTTGGCAGTGACTTCGAAAATTCACCATAAATTATACAAAAATGTTTAGATGATGAATTTTATATCAATGTAAATATTTGTTCGTCTAGTTTCATTTCCAACAAATGGAAATTGGTTTCAAATGACGGGAGTTTGAAGAATTTTCATAATTTTTGTAGATTTTATAAATTTATGTGGTTTATACCGTTAGAATCGTTATCGAATTTAGTTCTTACAGTATGAAGGATATTAAGATCCAATATGTATTCTGATCTTTAGAAGTAAAACTCTGAGGGTAGGACAAGTTGCTAGAAAATAGAATTTGATACATTTTGTATCTAAATGTTTGATAACAAGCTCGGAAGAATTATTGGAAGTTCAAAATGGTCATTAAAAACCAAAATGAATTTTTGGACAGTATAAGGAAGGAAAATTATGGAAATTTTTATGTTAAATGATTAGATAGCTTAATTGAAATATTGTTAGAAGTGGATCTAACAAATGTTAGTTTATATTTGTAACATCCTCAACGTATATTCGATATTCGAATACACATTAAAGATGTTACTAATTGATTTACACTGATTTTCAAGCTTGTAAATTTTTTTATATACTATTCTTAATTCCTCAAACTAATTCATGTTTTTGGATTTTACAAAATATCTACTTATTTAATATCTATATATGCCCCACTAGGCTAGGATGTGGTGATACTGATAATGCAGACTAACTTGATCCAAGGATGTGTAACTCCTCCTTTGCTATCTCGTTTGAAGTACCTACGTGTGATACACAACACACATTAAGTATAACTTAGTGAAACATAATCATAATAATATAAACAATAATTATAATAACACAGCTCTGTAAGATGCCAAATGATTTTCAATTGCAGTTAATAACATTTTATCATAATAGAACTGCCTTACATGTATAGTTCATTTTACCATTATAATATTCAAATCACAAGATTTGATCTGTCTTACCAGTCTTATGTACATTAAGCTTTTTAGCTTAACTACTTGCATAATTGCATTTCTAGTATTATAGCCAAGGTATAAAATCAAGCCACTTGTAATGCATAATGAATCATGTATCATGACTATCTTAAGAGTCATGCCATCATTGTTCTTCAAGTGTTCACTTGCATAAAAATTTCTATAACATAAACATGCTTTCCATATGTTCCATATCATCTATCAATTCTGTCTTAGAATTCATGATATCTATGGTTCACGATCATTAAGTAATCATGCTTTCATCACGTAATCATTTGCATATCACGTCCTTTAACATAGCCATACTTTCATTATGCAATCATTTGCATATCATTTCCTTTAACATAGCCATTCTTTCATTATGCAATCATTTGCGTATCATTTCCTTTATCATAACCATTCTTTCATTATGCAATTATTTGCATATCATTTCCTTTATCATAGCCATTCTTTCATTATGCAATCATTTGCATATCATTTCCTTTATCATAGCCCAAAGTACAAAATCATGCGATGCCATGGTACACAAGTCATCACGACACCGTAGTGTCTACGATGCTATAGCGTCTACATCGCCAAAGCGACTGAGATGAGTACGTACTCGAGGACGCCCTTTGTTCCTTATCCTAGCATATTTTGTGCCTTTTAACACCGTAGTGTTTTAACTGACTCCGTTGAGTCTTTCCTGACTCCGTAGAGCCTTTCCTGCACCGTAGTGCTTTGGCGCAGCTACTAAGACCCTATGGATATCCAACTATACCAAAGATTCTCATGTGAACCTATGGTATACGAGTCCGACACCGTAGTGTCTACAATGCTGTAGCGTTTGATGGTGAGTACGTACTCGAGGACGCTCTTTGCTCCTCATACCTTCAGCACCGTAATGCCTACTTTATCTTAGCACCGTAGTGCCTACTTTATCTCAGCACCGTAGTGCCTACATTAATACCTTCAGCATCGTAATGCCTACTTTATTTCAGCACCGAAGTGCTGGTTCGCAGCTGCTATGACTCTTTTTGGATATCCAATTATACCAAAGACTTCACACTAGTACTTGGGCAATTTAATTCCCTATAAAATTAATCATCATTGTTCATATAATAGGGCCATTCACATCTCATATTTCATCTGCAGTATCCAATTCATCAAAACTATCAACCATAATTCGATAATGGGCATTTCATACCCAAAATTCTGAAATCCGATTTAACTTAGATAAATCATTATTTCATATCCATGTATCTCATATGCCATTTAATATTTAAGTCATTTACATAACTTTGATCAACATATATTTTCATTAATTTCAAGGTTGACTTATTGCAAGTTTTCCTCGTATCACATATATAAAATAAATAAAAATGTACTCATTCATATCACATATATAGTAAATAAGAATGCACTCACCTGGGCCATGAATGGTATGCCTCACTAAATTATACTCGATCCTTTCTTTTATAGTATCTTGAATCCTCTTTGATCCATATTCAACTTGATTAAACACATAAATATAAACAATATTTATTAGAGTCATTTCTAACGATATTTTAATCAAAATATCGAATCATTCAACATAAAAAAATTATACTTTTCCTTCCATCCTTATACTGTCTAAAAACTCATTTTGGTCCTTAATAACCCTTTTTGAACTCCAAATAATTCCTCCAAGTTCGCTAACTAACATTAGACACAAATATCTCACTTTCCATTTTCTGGCAGCTTGTACTACCTTCAAAGAAATATTTCTATAAAATAATCTACAACTCGGAATTCGATTCCTTTTGTTCTGAATGAAACTAGATTCAATAATATTTTCAACCATATAAATTAATAACTCAAATTCAACTTGTACGATTTATGGCGAATTTTCAAAGTCAATTTCTAGTGTCAAATTCAGAACAGACTGCTAAACTGTTTTTTGACCTTTCACCACTTAAAAATTCATATCTTTTTGCTCGGAACTCAAAATCAGTTTCCGTTTGTTGGACACGAAACTAGACGAACACATATTTACATCGGTATAAAATTAACCTTCTAACCATTTTTTTGGAATTTATGGTGAATTTTCAAACTTACTGCCCAAATTCAGTTTTCTACTCAACTTTCATAAATAACTTCAAACTTTATTCAATTTAGTCCTCAAACTTTATAAAAGTGACATTTTAGCCACTACTTCATTTTTATACATAAATTCATGTACAATGAAACCATTTAATTATTTTCGATATTTTTAGAAAGTTTCCTTAAACTTTCAACTTTATTCATTTTAGTCCCCAACTATTTTTTTTCTCGAATAGATCCTCTTTATTTCTTTTCTTGACATTTTATTCCTCCAACTTTCATAAAATGCTAAAATCTTCAATTTCATCAATTTTTACATAAATTCAAAATCACTCCGTAACTTTTCTCAAATTGCCGAATTGGTCCCTAAAGTTTCAAAATTTTCATTTTGGTCCCTAATCACAATTTCAAACTTCTTTCATCATAATTCAATGTTTCCAATGCTTAAATAAAATTCTCAATAATTTCCCCTAATTTCCATAATTTTTTGAAATGGTCACGAAACACAAACTTAGGAAATTATTTAATCTAACATCAAAATTAAGCTTCCAACAACACAATTCAATCAATATCATCCTTAAATTCACTTCCTAACCAAAATCCCCAATTCTTAGGGTTAAGGTTTATAACTTCAACATGAAATTAATTCAAAATCAAACTTGTTTTCAACTAATTATCATTAACTTCATACAATTCTAGCTTCAAATTCATCAATTCCTTTCAAAATCCAAATAAATTCTCAACACTACCAAACTTCTTCTTCATAATACCATGCTTAATTATTATCAAAATGAAGAGCTTGAAGTATAGAACAATTTATTCTAAAGTAACATACCTTGAATCAAGCTTAAAACCTTCTAAATTTGGCTTGAAAATGTAAAAATCACTTTCTTCCCATTTCACCATGTCTCACGGCAAATGAATAACAAAATGAACAAATTTTTGTTCATTTATTAAACTAATATACATGTATAAATTATATAATGCCACATGTAAAATTAAAATGAATTTTAAATTCATTTTAATATATTTTACAAAATTGTCCCTCAACCAAATTCCTATTTACCAACCTTCTTTAAATATGCAATTCCATTAAAATTGAACCACATCTAGTTCCAAACCAACCGGCCATCTCCTAAAAATATCTTAGAATTTTTTCCAAACCAAACCAACCTTTAGTCAATACGATTTCCAAATTCTTTTCCTTTGAATTTTTATAACCTTTCCTTCATATTCTAACTATATTTAGTTAGAATTTAACCAAATGTAATAAAATATCCATAAAATAATACCTTATCACTTTTCTATAATTTCTTGGAACTATCTTTAAAATTTCAATTCGATCCAATATACCGATAATTACCGAAAAAATTTTATCGGATACATTTCCTATATCGAACTATCACCTCTACTTTGGAAATCTCTTATTTCCAAAATTCCATAAATAATTTCATAACTTAATACAGAATCCTCCATTTAATAAAGTCAACTAAAAATTTTTGACTCGATCTAAAAATATTGATAATTACCCGAAATCTCTATCGGGTAACATCTTTCTTGAAAATTCTTCATCAAACATTTAAACGAATCTTTCCCACTTCTTCTGATTCCTTTTTACTGATCAAAATACTGATATGCGACACTTCCCAGAAGGTCACCCATCCTTGTATTACTCTGGGCGATCCAATTCACTCTTATACGAAATAAAATCACTTGTTGGGGGAAATTTACACTTTAGTCCCTAAACTTTTCAAAAATTACATTTTAATCACTTAAGCAAAAGTTGGGATATTACAATATTTATGTGGTTAATGAAGTCAAATCCGAATCAAAAGAAGATTTGAGGTACTATGAAGGAAAGGATCGAGTAGAATTTAGTGAGGCATGCTAATAAATGGCTCAGGTGAGTGCATTTTTACTTATTTATTATATATGTAATATGAGTGATTGCATTATATATATTTATGAGATGTTGATAAATAGGATGACTTGCGGTGAACCGGCCTTTGTATAAATAAAAATGTATGATGGCTTATTTATGCAAATAGCATGAAATATTAAATGGCATATTGATACAATGATTGTAGCATAATGATTTACTCAAGGTAAATCGAATTTTAGATATTTGGATATGCACTGCTCATTATTGAATTATGGACAATAGTATTGAAGGATTGGATATAGAATATGAAAAATAATAGTGCGAGAGTCTTTGGTATAATTGGATATCCATAGAGTCCTAGCAGCTGCGTCATAGCACTACGGTGCGAGATAAACAATGTAGACTCTTCGGGGTCGAGATAAACAATGTAGACTCTTCGGGGTCGAGATAGACAATGTAGACTCTTCGGGGTTGAGATAAACAATGTAGACTCTTCGGATGTAGACTCTTCGGGGTCGAGATAGACAGATAGACTCTACGAGTCGGTTCAAACACTGCGGTGTTACACAACACAAAGTGTGGGAGTATGGGGAGCAAAGGGCATCCTCGAGTACGTACTCATCTTAGTCGCTTCGGCGATGCAAACGCTAAGGCGTCGTAGACACTACGGTGTCGTGATGACTCGCGTACCATGGCATCACATGATTTTGTACTTTGGGCTATATTACTTGAAATGCATTTATGCAGGTAGTTAAGCTAAAAAGCTTAACGTACACAAGACTGGTAAGACAGATCAAATTCTATGATTTAAATGTTATATTGGTTAATGAACTATACTTGTAAGGTAGTTCTATGCATGATAAAATGTTATCAACTGCAATTGGAAACTGCTTGCCATTTTGCAGGAAATGTATAACACTGTTAAATGACAAGGGAATGACATTGATAAGTTTATTTTATGTTATTTCTACACTTGGAAATGCTTTACTTCAATTTATAGTTGCCTTACTAAGTGAATACTTAGCTTGTGTTGTTTCACACGTAGGTTATTGGAAACTTTCCGGAAGAGGAGTCAAGCATGTTAATCAAGCTGCAATCTGCCAAACATCAGCAAGACATTCTAAATTTATGATATTCTTTAGTGAGCATGTATTAGTTTATTCGTTGGTTATTTTATAAGCTAGTTTTATGTCAGATGTTAAAAAAATTAAATTAAAAAAAATTCAAGTCAAGAAATTAGCTAAATAATTTAGTAACATATTCAATGTGTATTTAATCATCGAATATGCATTGAGGGTGTTATACATCCCATCAGCTAGATAGGAACCATAAAATAGACATGTGAAACATACATGGCTATATTATGTCTTTTTTTAGGGTAAAGTATACAAATGGTTTCTAAACCATCTAAAAAAAATACAAAATAGTCACTAAACTTTCAAAAGTTATATAATAGGCATTAAACTTTAGTTTTTTGTTACAAAATGGTCATTGAGCCATTAATTGTCGTTAAGTGAATGACATGGAAGTTGCGATAATTTGAATAATAACACATTTAATCTCCCATTTTTATACATTCAATCAATTTAGGTACTAATTTAGCCCTCATGATTGATGTCTAAATTGATTTAATGTGTAAATATGGAGGATTAAATGTACTGTTATACAAATTTTTGTAACTGTCATGTTACTCAGTTAATAACAGTTAACGATTCGGTGACTATTTTGTAACAAAAACTAAAGTTTAATGCTCGTTATGTAACTTTTGAAAGTTTGGTGATCATTTTGTATTTTTTGGAATAATTTAGTGACCATTTGTGTATTTTACCTCTTTTTTATAATAGAATGATTAAAATGAATTTTTGTTTTTGTCTTCCATTAGTGACGCACGAGCCTCAGGTTTCTTAACTGCAACTTATAGCCTGCGTCGATGTCAACTAGAGGGGTTTAAAATTACCCTACTTGATTGACTTGGGCTGATTATCAAAATAATTGAAAGAAAAAATTAGGTATTTTACTAAAAAATTATTCAACTGGGTTGGGTACCCGACTCGAGTCTTTTTCTGAGTAGTTGGCTCGCGTCTGGGCCGAAATATATGTGTAATCGGGTACTCAACTCCACCGGTAATTTTAATATATATATATATTAATTTTAAATTATATTTTTATTTTAGGTTTTTTAATATTTTTACTCTAAAATTAAATTTAAATCTTTAATTTTTTATGTTTGTATTGTGTACTTTTAAGTTTTAAAATTTTTAAAAACATTTGTATTAATTTGTTAATATGAGATTCGAATGGTAAAAATCACGATCTAAAAATAATATTTTTAATGATTCTTTTGGTTATAAACTTTTTTAATGTAAAATGAAGGTAGGGTGGGTGCGGATACCCCTTCCCCATACCCATACTCACCTTAAATTTTCATATCTACCACCTACCCATCACCCACACCAGGTACAATTTTCAAATCTACACCCGCCCACGCGGGTACATTCTCAAATTCATCCCTACATCCACTACCCAACTGGATATCCACAAATCAATCCATACCCGCTTGTACCCATCTGCACTGCCTACAAGCAATCACTAATATCGAATTATGTAAAAATAAACCATAGACTTTTGTAAAGAAGAATAAAACTTCGCATACTTTATTGATTGATCAAGTGTATATATATAATACATTTACACTAGAATAAATTTAACTACAGCTAACTAACTAACAATCGCTAACTTAACTAAAGTACATTTTTACCGGTATAAATTCTACTTAATTACAGCTAACTAACTATAGCTAACTTAACTAAAGTATATTTACACCTATATAAATTCTACTTAACCACGCATATTACAAAGTTACAACCTGATAAATTCAAGCTCGATCATAAACCATCATTTTTTTCAAACTAAATTAATTGAGTTCAAAGTCTACAAACTTAAGTATTAATGTAGACTTTAAAACAAACCAATATCTTAATACATAAAACACCATAATAAAAGGCATAATCAAAGTCTACAAACATAAATGGTCCAAAATTCATATGGTGGGTAGTTAGTGGGCGAGCGGATATAGTACGGGTAAGGTCTCAAGCTCATTACCTACCCGCTACCCATGATGGGTATGACTTTTTACATCCACACCAGCCCATTATCCATCAAACTTATACCCATCCCTACTTCATCTAGGGCGAATGCAGTGCGAAATTCGTAAAACTGTACCCGTCTGCCATCCCTATAAAGCATCAAACACGTAGGAGGAGGATCCAAAATGGTTGATTCCATGCTATCTTAGCTAGTATATCAACCATCATGTTTGCACTCCAGTCTGCCACACTAAATTTCATAGTCCAATCTCCATGATAAACTTTAAATATATATATATATATATTCAAATATTTATTCCTTTAAACTAACTTCAAATCACTAATTTTTATGTTTGAATTATGTATTATGAACTTTTAAATTTTATGTATTTTTTATGTGACTTTTTTTAAAAAATAATTAAAAAATAAAAAATATGAACCAGGTACTTATTACTCGATTTTGCGGGTACTCGGATTTTGCGGGTATCCGACTAACGAACACGAGCCGATAAATGCACTACTCGAAGAACCGGGTACCCGAGATAAAGTTGAGTACCCAGTAATGAACACCCCTAATCAACCACAAGATTAATATAAAGAGATTTTTGAACCTTTTAGACATCGACGAAATTTCCTTATAATTCCAATCGTGTGACCTTTCAAGCTTCACTCGGACATGATGTAAATAAATAGGAAGGAAAAGAATTAGTGCAGGTAGGGGTGGGAATTGGGTGGAGAATATTTGAAAATCGTAAGGATTCGAACCGATGGGATGGAGAATAACTGACATCTTCATCCATGAGATGAGGACGAGAGGAGTTTTATCACCGAAGCTCAAATGGGTACGGGGATGAAATTATTATATCAAAACTGTGAGGATAACTGAACCATAACTATATAAATAACCATGGGATCCCAAAAAATATCCATAAGGATCCCAATATTTTACTAGATTTTTAAAAAATATATACTTAATTATCTATATACCCATAATACATATCTTAATAAAAAACTCTAACTATATTATTATCACTTCAACTTTCTCACAAACTTAGCCACACTCAAATTTCTTAACATGTTTCTATCTTAGTTTTTATATATAAGCTAAAACCCTTGTCTAAATCTTCCCCCAACACAACACTCTTTCAATCTTCATCATCTCATAACTGCTTCCAATCGAAGTATCCAAACTTTATATTTTGAACTGATTTCACCATTTATTTTGGTCAGTAAAATAGTAATTTTGTTTAATTTTTGGGATGAGGATTCCTTGAAAACCGTTGGGATCCACGCGAGAAAGATATGGGGACGCAAAAAATTCCCGAAGCATTTGATGAGGATTCCTCAAAACCGTAACCACAAGTGTTGGGGACTGAGTGGGGAATGCAAAATCGTCCCCTCCGATTCCCACTCTTGATTGTAGGATGTAGAAAAACAGAGAATTGAGGTAGAGAAAATTGTTCTCTATTTTCCTAATTTTTATTGATAAGAATAGATCATATTTATAGTATACAAAAATGCCTAACTAGGAAGAATTACTTGAAATCAGTAGCTAATATATGCATATAATTATTGATAAATTCCTAAATTTCAGTTGCTAGAAATTAGGAAATGTAATTTTCTAACTTTCATCAATCTACAATCTACACTCCCTTCAAGCGGTGAGTATACATAGTAGAGCACCAGCTTGGATCTTAGATGTGGTGCATTTTTTGTGGGAGCAAATTACTCCATTGATGACCTTCTTTGAGATGAAGGTATGGGATTTTGCTTCAAATGCAAATAGATCATCATCTTTGCTAGAAAAAGTCTCTTTGACAGCATCTCAAATTTTATGTGCTATTCCTTAGAGAAAAATGTTTTTTTTTATCGGGAGTCATTGATTTGAACAGTCAGGACAAAACCATATTGTTCTTGCATCTCTTTGTACTGTTGTTGGTTTTGCATCCCTCTGGAGATGTCTTCCAGTTTTCTTCTGCCATCTTGAGATGTCTCCAACTTTTTTATGCCATTCACGGTCTAGGACTAGTTGCTGCAATTCAACTTATGGTACGTTTGAGATGATTGATGCATCAGTTGGAATATTAAGACTGTAAATTGAAGTAGTTCCTGACTAAAATTTCTGATGCAAAAGTTGTAGGCATAGCTAGAAATTGTGGTAGTTCTTGATTGGAATTTTTTATGCGAAAGATGTAGTCATAGCTGGGTTTTCTCATACTTTTCTAGCCGAAACCCGTCACCATTGGACAGTGGTCACGGGATTCTACACTCCCTTTCAAGCTGATAGATACATATACCAAAGTCCCAAATTAGATATTTGATGTAGAATCCCTGAAAAGTATTATCTAATTTTTCTTAAGGCTAAACTAGATCCTCTTCTCCTATATTTTACAATGGATGGCTAAGATAAAACCATATAGTTTTTTAAGGCTAAACTATAACATTTCCCTAACTTTTACATTGGCTAAGATAGAACCATTAGAAAGAGGCAATACCAGGCATCTTGCTGGGATTTTTCAGAATTTCCTAGCTTAGGTACCATGTAAGAAAATAGAGATTTGAGGTAGAGAAAAATGTTATCTATTTTCCTGATTTTTATTGATAAGAATAGATCATATCTATAGTATACAAAAGTGCCTAATCTAGGAAGAATTACATAAAATCAGTAGCTAATATTTGCATTTAATTATTGATAAATCCCTAAATTTTAGCTGCTAGAGGTTGTCACCGATTTTTTGGCTCAAATAAAAAAGAAATTGAAGGTCAAATTCAAATATAAAAATATATGGCAAGAACCAGCCCTAAATCAAAGTCAAATCAGTCAAAAAGAGAGAAAGAATATCCAAATCACAACAAATATGGGAGGCAATCAGCCATAATGTTAGGGATTTTTATTCTAATTTGCTTTGTAATTTTGGCATGTAAAATCCTATATAAACCCATCCACCCACCATACAAAAGGGAGGAGAAAAAAAAACTACACAACATATTGTAGAGAGAAAATGAGAGAGTTTTGTAGAAAATTCATCGTACATCCTTGAGAGATATAAAAAACAAAAGGTTCTAACATCTTTCTTGGTTTGAGATTTCCTTCTTATTTTGATTTCGAAACAGTGAAAACTCAAGGCGTTACGACGTGTAAAAACTTCTCATCCTATTTTAATAGCATGTTTAGTCCTATTTCATTTGTTTTAGTTTTGACACGATTATTATATTTTATTTTGACTCATTCACTATCGTATGCTCACTATATTTATCTACTATTTTTTATTTTTTAGCATTTATAATTTTTTTCCGGTCCATTATTATTTCTATTTTTTACGCTTTACATTTTAGCATTAACATTTGTATGTTTTCATGTTTCTTTAATTAAATTATTCATGACATTTCTTTTATTTTATGGTAACTTCTATTTTATTTGTACGTTTTCTTTCATTTTAACCATTATATTTATTTAGTACTTTTTATATAAATGGCAACACTTTTATGATTAATAGATATAAATATTTCTTTGTTTACTTAAATATAGTATTTTTATCTTTGTTATAATTGTTAATTATATATTTATAGGTGTAAAAATATTTTCTATGGTAATATATTCTTTCTATATGCACTTTAATTGGCTTTATTTTTACCATGTATATATAGATTGAGTTTCCTTTTAAATTATCGTATTATATTATATAACTTATCATTTTTATTATAATAATATATATTATGTTATATGTGTGTATGTATGCATTTCTTTTTTACATTACAATATTAGTATTAACTATATGTAATATATATTAATGTAGAGCTATATTTTATGCATGTATTGTAAATTTGTGACTCAACCAATGAGAAGTTGAGACAGATCCAAGCCTTCGTTGCTGAGTTGCAGGTGGCAAGTGAGAATAAAATGCTGAAAGAGCAAGTGAAGGCCATAGAGAATGTCGTCTTGGTACTCGAGGGTATCAATAAAGGGGGCAATAACTACTAGTTCACTAATCTTAGAAATAACACCATAAAATTCCAAGAGTGTGACAAGTTTGGCAAGAGTATTATTGCCCAAGTTTAAGATGTAGCCGGGCATAGGATGATAACCAAGGAAGCCGTAGCTTTGTGCCAGTATGGAAAGTAGGACTAAGACTCTTATAGATGATCGAGGAGATAAAAGAACTAGTACTCGGGCTGGGATGCACTCTTAGTATAAATTGAAATCTTTCATAAAAAGGAACTTCGACATCAAATGAAGAACTACTTCTAGAGCGATACCTTAATGGAATCGATGGCCCTTCGCCTGCATTCATGCATTTGCATTTTGTTTGTTTGTTGTTTGTTGTTTGCATTGGTTTATGTTTTTTATATCATTGCATACATTCATACATAATAAAAGAATTAATTATGGTAAAATTTGAAAAATCTAAAAAAAGAGAAGGTTTCACATAAGCACGATACCCAAGCAATGATCATTGAAGATATGTCGTCAGCTTCATAACTGAACTGCAAGAATATACGAGCTTGTTGGGACGTTGTTACCCAGATTGCAGTCATGTTAGGGTTTTGGGACCCATATAAAGAGAAAGTAACTGATGGCATCGAAGCCCTGCCAAGAGTTGCCTATGCTCACTCTAGGAATCAAGGAAAGAAATATGACGAGTACCCTGAACAACTTCAGCAGTAGAATTTTGTCGGGAAATAGACTGGTTGAGCTTTGCTAAAATTCACCCATGCTTTCTCGAAATAATGGTAAATGATTTTCCTAGAAAATGGTGGAGTCATACCTAGAGCCAACCCTTTTGGTTTTGCCTCTATGTTATTCTACTTGTGTAAAAGATCCATTCCCTTTAATTTTCTCAAGTGGCAAACATTTCATTTTTCTATGCATTTCTTCTTCATCTATTTCCCTTCCAAAATGCTTCCTATTGGCAGAGCCCATATTATTGATTGTATGAATGATTCTATAATCTAATCCTAAGATAGAAGGGCAATAAAGTGTGTTCAAGATTAATGGGAAATCCCATAAACATATTTTGAGTGATTTTCTTCTCAGACATTGTTGTTAAGGTCTTTGAATAAAGTGATAACTCTAAAACTTCTACCAACGGAAGACTACTTCTCTGCGATGATATTTGTGTGTGAAATGACATTTGACATTCCTTCATTTTCCTTCATGGATAAGAAAAATCCTTTGTGGTCCCCTTTTGAGGCAGATATTTTTCTTGTGATTGAACCCTAACCAAGGATCGCTCCCTACACTGGGGGGCAAAGAGGAAGTAATACGATTTGCAAGCGAGGAAAATTTACAGGAAATCAAGTTGAATGTCCTAAATTTAAAATGAAAAGGACACCAAAAAGAAAAAAAGAAAAAAGAAAGAAAGAAAAAGAAGAAAAAGAAGGAAGAAATGAAAGCTGAAATACAGAAGAAAAATGTACGAAATCCTTCAAGGGAGACATGTCCCAGAGAAAGGAAATGAACTCTAGGGTGAAAACCCAAAATGGGCAGTCTAGAGTGATCCAAAAGATAAAAGAACAAAGATTTCATCAAGAAAGATCGATCCTTGGTTTAATCACCCTTAAAACATGTATTTGAGCATATATATCTTTTTTGTAACCCGAGCCTAGCCTACATTACAAGCCTTAAAAGACCATTTGGATCACACATGAATATCAGAGAAAAAGATTTTGTTTGCAGAAAACATTCCGCCTTATTGAGTTAACCTTTCTTCAGGGACCTCAAAACTTCTAATGTTTGATGAGATTAGAAAAGTGGAAAAATTAAAATTTGGGGAGTGGGTGAGTTAAAGAGAGCCACCTAAAAAGGAGACACTATCTGGTTGATGGATTCGTGAATCATTTATACTATGAATTTTGGGGCATTTGACTTTGCTTTTTTTCATATTTGCCATGATTTTTTCCTTTGAACCCTCATTTCTAGCCTTTATTTTTCTTTAAATCCTCATTTCTAGCCTTTTATTTTTCTTTAAATCCTCATTGCTAACCCTTTTCTTGCATATTACAAGTAAAGTGACATAGATTCATGAAAAACAAAGGTTTTTTGGTATTGATTCCAAATCCAAGAGCAATTGTTTACCATCGTATCAAGAAATAATAGGGGCAACATCTCCTTTAATTAGTTTATGGGATAAAAAGTTGAGTTGCCAATCAAGGTTGAAATTCTATCTCTCCGTGTCTTGATGGAAGCAAAACTAGAAGAAGCAAAATGGGTCCAAGCAAGATAAGACCAGTTCAGTTATCCAATGAAAAAAGGGTTGAAAGTCATCTGCCATGGTCAGGTGAATCAGAGAAGAATGACATGAGCTCACAACAAGAAAGTTCATCCGAGAAAGAGATTCAGTTTTAAGAAAAATTTTGCCACTTTAAAGAGATTCTTGGGGAAAATGAACGACTAATTGGAAGAAAACCTTCTAAAAAAAACATTGATCTTGGTCGAGATGAATAGAGATGAGCTTCATAATCTGATAAATTCAAAAGTTTTATGCCTAAAAAAAGATAAAAAAAGAAAAAGAAAAAAGAAAAAAGGAAGAAAAAAAATAAAATTATCGAAAAGTGAAAACCTGCAAAGGGCGTCTTAGATACAAAAAAGAAAAAAAAGGGTTCAAGATGAAAACCTGCAAAGGGCGTCTTAAAACCAAAGGAGGATCCGAGTTGAAAACTCGCAAAGGGCGACTCGGATATTTTATGGATCAGGCAAGCAACAAATGAATCTCTCGAAAACTTGGCATCTTGGAAGGAATTTCGTGTCCTCATACCTCGTCGACTTGGCAAAGGCAACACAGGGCAATTTTTGGTATTCTTACTTGGGAAGTTTTGGCTAGTGGCATCTGAATTTTAAATGGGGCATGCCCAAAGTGGGGCAATTTACATTGGCCAAGGATTTAAGGCCATCAACGTTAATAGGCGTAAGAGGAAGATAAGAAAATGCCAATATCATTCGAAGGCATTCAAGGTAGAAATAAGCTTTGCTGCAAAGATTTACATACAAGCGCTTCAAAGAGCCTTGCAGGGGCAAGCATCATAGAACTCACAAGAAGCTTTGAGGATGATTGATATTATTTTAAGGCAGCATGATTGTAAACCTTCTCCCACAATGAGAATAATTTTACAGACATTGGAGGAGATGGCCAGTGATGTTAACGCTTTCATTCAAGCTTCTGAGAGGATGTGAGAGATTTTGTTCCCTCAACCAGACAAAGGCTAAAAGAGTGTTAAAGAATATGAGGATAAAAAGTCAGTCCTCCCAACCAGGAATTCAAGATAATTGGATTGAGTGAGAAAATGTGCAAAGCTCAGATGTTTTCTCTAAAGCAAAGAGATACAACGAATAAAATGGTAGAACATAGCTGTCTATCTGGGCTAAGCGAGCAAACATACAAAGAAACAAAGAGGAAAAACCCCAAAAGAAAACAAAAAAAGAGAAAATTTAAAAACGAAAAAGAAAAGAAAATGAAAGAAAAAGAGAAAGAGAAAAGGACATGCATTCATGTGTTGGGCATCCCTAGGAGCATGCTCATCATAATCATAGCATTTGTTAAATTTTGACAGGCATAGAACGCGTTTATCCGTTCAGGCATAAAAGGATGAAACCCGCCTATCCGTTCAAGCGTAATAGGAATAGAATTACTTATCTATTCGGGCATGAGGAGAATAGAACCCGCCTATCCATTCAGGAATAATAGGAATGGAATCGCTTATCTATTTGGGCATGAAGAGAATAGAAACCGCCTATCCGTTCAGGCATAAGAATGATAGAACCCACCTATCCATTCAAGCATAAGGAGAATGGAACCCATCTATCCGTTCAAGCATAAGGATAATAGAATCCGTCTATCCGTTCACGCATAAGGATAATAGAACCCGTCTATATGTTCAGGCTTAAGGAGGATGAAACTCGTCTATCCGTTTAGGCATAAGAGGAATAGAACCCTTATTTTTCAGTAAACGTCTCTCTGTATAGGCGCGAAGAGAATCAAACCTTTATTTTTTCAGCACAACGCCTATCCATTCCGGCGTAAGAGGGAAGGAACCCTTATTTTTTAGTAAACGCCTATCCGTTCGGGCGCGAGAAAAATGGAACCTTTATTTTCCAGCACAAAGCCTATCCGTTCGGGCGTGAGGAGAATGGAACTTTTATTTTTCAGCACAATGCCTATCCATTTGGGCACGAGGAGAATGGAACCTTTATTTTTCAGCATAATGCCTATCCGTTCGGGCGCGAGGAGAATGAAACCTTTATTTTTCAACACAACGCCTATCCGTTCAGGCGCGAGGAGAATAGAACCTTTATTTTTCAGCACAACACCTCTCTATTCGGGCCGAGGAGAATGGAACCTTTATTTTTCAGCAACCGCCTATCTGTTCAGGTGCGAGGAGAATGAAACCTTGCTTTGATGTCCATCAAACAATATGCAGTGTGATTGACAAAAATCAGTGCCTTTTGTTCTTTGCTCTATTCTTGTTTCACTGGAATGAGCAAAGAGGGACATTTGTTGTCACTGATTTTTTGGTTCAAATAAAGAAAGAAATTGAAGGTCAAATTCGAATATGAAAATATATGGTAAGAACAACATCAAATCAGAGTCAAATTAGTCAAAAAAAAGGAGAGAGAGGATCCAAATCACAGCAAATATGGGAGGCAATCGACCATAATTTTAGGGATTTTTATTAATTTTCTTTGTAATTTTGGCCGTAAAATCCTATATAAACCCATCCACCCATCATACACAAGGGGGGAGAGAAAAACTACACAACACATTGTAGAGAGAAAATGAGAGTGCTTTGTAGAAAATTCATCGAACATCCTTGAGAGAAATAAAAAGCAAAAGGTTCTAACATCTTTCTTGGTTTGAGATTTCCTTCTTCATTTTGATTTCGAAGCAGTAAAAACCCAAGGTGGTACGACGTGTAAAAACTTCTCATCCTATTTTAGTAGCATGTTTAGCCCTTCCTTTTTTCTGTCTTTCTATTTCATTTATTTTAGTTTTAGCACGATTATTATATTTTATTTTGACTCATTCACTATCGTATGCTCACTATATTTATCTACTATTTTTATTTTTCGGCATTTATAATTTTTTCCAGTCCATTATTATTTCTATTTTTTACGCTTTCCATTTTGGCATTAACATTTTTATGTTTTCATGTTTCTTTAATTAAATTATTCATGACATTTCTTTTATTTTATGGTAACTTCTATTTTATTTGTACGTTTTCTTTCATTTAAACCTTTATATTTATTTAGTACTTTTTATATAAATGGTAACACTTTTATGATTAATAGATATAAATATTTCTTTGGTTACTTAAATATAGTATTTTTCATCTTTGCTATAATTGTTAATTATGTATTTATAGGCGTAAAAATATTTTCTATGGTAATATATATTCTTTCTATATGCACTTTAATTGGCTTTATTTTTACCATGTATATATAGATTGAGTTTCCTTTTAAATTATCGTATTATATTATATAACTTATTATTTCTTTATTATAATAATACTCCCTATGTTCCACTCAATCTGTCCCTTTTATGTTTTAAAATTATCTCACTTAAAATGTCTCATTGAAAAAATCAACAACTTTTATAAGGCACATTTCCCTTCTACCCTTTTTTAGTTTCTCAACAAAACAAAATTGAACTTTTCAAGGATAAAATTGCCGTTTCAATTATTTTACATCATATTTCTTACACATTCTTACACAAACTTTTTCTTCATAAAACTGTGTGAAAAGTCAACAATGGACAAAATAAATGGGACAGAAGGAGTATATAGTATGTTATATGTGCATATATATGCATTTCTTTTTTACATTACAATATTAGTATTAAGTATATGTAATATATATTAATGTAGGGCTATATTTTATGCATGTATTGTAAATTTGTTTCTTATATTGTGTACTTTAATACATATATCATTTATTTTCTTTTTTTACCTATCATTTGATGTCCATTTATGTATGTTATGTTTTAATTTTGTTTATATCACATACTCATATTAAATTCATAATTAATGCGGTGTCCTACGAAAAGGAGGTAACAGGTTAGCGTAAGAGATGTTAGCGGTTGGCGGTAATTGGAGTTTACTCTCCGGATAGTGGGACCGTTAAAATGAAATCATATTCATAAATGGACAACAAGTTAAATTTTATACGAACTTGCAAATTTCGACATTAAAACATTTTGTAATCGGCTAAGTAATAATTTTTGGGCGCTATGGGATGCTAATCCTTCCCCACGTGTAACCGACTCCCGAGCCCGTTTTTGTATTTTTCTCAGACCAAAACCGTTGTTTTAATAAATAAACATGATTTTATTAAAATGACTAATTTTTAGGTGATCCAATCACATATTGAAAACGATTAGTGACGACTCCGTTATTTTTGACTTTATTTAAAACTATGCCGAGACCCTTAAAAAAGGTTGCGACACTAGAACATTAGGAAATGTCCTAACTTTCATTAATCTACAATCTACACATGAAACTTTATGCTCGACTTAATACAGTTTCATGACATGAGCTTTATCTCTGACTCTGATTTTGTTTCCGATGATTATTCACTACTGTTTTCGTCTTTAGTTTCCAACTCTATCCGCTGCTTGTTTTTTTTGTTTCTTCAAAGGACTAATCATGAAAGTTGTTGCTGTAACTGGAGATGCTTTTTTTTTTTTTCTATTATGTTCGAGGCATTACTCGACAAGTTAAACTCTTCGGAATTGATAAACTTTGCTCGGAAGAAAAGAGTTTATAATTAACTCAAAAAGTGAGAAAAAATATTGCGGGTATCAACGCGATTCTTGCCGATGAAGAAGAGAATCAAATAATGAATAGGAGTGTTATCATCTGGTTGAAAGAGCTAAAAGTCTTGGCTTACGGCGTCGAGGACGTATTAGACGAGTTTGCCTTCCAAGCTTTGGGGTGCAAGTTCACATCAGGATAAAGGCTATCACCAAAAGGCTGCAGGAGAATGCAAGTAAGAATAATAACCTATGACTATGAGAGAATGTCGGAGGAAAGGCCTACAAAGCAAGAGATCATCAAAGGCTTCCATAGGCTCGACGTTGGGTAAGGGCAATAAGGCACTCGCTCAGGGCCCATCGCTCAGAAAAACTAAATACTATTTATATTTTGTTCGAATTATATTTAACATTAAAGATTTATTTTTTAATATTTATTATTAGAGGTCTATTTTTTAATATTGTTAATAGGGGTTAATTTTTTTCAATATTTATTATTAGGGCTATACTCGTAATATTCAATTTTTTTAATAATAGTTATTAGGGCCCTTTTTTCAATACTTGTTACTAGGGACCAAAATTTTTCAATACTTGTTATTGTGGACCTATTCTTAAAATTTATTTTTTAATTACTTGCTATTAGGGACAAAGATTTAAATAATGGTATGCAACCACAACAACGACCGTTCTATGAAGATAGTGACACTATATCTGCAACTGTTATGTCCACAATAGTTATTGTTATTAAAAAACTTCACGCGATACTCTAGCAGTGATCGAAATAACATCGGTTATTTCTGCAATCGCGATAAACGCAACACAACAAAAAATACGACTGCAATTGAAATTTAAATCCCTGATTTATGGCCCAATTTTTAGGTTCGCCCATGGCCACCAATATAACCCCCTCGACCCGGCCTAGACGCCAGACCGAACCGAGCGAGCTACATAGGGTTTGCCGAAACAAACTCGGAGAAAATTAACATGAATTAGGTCCATTTTTTCATTTTATCTTGTCTAGATGCATCTTTTAAACCTAAGGTGTGCATGCTAACAACAGATAAAGTCTTGATTGAATTGGGTGTTGAAATGACATCCAATTACGCATAGTCACGATTTAGAGACAAAAATGTAAATTTAGAAAACTATGAGGACTTCCTTAATTTTAAAGTTACCAATCTTCAATCAACCAGATTACATGCTTACATGTCCAATATCGACTAAATCCATCATCAGATTACATGCTTGCATGTCCAATATCGACTCAATCCAATCATCCATACTCAGTCAATTGCATACATAACAATCTAGGGACTAAAATGTAAGAATAAAAAAACCAAAACATCAAAATAACTGAATTAACTTCCACCGGTATCGATACCTGAGCTTGGGTATCGATACCTGGCCTAATTTTCAAAGGGTATCGGTACCCCTATCTCGAGTATCGATACCTGCATACAAATTCCAAATTCTCAGATTCCAGTAGCCACAACCGGTATCGATACCTCATCCCGAGTATCGATACCCCATCCAAATTGTGTGCACCTAACAAGCATCGTGAACTGTCAAAATAATCATCCTTAATCTCCAAAGAAATAATTAAATAGTGTAGTAAAGAGAAGAAGGGTCGATCCACAGGGACTTTGGAAATTCTAATGTAGAAGGCTTTTGATCTTGATTTAGGTGAAGAAAAAAAGGGTAAATAAGTTGGGTGGTTTATCGAAAGAGTTTAATTTACATAAAACGAAGAAATGAAAATTTAAATCTAAGAATGAGAGTAAATTTAATAAGATATTCAGTTTAAGTAAACAGCCTCAAGCTTCGCTTTGACTCATTTCTAATCGATCATCAAATGAGATTTTACTCCGGATAAATACCGATTACAGTCTACAAGGCCCAACCCTTGTAACTTGTTTTTCTTTTTGGTAAACCGATAATCCAAAATCAATTTTTGAATTTTAGTTTTCTAGCTAGACTAACCACGACTATCGCCGTTAGAATAAAGCAGTTTAAAATCTGGATAAACCCGACTCGGACTATGTTGTCTCAATGAGAATCAAATCCGATCTCAATTCCCCTTAGAGGACCGCCGTTAAGTGTGTTCACACGAAGTCGAATGTGCTACAAGCCGATCCTTCCTCCCAACTATAAATCGAAACAACATGCAAACCAACGAGCCCTTTTTGAATTTGAAAATGTAAAGATTTTAAATGGAAAAGCCGATTGCAAATTCAAGCTTGCAAAAAATTGAGAAATATATTCGAAGTTATAACGTGCTTTTCAATTCTCATGATCAGAGTTGAGTTGTTGCGTAAGCCTTTGGCTTGTTGGAAAATTAGCCAAGCATGATTATGGTAGAAATCATACTCAACATTTTAAAAGAAAATAAATGAAAACTTAAAAATAAGAACGTAAAGAAAAAGAGAATTTTATAGAACTTAGAAAGCAAGAACAAAACTAGAATGAGAGATGATTTTCTAGCTTACCCCGAGGGGTATTTATAGTATTCTAAAACCCTAAAAATAATCTAGGAATGATAAAATATAATTCTTGAAAATATTCAAATTAAATCCTAAAAACAAAAGAAAATTTCTAATTTGAATTTTAAATGCAGCTGATCCGCTCATCCGTCCTCACTGACTAGACCTTCAGAAGCCGCTGACTGGACCTTCTAGAAGTCGCTGACTAGATGCCATATCAGACGCTTCATGCCCAGATTCATGCCCACTAGCCTAGCCTTGATTCCAGAGAATAAAACTGCAAAATGTTGTCTTTTAAGTGCAATTTCCAGAATTGTAGTCCTGCACAGAAAACGTACAAAAACATCAAGATCAACAACATGAACTAACCATTAAAAGCATAATTAAAGATAAAACGGTAGCCAAATAAACTGCTTATCAAATTCCCCTGCACTTATTCAATGCTTGTCCTCAAGCATGCCTCAATCAATATGTCAAAATCTCAAGTTTCAATCCGTAATCCCACAATATGTCAAGGAATACCAAATGAATCAATGATCATGCCAATTATCGAAAACAAGGTGACAATCAAGAAAATAGGCTGAACTAGTAACAAGTCTAAGCAAAAGCCGAGACATTCCAATTGTCCATGAATTTCAACATAACAAGATTCAATACCTCACAAGAGTTCACTCATTATCGCTCAAAGCATTTTGGGTAAAGGAAACGCTCAAAGATAAGATTAAGAAAGACATTACCATAGGCTTGTACAAAAATCAAGTTGCCACTACTTAGAATGAACATGATGTATTAATCAAAGGGTCTTTAATAAGGTTGTAACAAAGTGGGTTTAAATGTCAAGACAAGAGATGCTAAAAGAAGCTCAAGCCACAAAATAACAAAGTAAAAAAAATACAAAGAAGTGAAACAAAAATCTAACAACCAAAATGGTTTTGCTTTCCCCCTTGTTTCCTCGTTTTTTCTTTAACCTTTTTTTATTTTTTCCTTTTTTTTACTATTCGAATATTGTTCGAACTAGATTTCTCTATCTTTTTTTAGAAACACTTCCTTCTTTGCTATATTTTTTGTTCGTGGAACAAATCAATCTCTGTCTTGACAAGGGTAACAAAAGAGAGTGAAAATAAAAGGTTTCAGGTTTTACAATGTGGTAAAGCAAAGAAAAAGGTAAAGGCACAAAAATGGTTCACTAACAGGTATAAACGAGTAGGAAATTTTGGGTAGAGAAGTGGGTTAATCCTAAGTGCCCTAATCATATTAAAACATCCAGTTCAACGTGTAGTCTTGACATGCATCTAGAACATCAAAATTAATCCAGCACACTCAATCAAAAAAAATATGAGCAAGAATAAAAAGTATGCTCGTTTAGGCTTAAATCTCACAAGGAGGTGTATTGTGCATTGAATCAAGAAACATATCAACCAATGAACTCATGGAATATCAAGCAAAATTTAACGGAAAACACCAATCTTGCCAGTTACTATCATGCACCCTAAATTCGATTAAAGTGTTATCACAAACTCATAGGGTATTCAAAGAAACAAAGCAAAAATCAAGATTGATAACAAGAGATTCCAACAATTCAACCAAGGCTACTTAATCTTAGGCATATAAACAAAAGAAGGTAATTTGATGCAGGCGTTCTTTCCCCCACTAAAAGCAAATTGTCCCAATATGTAAATAAAAATATAAGAGAGGGAAAAAGATACTCCCTGTTCTAATGACGGTCGCAGCCATAACCACGTCGGGATGTGCCCAGGTGAAGGTGAGATAGAATCTTGTCAATGTTGGTTTTGATGAAGTTGAGCCGACCGTGTACTTCGTGTATCTCATTGTGCACGTCTGACTGTGGGTTCTCTTCTTGTGCCGGTTGTGGTGTGGTCCTCCGAAAGAAGACACGCGTATTACGTGGTGTAATGGTACTGGGAGGAACGATATAGGGTGCACTGGGGGTGTCGGCGAGAAGTCCCATTGTGTCTAAGCATCGTGCATCTAAAGCATCCAATGCAAAATCGTAAATAAATTGTGTAGTGTCAAAAGTCAATGGAAAAAGATGAGATGCAAGATGAGTAATATAAGGTCCGAGAATGAGTGGGCGATTGGATCGCACAACACGCTCGAAAGCATGGGCGAACCAAAAGCCCAAGTTTACCTTGGTACCGGTTTGCATACACCATGAAAAGAACAGTTCAACCTTACCTAAATTTGACGTAGTATCGTTACATCCGGAGTAGTTGTATGCCAAGAATTGGTGAACGTAGTGAAGTGCGGGGTTGTGTATGCGCCATCCTTTTGTTGTGCGAGCATCAAACGTTAAACCCACCAGGCTAGTAAGTCCTTCGTAAGCAAGATCAATATCAAAATCCTGTGGAATCTCAAGTAAACCAGTTAGATAACCATGATCCGCGACTTCCGTCACGAATCCTATAGAAAAATTAAAATCCTTACTAGACATCCTAAAATACTATCCCAACAACCGAAAAGAAATGACATTTGGTGAATTTGCAGTAACAACTCGATCTTCCAGAAATGAAAATGTAGTGTAGAATTCAAAAACCAACTCATAGTATGTACTATATCCAATCTCAGAGTATAAGGTCCAGCCAATGGCTTCAAAAAATTACATGACAGATTCGCGTAAATGTAAAGTGTCGAGAGTTTAAGAAGGAATATATTTGCAAACCTGAAACTTACGATGTCGAACGTTATTAAATCATAAAACTTCATCGTCGTCAAAGTGAAAGTATCCTTGAAAAGCTTCCTCGATCGGGACAGAATAGGTTCAGCCACGACGATGATGCTTGGAGCTTTTGTTGCGATCAGGTATATCAGTCAGTATAGTGTTGTCGCCTGAACTAGCCGCAAAGGAAGGAGAAGCAGGCTGTTCATTGCTAGAATGTGGTTGCTCCGTCGATGGACCCCCATAGGAAATCCAGTATCGAAATTCTTTGTATAGCCAAAAATCAGATGATATATTAGCAAAGGTCGAATGGAGATAGGGTCAGAATTTACCTCTTTGGCCTGGTCTAGTACGGACTAGTGCATGGAATAGGAGGGGGCAACATCCAGAATTGAGTGAGATGAAGTGGTGGTCGACATGGAATGAAAGGAAGTAGAGGATGGTGCCGGTTGTGCATGTTGCTGCCGAGAGTGTGAAGAGTGATTCCACCGTGACTGGGAAACATTAACGTCACTCTGGTGTTGTGATGAGCGAAAGGAATGGCCGACAGATGGTGGTAGAATGGTCGGTGGAACAGTGCGAACGGGTGAAGCCTTGGGTTTAACTGGAGAAGTGGCATTTGCTTGCTACCGTCGTCTGCCACGGTGAGGAGAAGGCAGTGGACAGTGCAGAATCTGAGTTGCTTGGTACTTGGACGAACTGCGACGGTTCTAACTGGCATCATCCGCCAACAACGACCGATTCTTGTAGAAGCCGGTGAGCTTGGTCTCAGGTAGGCACCATTGTGGGTAGGCTTCCAAGATCGAAGCAGATGATGATTGGGGATGGGGGTGTTTATGGTGACCGAAGATGATGGAAGTGAGGTAGCAAAGGGTGTGCGGCTAAGGAAATAGATGAAATAGGGGCTAGGTTTAGATTGTCACGTGAGGAGTTTGTTTTGAAAAGAGGAAAAGGTTGGTAAAATGGGTGTGGGGTTCAGGAGGTTTTAAAATTTGAAAAGAAGTAATAATAATAAAAAATGGTTTAAAATAAGGATAAAGATAGGTAGATAAGTGATGGGAATGACGAGTGAGTTTGGGTTTGGCTAACATGACCAAGGGATGGTGAGAAGTTTTTCAAACATGCACCGTCTAGTATAATGGTCTTTCTATCACTTATCCATGCGTGAGGTACCTCCATGGACTTGGAAATTGCATCATATTCAATTCAAAATATTTAGGGTACATGAAAATTCAAATAAAATAAATATGAGACCAAAGTAAATAAAATAAAATTGAAAATAAATAGAAGTCAAGAAAACGAATAAAAGTAATAAAATAAAATAAAATAAAAAATGGTTGCCTCCCACTAAAGCGCTTTGTTTAACGTCGTTTAGATCGACGACCTGAATTAGACTATAGGCTCTTCCAAATCTAGTTCTTCGATTAAACCAACTAGAGTATTTTCATAATACGATTTCAACCTTTGACCGTTAACTTTAAACTGTGCCCCTAATTTATCTCTGACTTCGATCACACCACGAGGAAAAACTTGAGTTACCGTAAAAGGTCCGAGCCACATCGATCTAAGTTTTCCTGCAAAAGTTTAAACTTGGAATTAAATAGTAGAACCTTTTGACCAACAGAAAAAGATTTAAAAGAAATGTTACGACCATGGAATTCTTTTTTTCTTTAAATATCCGAGCGCTATTGTAAGCATTTCTACGAATCTTCTCAAGTTCTTAAATTTGTAATTTGCGTGCTTCACCGATTGTATCAATCTCCATGTTACATTGCTTGACTGCCCAATACGCGCGATGTTCCAATTCAACTGGTAAATGGCACGGTTTACCAAAGACAAGGCGGTATGGAGACATTCCAATAGGTCATTTGTACGTGGTTCGGTATGCCCATAATGCATCGATTAACTTGATACTCCAATCTTTACGATATGGTTTGGTGATCTTCTCAAGTATTGTTTTAATTTCACGATTCGATACTTCCGCTTGCCCATTTGTCCGCGGATGGTAAGCCGTGCCAACTCTTTGAGTTACTCCAAATTTCTTCATAAAGGCTTCAATTATTCGATTAACAAAGTGAGTTCCTCCATCGCTTATTATCGCTCGCAGTGTGCCAAACCTGGAAAAAATAAAATCTTTTAGAAATTTAACCATGGTTTTAGCATCGTCATTTCGAGTAGTTTAACTTCTACCCACTTAGATACATAATCTATAGCAAGAATTATGTAAGTATTTCCAAAATGAAGAAATGAAGGGACCCATATAATCAATTCCCCAAACATAAAATTTTTTACAGATATGAATTGGATGGAGCAGTATTTCGTTTCTGCGACTGATGTTTCCCACGGTTGACACCTTTCACAAGTTTTACAAAATAAATAAGAATCACGAAAGATGTCAGGCCAAAAGAAACCACTTTCAAGAATTTTATGGGCAGTTCGCTTTGGTCCAAAATGACCGCCACAAGAGCAGGGATGACAGAATTTTAGAATTGAGTTTAACTTAATCAAGATCACAACAAATCAGATCCATAACAAAATCAATATAAAACCTTAATTTCTTGATTCAATCATCAACACATAACAAAAATCGATTGCAAATGATCAAGAACTTGGGAATTTCAGTAAAGAGCCTTTGATTAGAGGAGAGAAATGAAAATCACCTCTAATAGTTGACTCCTTCCTTAATTGGCTTGATTTGAAGAGAAATCCAATGTAGAAATAGAATTTTGATGAAGAATCATTGTTGAAATCAAATATAGAATTAAAAAGATGAATCCATTGAATAGTTTGGTTGCTAAGAATTTGAGAGAAAAAGTTTGGAGAAAGTTAGTTACGTGAAGAAACTATTTGGATTAGTTTTAATTAAAACCAAATAAACTCCTTTTATACCGTTTATTAATCCCTTATTAACCATTTTAAAAATAGCCAAAATTAAGGAAAAACTCTGATAAAAAAATTGGGTTTAATAGCTCCTTAAAGATTCTATGTTTTGACCATTTTACAATTTAGTCACCAAAATAGTTTTTTAAACTTTACATTTTGGTCACCAACCCAAAATGTCTTTTAATCCGAATTAATTTCATCAAATTGATAGCTCACATATGTTCAATATATTAATTAAACATTTTAGATATTTTTTGCACATTTTACTTTAGCCAAAAAACCATTTTGTCCGATTAAATTCCCCAAAATTAACTCAAACACTAACCCAGTTCACCCGAACCGTCCAACTACCCTAGCTAACTCCTAGGCCCAAATTTGGGCCGTTACAACTCTCCCCTCTTAAAAAATTTCATTCTCGAAATTACCTGAAGGAAAGAGATATGGAAATTGCTTTTCTATATCAACCTTTGCTTCCCATGTAGCCTCATCGACTCCTTGGTGTCGCCACAACACCTTAACCAATTCAATGGTCTTACCACGAAGAACCTTAGAACTAGAATCCAGTACCCTTACTGGTTCTTCATCATAAGACAACTCTAGTCGCAACTCAATCTCTTCAACCATGGCAACATGCGACAAATCCGATCTATACTTCCAAAGATCGACACATAGAAAACATTATGTATCTTCTCAAGCTCAATTGGTAGTTTCAACTTATAAGCAACAAGACCAACATGCCCAATTATCTCATAAGGTCCCATGAATCTAGGGCTAGCTTACCCTTGCACCCAAATCTCACCACATTCTTCCAAGGCTGCATAAGACTTTTGCTGACTCAAAGCTGCCTTAAGCCTATCACAAATGAGTTTTACCTTTTCATTTGTATCCTTGAGCAAATCGGGCCCTGCAACATGATTCTCACCTGATTTCGCCCAATAAAGAGGTGTACGACACCTACGACCATAAAGAGCCTCATAAAGAGCGATTTGAATGCTCGACTGATAACTATTATTATAAGAAAACTCCACCAAGTGTAGTTGCTTCTCCCACGATCCTTGACACTCAATAACACAACATCTCAACATGTCATCCAAAATCTGGATAACTCGCTTAGATTGGCCATCTGTTTGAGGATGATCGAACGTACTAAAATTAAGCCTTGTACCCAAAACTGTCTGTAGGCTTCCCCAAAACCTTGCTATAAAACATGGATCCCTATTCGATATAATCGACTTAGAAACCCCATGCAATGTAACCCTCTCGACCTGGCCTAGATGCCCGACCGAACCGAGTGAGCTATATTTGGTTTGCTAAAGAAAACTGGAGAAAGATTACGAAATCCGATCTATTTTTTCCCTTTTATCTTGTCTAGATGCATGTTATTAATCCTAAGTGATCATGCTTGCAGTGGATGAATTTACAAAGGAAACGAACCACGAAAAGATAACCAATTGCATATGATACATTTTAGGGACTAAAATGTAAAACTGATAAATTACAAGGCCATTAATGAAATTTAGGTTACCAATCCTCAATTAGTCAGACTACATGCTTGCATGTCAATTCTCGACTCAAACCGACCATCCAAACTCAAGCAATTGAATTCACAACAATCTGGGATCAAAACGCAAGAATCAACAACTATCAAACAGCCCAACAACTGAATTAACCATAGCCCGTATCGGTACGCGTACAGGTGTTTCAGTACGCCTCGGCCAATTTTCAAAGCTCAAATTCCAGTAGCTCAAAACCGTACCAGAACACTTTCTCGTGTATCGAAATGCTAAGCTTGAAATGGCTTACCCGTATCGAAACACCTTCCCGCGTATCAAAACGCTATGCCTAAAATGGCTTACCCATATCGAAACACTACCCCACGTATCGAAATGATAAGCTTGAGATGGCCTAGCCGTACCGGTACGAGGGGACGCATTCCGGTACGCCTAGACCTAAAATGTCATTTTTAGCTGGTTTTCACTCAAGTCTAGATGCATTTGAATCCTAGCAACCCACCCTCATGTATACAACCAACCATCCAATCTTATTCCAACATTAGAACCAAGATTTAGTAACCACAACGAAACATATGCTTCCAAAAGATCAAGCTTTCGGCATGCTCCCTAGACCACTCTACCAAACATACCAAAACACTCATTTGATCACTTATTAGTATATGACAACCACTCACATATCCATTGCCTCAAAATAACATGCTAGAACCAACAAAACATGGTATTCCACCAAGGCTAACTAGATGCATACCTAGGCGACCACTTAGCATCAACCATAAGCAAGAATCAACTACATACTTATCAACATCAACCAACTTCAAAACACAGCATTAAACATGCTCCAAAAACTAGGGAAAATAGAATTACAAATCCCAATAACATGGCGAGCACATTGCCTTATTAACCGGAAACTTAAACCGAGTTCATACTCAAAATAGTCTTTGCTCTTTAATCACTTTAACCTTGCCTTTGCTGCCCCAAACTTCAATGCTCTGCATCATTAGGAAAAAGAGAGCATAAGCACATATGCTTAGTGAGGATGCTCATAAAACAATGATGCAGTTAAAACCATTTGAAAACCAAAACCACTTGTTTTCAAAACATGCTTACAACCAAAGCATTTTCATTGTTTCCAATTCGAAACATGCGTAACAATCCTTATGCAACATCAAGTATAAACCACATTCTTATCACAAAAGCATTAAATCATCTCATGCTTAAATTCCAAAGCATTAAATCATATTACCATGCTTAAATCCCAAAGCATTAAAAAGTAGGTTCAATACATGAACTTTCATATATTGGCAATTATAGTGACCCTGGGTAGACAATCCTCTACCCTTGGATAGACAATCCTTTATCCACACATCGGATACACGGACAACTTATACCATGCCTAGTTAAACCGCGAGCTTTACCGACCATGCCTAGTTAAACCACAAGATCACCATCATCTTGGGTTGCCTAGTTAAACAACATACCCCAAGAGATGTCCCAATAGTCCGAGTGGCCTAGTTAAATCGACATACCTCAAGGACCCATGGACACGATCGATTTTGTATATATATATTATAGTGCACTTCATCCTATGGCATGCCAACTATATCCGAATGTTTTACACCTTGTCACATAGCCAACCTATTTATATTTTCCAAAACCATTTATTCACTGTTTTACAATGCATTATACAAAGTCACCACATATGCAAACCTCATTGCCATAGAAATACCCCATTCTTAACCAGAATTAAAACCAATGCTCACTAGCATTCTATATACTTTTAAACCATTGCACATGTATTCAAAGCCATTCATTTACAGTAAATAAAACAAACCATGTTTAACACCAAAACATGTAATCAACCATGCTCATATGCAATCCGATATTAAGGAGCAAAGTAGGGAAACTTACTTCCAAGCTTAGGTAAGTGTCTCAAACTTAACCTAAACTCCCATAACCACTTTCAAACCTTTGAAAGACTTTTAAAACCGTTTCCACTCACCGATTACAGCTTGCCTTGCTCGCCAATGCGAATCAAGCTTCCGACAAGCAATGATCTACCTCAAGCTACTTCACCTTGATTATCCCCTATTTTGGCCACTCAAAACCAGAAGAAACATGCATCAAAATGCATTCAAACCACTACTTCAAAGCAATTACCCGTAACTCACAAGTTGCCCACTCAAAAACCATCTAAAACTTATCGAAATCACCTTCAAACATCTTCCAATATTAACCCAGGCCCAAAACAACGATTCAACACATCAAACCTTAACAATTAACATTTAAAAACCCTTCTACAACATCCTTTCACTTCCAGCAGTGATTAAACTCCATTAACATCACAAAAACCCTTAACTAACAACCATTTACATTAGAGATTCAACTAGTTTCAGGATTATTTTGATAAAACCAAGCCTTCAACAATATTAAACACCAAAATCATGATCTAATCTGATCAAGAACCTAGCAAAACAGATCCAATTCGAAAATATACCAATTCCATCCATCAAACCACAATTAAACCAATTTCCCCTTAATTAAACTATCAAAACACATTAGAAAATAATTGTAAAGAATCAAAAACTTGGGAATTTCAGTAAAGAACCTTTCATTAGAGGAGAAAAACGAACCTTACCTCTAATGGATGCTTTCTCCCTTAATTGGATGATTTACATGAGAAAACAAAGTTAAAACAATAAGGTATTGATAAACAATCAACAAGAAATCATTTGAAAACAAAATATTTAAGAAAAGATAGATTTACCTGAAGATTTAGAAGAAGAGAGTGATGTTTAGCTGGAGAGATTTTGAGAGAAAATAGTTTTAGAGAAAGTTAGTTACGTGATTTTGTTTTAAGGATTTAATTATCAAATTAATTCTCTTCAACCTATTTATATTTTCCAAAACACTTTAAAAATAGCCAATTAAGGGATAAAGTCTGAGATTAGACTTTTGGGCAATTAGCTCCTTAAAGATTCAAAGTTTTGACTCTTTACAAAACAGTCACTAAAAACAAATTTTAAAGTTTATATTTTGGTCACTAGTAAAAAATGTTTGATTTCCAGAACTCATTTTACAAAATTGATTTCACCATAATCATTAATATATTAAATAATGATTTTAGAACATTTTTCTATATTTTTATCGCCTTTAAAAATATTGAATCTGATTTAATCCCAAAATTGACTCGAATCCCTAATACCGGTCCATCGAACCCTTAAACGAACCCCAAAACAACTAGACCCAAAACCAAGGCATTGCATGCAACCTTATGATCTAAAAAATATACAATTCCACCAACTTGACTGGCGTATAAGTTGTATGCACCACAAGAAAATGCGCACACTTTGTAAAACGATCGACAATCGCCTATATCGAATCCTTTTTGGACGGTGTCAAAGGTAAACTCGTCACAAAATCCATGGTGATTCCTTCCCACCTCTATTTTAGAATTCTGAATAGGTTGTAACAACCCACAAGGGAACTGATGTTCAACCTTTACACGCTAGCACACCATACAACGAGAAACAAACTCGGCCACATCCTTTTTCAATCCAACCCAATAATACAATTCTTTTAAATCTCGATACATCTTTGTACCTCCAGGATGCATAAAAAAAGGACTAGAGCGAGATTCTACCAAATTAGTGTACCTCAACTCTGAATCTTCTGGCACAACTATTTGACCCTTAAAGCACAACACCCCATCATCATCGAAATGAAAATTGGTAAGATTTCCATTCGAAATGTCTTTATCATGCGGAACCAAGGAAACATCATACGACTGCCTCTCTTTAATCAGATGTGACAATGTATGCTTAACTTGCAACTCAGCTAACAAGCTACCTTCCCGCATCACGCTTAACCTCACAAACATCGCTCTAAGCTCAACGACAACTTTACGACTTAACGCATTTGCCACTACATTGGCTTTTCCGAGATGATACTCAATTGTCAAATCATAATCCTTAAGCAAATCAAGCCACATATGTTTCCTAAGGTTCAACTCTTTTTGAGACATTAGATACTTCAAATTCTTGTAATCGGTGTAAATAGTACACTTCTCATCGTAAAGGTAATGTCTCCAAATTTTTAAAGCAAACACCACCGCTGTAAGCTCCAAATCATGGGTTGGGTAGTTGCGCTCATGAACTTTCAACTGCCTCGATGCATAAGCCACCACTTTTCCGTCTTGCATCAATATACATCCTAACCCAATGTAGGGTGCATCACTATAGACCACAAACTTCTTTCCAAACTCGGGTTGAATCAGGATAGGAACATGAGTCAACACCTCATTCAACTTCTTAAAACTACGCTGCTGAAACTTCGTCCATACATAAGGAACATTCTTTTCCAAGAACTTCGTCAATAGAGTAGCAATACTAGAAAACCCATAAACGAAACGACGCTAATACCCAGCTAATCCAAAGAAACTATGAACCTTGAATACCGACTTAGGCTATTTCTAATTAAGGATAGCCTTAATCTTCTGTGGATCAACACGAATACCCTCCGCTGAAACCATATGACCAAGAAACATTACTTTCTAAAGCCAAAACTCGCAGAGCATACAATTGATTTTCCTTCAAAGCTTGCAACCAATTCGCAAGTGTTGATCATAATCCTCCTCGGTACGAGAGTACACAAGGATGTCATCAATAAACACAACCACAAATTGATCAAGATACTAATAGAACACCATATTCATCATGTTCATGAAAGCCGCCGAGGCATTCATCAAGCCAAATGGTATCACCAAAAATTTATAATGCCCATACCTTGTGCGAAAAGCAGTTTTTGGCATATCCATATCCTTAACCTTTAGTTGATAATACCCCGACCCCAATTTGATTTTTTGAAACATCGCCACCCCACATAATTGATCGAACAAATCATCTATCCACGGTAACAAATACTTGTTTTTAACCGTTAATTTATTTATCAATGCACATGCGTATCGTTCTATGCTTCTTTTTGACAAAAAGAAACAGCACACCCTAAGGTGAAAGATTAGGGCGGATGAACCCTTGACCCAACAAATCCTAAAGTTGAGTTTTTAACTCCTTTAACTCTTTTGGCGCCATACGGTACGGGGTAATAAAAATAGAAGTTGTGCCCACGTACGTCTCAATACTGAATTCCACCTCTTTATTCGACGATAACCCAGACAACTCCTCAGAAAATACCTCCAAAAATTCACATACATTCTGAATATCCTGCACTCGAACCCCTTTTGTATCCAGATTCATCATAATGGCAAGATACCCTTGACAACCTTCTTGTATCATATTTTTAGCTCACGTGGCCGATACAACATTATACATAAACTTTACATTTTTGCTAACCACCAGAACCTCATAGTCGTCAGCAAGTTTAAAAGAGATCATTTTAGATTCACAGTCTGCAGCTGCCTTATGCTCACTCAACCAATCCATTCCCAAGATAACATCAAAAATGTGAAATGGGAACTCTATCAAATTTGCGAAAAAATCATGGCCTTGAACAACCAACAGGCATCTCCTAAACAACCTCCTGACCGTAACCGTCTCACCAAAAGAACTAGCAACTAACATTCCCACATTCAAGATTTCAACAGGTACATCTAATAAATATGCATGCTCGCTCAAGATGTAAGAATGAGTGGACCCCAAATTGATCAAAGAAAATAATGATAAAGATTGCAATGTAAAGGTACCTACGATCATATTGGTGTCATTACGGTCTTTATGATAAACATAGATCTGAGTCAATCCACCAGTCTCCGATCATACAATAACTATATGAGCCATAGTTCTCTGACCATTATCACGTGTCTGGAAATTACCCCTACTATGGCTTTGGCTTTTGGTAGGTGCAACAACTGTCGGTGTATCTTGCGCCACATACAAACAATCACGCTTCTGATGACCAGTCGATCCACATTCCCAACAAGCTCCAGGTGCTCCCCAGCACGCTCTAACATGGCATCTTCCACAATGCTCACAATCGGTTGCAACACGTACATCCTAACCACGACCATCATTGCTAGTACACTTGTGACTCGGTTTATATTATTTATCACGTGACCTCTTGAACTACCTTTCAGCATACCCAGCCTCGGCTATTCTCTTTCCCTTTTCTCCACTCACAGCTTGCACCGAACCACCCAAAAATTGCTTAATATCCTTAGCCTTGTTGACAATCACATAAAAATATGTATAGTCGGTGGCCAGCAAGTACATCTTAACATCCTTAACAAGTCCATAACAGAATCTGTCATATCTCTGTCGATCATTCGGGACCAACTCAGGAGTATATTGACTCATACAAACAAACTTCACTTTATACTTAGACACCGTCATGTCACCTTGCACTAGGGACATGAACTCTTGCTTCCTGGCATCCTGATATTGCGAACCAAGATACTTCATTTTGAAAGCTCCCTAAAAATATTCCAATTCACGTCAGCATCCGAAACACTCGCAACTGTGGTTACCCACTAGTGGTAAGATCACTGTGTAACAAGGACACAGTACAACCCAACTTACGCTCATCATTGCACTCTATCTAACTCAAAATATGCATGGTACTCTCCAACCACTCCTCAGCCGCCTCAAGATTCAATCCCCTAAAGTCCATACCTCTTAGACTACGAAGACGCTCCAACGAAACCTGTGATTAAACCATAACAGACACCGATGCTTGCACATGCACTCAAGCTATCGCAGCCTGAAAAACTCCCGTTATCGCTTGAATTAAAGATTTCATATCACCAAAAACTGGTCCTTGTAGAGCCTGAGGTACCCCCAACCCCAACACCAACTAGAGGAATAAAAGGAGGAGGAGGTAAAGGATTACGAGAAACCAATCCCTCATCTTGGTTCTGCCCATCAACAACATTACTAGTAGACGATCACGTCTCAGACCCATACTTACTAAAGCCTAAAGCACACATTCAGAATGCAATAAAGTCAGGCTAGCATTCGACGAAGAATCCTAGGCAACCTTAAAAATCATTTTTTAAAACCACGGTAATAGGCAATGTGTTCCCAACGATACCCAGAACAACAACATGCTTAACAATACACTTAACCATAATATACAATAAATGAAATAGCAAATTCTAAATGACAATATCACCCAACAATCACAAACCTATCTTTGATACCATAAATGTAACCCCCTTGACCCGGCCTAGACGCTAGACCGAACTGAATGAGCTATATAGGGTTTGTCGAAACAAACCAAGAGAAAATTAAAACAAATTAGG
The DNA here is from genome assembly GCA_019671005.1 of Hibiscus mutabilis. Classification (NCBI taxonomy): domain Eukaryota; kingdom Viridiplantae; phylum Streptophyta; class Magnoliopsida; order Malvales; family Malvaceae; genus Hibiscus; species Hibiscus mutabilis. The sequence continues at coordinate 51,579,058 of CM033719.1, forward strand.
TTTATTTTTTTCTTTTATCTTGTCTAGATGCATCTTTTAAACCTAAGGTGTGCATGCTAACATTGGATAAATTCTTGACTGAATCAGACGTCAAAATGACATCTAATTACGCGTAGTCACGATTTAGGGACCAAATTGTAAATCTTGAAAACTATGAGGACTTCCTTAATTTTAAAGTTACCAATCTTTAATTAATAAGATTACATGCTTACATGTCCAATTTTGACTCAATCCGATCATCCATACTTATTCAATTGTATACATAACAATCTAGGGACTAAAATATAAGAATAAATAAACCAGAACATCAAAATAACTGAATTAACTTCCAGAGGTATCAATACCTGAGCTTGGGTATCAATACCTGGCCTATTTTTCAAAGGGTATCGGTACCCCTATCCCGAGTATCGATACCTCCACACAAATTCCAAATTCTCGGATTCTAGTAGCTATAACCTGTAATATCTCATTATTGGATTAGTGACCAAAATGTAAAGAATCAAAAGTTAGTGGTTTTAGTTCAGTGACTAAAACATAAAGTTTTAAAGTTTGGTGATCAAAGTGAAAAGTTGAGAAAAGTTTAAGGGCCAACATAGTAATTTTCCCAATAATTATTTTTATTTTATCAAATAGATCATCTAAGGGTGTGGATCGAATATAAAATCTATGATTTGATCTGATGTTTCTATTGTTGGGAAATTACGATTAAAGTTTAAATAGAATTTGGGTAATCGCACGAGCTCGAAATTTTATGAAAATTTGAAGGAAGTCTTAGGAAGACCCGAAGAGCATAGCATTAAAGTTTTGAATCGTTTTTAATTGGTTAGATTCAATTCTATTCAGTATTGTGTATAGGTGACAGAATGGCATTTTTGAAAATAAACTATTTCATTAATGGCATTTTAGTCATTTCACCTATACTTTGTAACAAAAATAGAGCATGGAAGAGGATAAGACATAGGTGTTGGCTTGTAATTGGTTATAACTAAAGGGTAAAATAGTCATTTGACTATTTTGGAGATTTTTATTACTATAAAGCCAATTTAAAGCCATTTGGCATTAAAATAAAAGATAGAAAAAAGCTAGAATTTTGCTCATCTTTCTCTCAAGTTGGTCAAACCTCAAGGGACTAGGTAAGAAAATTTTCAATTCAATTTTGGCTTGATATACCTGGTTTTTGGTTAGAGACATGAAACAAGAAAGTGATTTCTATTGAATTCTCTATCTTTTGATATAAGTTTTGCTTAGTTTCCATGTCTCTAGGTTGAGATTGATGATTAGGGTGGTTGAAGAACATGATAGGTTTTCATGTTTTAAGGTTCAATGAAGTTGGAAATGGTGTTGTAGTGTTTTTTCTATGTTTGGAATGATGAAAATCTCTTGAAAATCTTGTAGGGACCAATTTGGCTATAAGAGGAAAATTAGGAGAAATTTTGTGAAAATTTATTTGATGATGAAAATGATTAGAATGATGTTTTCTAAATTGAATTATGTTATTGGAATGAAGAAAATATCATTTTAGGACCAATTTGTGAATTGTGCAAATTGGGTGAAATAAGTGAGAAATTGGGAAATATTCAAGAAGCATGGTTATATTGTTTGCTATTATACAAGGATCATTTTGGTATTAAAATTTTTGAAAATGGAGATGAAATGTGGAAGTTTCCAAATTTTATACTATAAACCCTAAGAGAGAGAATTTAGGGTTTAAAGGAAAATGATCAAACTCTTGGTTGCAATGTGCCATTTGAGATGAGATTAAATTTTAGGAAGTATTATTATTACAAAGAAGTACTTGGTTGAAAATGTTAAATTTTCCAAATTGGTATGTACATGTATTAATAAGGGTTAGAGGTATACTTAAGGTGGCTTGTGTTATGTATTTAATGTACATACATATAACAAGCGAGTTCGAGATCAAACGGGTGAAGAAAGAAGATAGAAAGTGCAACCAAGCTTAGTGAGGCTAGTATAAAGTTTACTTTTTAAAGTGTCAAGGTGAGTGCAATGCATATATAGCATGATCTTTATGTCATTTATCATATAATTTGACATATTAGAAATATGTCAAAGGTTGAAACACATGCATGGATCACTAATTATTCTTGGAATGTTATTTTGGATATGAAATATTCAATATGTATATTTGTTACCATGTATGATATTATGATTGATATAAAGCCCAATGTATGAGATAGGAAATTAAAAGTATAGTTGGATATCCATAGAGTCATAAACAGCTGTATAAATATTCTAAGCACTTCGGTGCAATATTCATAAATACTCATTGAGGGTATACTCATGCAAGGTTTGGGTATACGGAAACACTTAGGGTGTTAAGCACTACGGTGCAATTTTATTAATACTCAATGAGTGTATACTCATGCAATGTTTGGGTATACAGAAGCACTTAGGGTGCTAAGCACTACGGTGCAAATAATAACTATACTCAAGAAAGTATAGGGGGGATGACTAGTGTACATAGATTTCCTTAAATCAATACTTGGGCTAAATGAATTGAAAAACAAGATAAAAAGGCTTGAAAGCTCGATGATGAATATGGCAATTGTATTGTTAAGAATCAAAGTTATTACCATGTGATATATATTATTATACATATATCTTGTCATATATGCTAGTAAGCATAAAATGGTAAGTGATCATATGCATTGTTATTTTATTATATTGATATTTATGTTAAGTTGCATTTGAATTAAATGTTATTGCCTCACTAAGTATATGCTTAGCGTGTGATGAATTTCATGCGTAGGTTTTAAAGGAGCTTCGAGGGAAGAGTAGCAGAGCATCACTTTCATAATTTTGGGAGGTATATCTCCATACTCATAGTAATGTAATGACATCCATCCTTTCTTTTGGAAGTATACTAGATAGCATGTATAATTAATGAGGTTTGTAATAACTTATTACCAAATATGGTTGGTTAATAGTTGTTATAATATGGATGATGAACCTAGTAAGTCCTATTATGTTTGTAAATGAAAATGGACTAATGTTTTAGTAAATATGGGACCTAAAATAGAAAGATTAAAAATCTGTCCAGAAATGCATGCAAAAGCAGTGTGTTTGAAAAATCAGCATAAATTCCACAATTTGACTTAGAAAGTGAATCTTATATGTATGAACTAGAAATTTTGTCTAGTTTCTCAAAAAATTGACGGTGATTAATTTTGAGTTGTATGTAAAAAGTTATGAATTTTTATTCGATGAAAGGTCAGAAAACAGGGTAGCAGAATTTCAGTATTTTTGGAGCTGTGACGTGAATTCAAAGATTTATTTGAATTTTTATGTAATGATTTTAGGTTAATAATTTATATGGTTAGGAAGGTTAATGAATCTAGTTTAATTAGAAAATTTTGGAATGAATTTTAGATGTCTATAAGATTTTTTATAAATTTTTAGGTAAAGGCAGTCAGGCTGCCCATTTTCTAAGTAACGAAATAAAAGGGTTTAATCTTAGTTAGTAACATAACTGATTCGTCTTTGGTAACGAATATGGGAAAGTGATGTTACACAACCGGTATCGATACCTCATCCCGAGTATCGATACCCCAACAAATTGTGTGTACATGTATCGATACGCCTTCCCGAGTATCGATACCCATGCTAAATTTTGCCTACTAGTATCGATACCTAGCCTCGAGTATCGATACCTCTAAACCTGTAATGTCCAATTTAGCTAGATTTTCATCCAATTAGCAACCTAAACATGTTCCAATCAATCATAAACTTGTACCATCAATTAAAAAGGGTAAAACATGTCACAGAACATGGCAAACACAACCAAGTAAAACATTATGCACCAACATCCCAAATCTAAAGGCATATTTCCTAAACTCACCCAAATTCACATCTAAACTAGGAATCAAGGCATATATGATCTTAGGCATAAAACCATTGAATTACTAACATCAATCAAAACATGCTTGCATTACAATGGCCACATAAGCATTCAAGTAACATACTAAGGACATGGCAATCAATGAACTTTAAACCATGAACAATCTCCTATCAAACATACTTCAATCAAACATCAATATGAGCTATCAACCATAGCAAACAACATCAGCAACATCGTTGAAAACCAGATTATAAATCCCCCAAAATATGGTAAACACATTGTCTTATTAATCGAATTTAAAACTAGGTTTCATACTCAAACAATTGCCTTGCTCTTGGATTTATTCTCGCCAAACAATAGTTGCCCCTTCAACTTTATTGCTCTGCATCAAAGGGTAAAAGAGAGCATAAGCACACTTACTTAGTGAGGAAGCTCTAGAATAAAACATTGATGCAATGTAAAACTCATTTTAAAACCTAGTCACACTCGAGTGACCATATGTCAAAAGTCAAAATAAGCTTTTTCTCATATGTTTCAACAAAATATATCATGCATAACAACCATATGCATTTAAATCCATTTTATGATTCTGATAAAACCTTGTCTCATATGTTTCCACAAAACATATCATGCATAACGACCATATGCATTTAAATCCATTTCATGATTCACATAAAACCATTTTCTCATATGTTCCACAAAACATATCATGCTTAACATCCATATGCATTTAAATTCATTTCATGAATCATTAAAATCTCATATATTGGCTTGCGTAGTGACCCGGATAGTCTCACCTCATCCAATAGTGGAACATTATAATTACACATCGGATACATGAATTTTGGTGGTCTTACCTCCACCAAATCTCATACCTTGCCTAGTTAAATCGCAAGGTACCATCACTTGGGCTGCCTAGTTAAACCGTACACCCAAAGTGACAACCCAATAGTCCGAGTAGCCTAGTTAAACCGGTTTTCCTCAAGGACTATGGTGTGATCGACTTGTTTATATTATAGTGCACTTTAACCATATAGCATGCCAATTATATTCAATAATTTCTCATTACGTCACATAGCTGTAGCGATGTCCGTTTTCGCTAAAAACGTAGTTTTTCGAAGTGTTTGTGATTTTTCGGATATAAAGTATTTATTCCGTGGGGTTTTGAAAATATCGTATTTTATTAAAAATTGGAGTCACCACCGGCCACTTAGGTAGGCCGGACACCATAAAACCAGAGATTCAAAAAACTTTGAGTTCGGGAGTCGGTTACGGATAGGGAAGGATTAGCACCCCCATATCGCCCAAAATTGGTACTTTAATAATTACCGCTTTATTAATATTAGATTTTCCGGATTAAAGTGACGATTAATTTAAAATTCGGTTATAATTGCGAATAAATTTTAAAGGCCCCGTTATCCGAGAGTAAACGCCCAACCACTATCACTACGCCTGATACTGGCCCCGTTTACGCTCGGATAAAAGGGCACCGCATTGACATTTTATATTTCATTATGCAAACCTAACAAAAACCTTATAGAAAAATATTTACAAAGGCGTGGAACTACAAAAACATAAAAGATATAAGCATAATAATATTGAAGTGCAAAATGTATGAACAAAAACATTGTAATATGTCCTAAAAATAAAATAGCAAATACGAATATAAACATAAAAATGTGCTTTCTAAAACTAAATTAATTACATCCAACACTTATATATAAAGATGAATTACAATTATCACCTACATGACAATTACACATGGCATAATATGATACTAAAATAATAAAACAATATACTAGAATAAGACTAATATTTAATGCTTAACATGACACAAATTTCATGTACGAATGAAAACATTGTGTAAGATAAACAGTATCACACTATCATATAACCTAAGAAGCAAAAGTATCAGAAAAATGTAAACACACGACATGACATATAACCTAAACTACAACGTAACACGCGAGACAAACATGAACACGACATATATAAAATAAACTAAATATAGGAAAAGGGTATAACAATTTTAATACACAAATCATATGGTTATAAATTAACATACTATACGAAACACATACCGATACCAACAGAACAATATGAACATGCTAGACATGTAAAAGATAAATTTTTAAACATGAAAAAAAGGACTGCAATGGAAAGAAATAAACATAAGAAACAGAAATTAAAAGACAATAATATGCGATTTAGGGACGAAATTGCAAACTAAACAGAGCCTAAAAGGACCAAAACTGTAATTGGACCAAGGGGCAGGCTTGAAGTGAAAAATCAAAAAACGCGGGATGGTTAAAGGGGTAATTTTACCATTTAAAAACTGATTCGATGTAATTTAGGGACTGGATTGCAAGATTTTGAAATACGAAGGGGACCAGAGTTGTAAATATCCCCTGCGGTGAGACACAAACGAAAATATCGAAAACGCGGGAGGATTTATTACGTAATTTACCCATTTCACAAAATAAAAACACCTATAAAACCCCCTTTTTCAGCTTTATCTCAAATTTTCCCCATTTTCAATTTGATCCGTTTTAATAATAACTCTCCCCTTCTCTTTGCTCTCAACTCATCCCGTGATGAACCCAGAAACTGGCGGCCGACCGCCGTCTTCTCCGCCGCCAACCGTCGCTAGCCGGCGCCGGCGAGCCTAAAAAAACACCAAAATGAACCTTGCTTTACCCTAAACTCGAATCCGAACTTGGATTTGGAGAAAAAGCCCCTCTTCGTCCTAGATCTAGGAAAAGAAAAACGAAAACCGTATATGTTTTTTTCTTTTAAGACCGAAGGAACACCTTCCCCTTTTAGCCGGCTCACCAGATTAAGGCTTGTTGCCGGTAGAGGAACTGACCACCGAAGGTAAAACCTCACTCTCCTTTCCCTTCCTTACTTTTAGAATACATGCATGCATGCAATATTCAAGATGGATGGATACCTTTGTATGATCTCTGTAAGTTTTTTGAGAGAAATAACGAAAGGGTGAGACTTGTTTGTATTTCTGAAAAAGTGGGTTACAACTGAACTGAGACTTCCCGTTTTTGTTTTTTTTTGTTACATATATCCTCTCTGCCTCCTCTCTTTTTAGACTAGTACATAATCTCTTATTTTGATATGATTCTGATGCCTTTCTGTGTTTGCGTCTTTGGCATGCCCGACCATACTTGGTGGTTGGTACGGCCGGCATGGGGAGCGGCGCGGTGGAAGTGACCGTTCGTTTGCGCAGACTGGCGTCTCGGGAGGCGAGACGATTATTATCGTCAGAATCGTTCCTATCCGTTGGATCAGATTCGATCCAACAGCTAGGAATGCTCGATGATCGGGTGGCTGAGATGAGGCCTCGAAAATAATGCACTGGCTTGGGATCACGCCACGTGGCCTGAAGAAGATAACACTCTTGCACTTCTCACACGAGCGAGTGGGGAACCCAACAGCCTGTGCGTGGACTTCACGCGGTAGATGAGGCGTCCTTATGCTTCAATTGTGGCTGTTGGATCCAGATCTGATCCAAGGGCCCTCGTTCAGTTGCGCAACATTGAAAGAATGGCGTCAATAGTCTATTATCTGATGTGGGCTAGGGTTTTCTTAGGATGGGCTGGCTGGTTTGGGCCTGATCAGGCCTTGTAATAATACTAATAATTTCAGACCCTGTAATATGTAATGGACTTGGACTGGTAATTTATTCATTTGGGGTTTAATATGTTTTTGGATTTCATCTTATATTAGCCCAATAATAATAACATTAATATTAGTTATAACAACAATTAATAATAATAATACACATACGATAATACATACGTATGTACCTATGCAAACATTAATTAATATAACATACTAGCATACATACATATATAATCATACACATAATTAACATAACATCTACACACATTATCCGTAAAAACAAATACGCTCGTACTAAATATAGATACATGCGTGACACACATACACCGTATTACTTATTAATACGTATACATGCATAGTTTATAATATACATGCACACACTACACACTTTACATATATTAATAACACTCATGCACATAATAAACATATAGCATAACATAATACAATGTATACATGCAACGCTAATATACTAATAATTATACTAATATGTATTTATAGACTGATATAAAAATGAGTGATTACAGATTGCCCTCTTGCTTGTTCTCGTGGAATGGGAACAGAGCAAAGATTCATAAGCACTCATTTTTATCCGACTTCCATGTTTGTAGCTTTGGAAACACGTGTTCTTCTGGAACTCTCCGTTCTTCCTCGGCTGAATCTTCGGGCTCATAACTCCTTCCTATATATAGCTTCTTCCCCCTCTGATCTTGGAGCTATAGGCTCTTCCTATATAGAACCCTTCGCTCTGAAGCCTCGAGTTATGAGTCCCTCCTATATAGAACTTTTCACTTCGAGACAGTAAAGCTTGGAGTCCTTCCTATATAGAACTCTTCACCTTCAACGCTAGTTTCTCCTATATAAAACCTTTTGCGTCGCTGATGGATTCTTCCGACTGGGAGTTCCTCCTGTATAGAACTGCTAGTCTTCAAACCCTGGAGCCGCCAGTCCTTCCTATATAGAACTTTTAGCATATGAAATCTCAGAGCTACAGGTTATTCCTATATAGAACCTTTCACTCTAAGATAGTAAAGCTCAGAGCCCTTCCTATATAGGACTCTTCGCTTACGACACGGCAGGTTTTCCCTATATAAAACCTTGTGTATCATGGGTGAATTCCTTCGACTGGGAGTTCTTCTTATATAGAACTGCTAGTCTTCACCCTGGAGCTGTAAGTTCTTCCTATACAAAACTTTCAGCTTATGAAATCTTGGAGCTACGGGTTCTTCCTATATAGAACCTTTCACTCTAAGACAGTAGAGCTCTGAGCCCTTCCTATATAAGACTCTTCACTTTCAGACACAACAGGTTTTCCCTATATAAAACCTTGTGTATCATTGGTGAATTCTTTCGGCTGTGAGTTCTTCTTATATAGAACTGCTAGTCTTCACCCTGGAGCTGTAAGTCCTTCCTATACAAAACTTTCAGCTTCTGAAGCCTCAGAGCGGAGGATTCTTCCTATATAGAACCTCTCTCTGCAGGCGCTTGGAAACATAGGCCTTTTGTATGTAGAACTATTATCTTCACATTTGGGATTCACACCACGATGGCTACCGATGTCTCTTTGAATCCACAGATACCTGTCTAAGATAAAACAAAATGCTATGATAAATGAATTGACATGCTCCTAATCCTAGTGATGTCTGACTATTCATGATGCATGAGTGTCAATATCTTGGTGGGCTTGCTTTGGTCCTTATTTGATCTCGTTGTTCACTTTCTCCTTTTTCACGGGCATCGATACCCCACTTCATTGTCGGGTTCAACCATTCCAACCTTTCTTTTTCTCCATTTACGACTTGGGATTCTAAAGTGCCCTTTCGGGTTTTCTCTTTAGAGAGTTTTTTTAGGGGTACCCTTCTGGGTTTTCACCCGGGAGATCTCTCTTGTTATATCGCATGCTTTCCTTGAATAAGTAGGACGTACGCCATTGGTCATCCTATCCGGTTGTTTGAAGCTTTCCGCCTTCCCTATCAACAGCCGTTATGTAGGGAGCTAGAGGGCGAATTTAACATCATTTTCTTTAATCACCTGCATTTTTAAGGTTAGATCACAGTAATGCTCAGAAATCTTTTGTTTTACCATAAGTCTATGTTAGCTTATTTGCCTGAAATTAACAAGAAGGCAAGGAACGGATGCTCAAAAACACAATTTTATTACGATTAAGGGCTTGGGATATCTTAAAAGAGGTATGACACACATGAGAAAGAAGAAAAGTTAAGTATAAAATACAAGATCCCTCATTATCTTCAGTATGAATGATACATGATCCTGTCAACCGGCATAGAATTTTTTTACCTGAAGCTCCCTCTTCACGGTGTTCATGGGGATACCCTTCTCTTCGAATATCCAACTTTTCAATTTACCCAAGACGCCCTTTACGGGTTTTCAACTCGGGCCCTCCCTCTGCTTCAAGACGCCCTATTTCGGGTTTTCGCCCTGAGCTCTCCATTTTTGTTCTTTCCTTCTTTTTTATTTCTTTTTCTTTTTTTTTTTCAAAGATAGTATTTCTTAACAGCATCAGAATTTACAAGGTTTTTCAGCTCGTCTCCATCCATTTCTGTTAGGATTAGGGCTCCTCCTGAGAAGGCCTTTTTTACCACGTACGGCCCTTCCCAGTTGGGCATCCACTTTCCTCGAGAATCTTTCTGAATCAGGAGGATTTTCTTGAGCACCAGATCCCCTTCTTTGAATTATCTTGGGCGCACCTTTTTGTTGTATGCCTGCATCATCCGCTTTTGGTACATCTGACCATGACAAATGGCCTTTAGTCTCTTTTCATCAATGAGATTTAGCTGGTCTAGTCTGGCCTGCACCCATTCGGCTTCTTCCAATTTTACTTCATTTAAGACCTGGAGAGACGGGATCTCTACCTCGATGGGGAGTACTGCTTCGGTACCATACACCAAGGAGTAGGGTGTTGCCCCTGTTGATGTGCGAATGGACGTCCTATAGGCGAAAAGGGCAAATGGCAACTTCTCATGCCAATCCCTGTAGGTATCCGTCGTCTTTGCTATGATCTTCTTTATGTTCTTGTTTGCTGCTTCCACTGCTCCATTCATTTTAGGACGATAGACTGTGGAATTGTGGTGTGTTATCTTGAATTGAGTGCACACGTCCGTCATCATTTTGTTATTCAGATTGGAAGCGTTGTCGGTGATGACCCTTTCTGGCAATCCGTATCGACAAATAATCTCATTCTTTAAGAACTTACATACTGTAGTCCTTGTGATGTTGGTGTAAGACGCTGCCTCTACCCATTTAGTGAAATAGTCTATGGCGACCAAAATGAAACGGTGTCCATTGGAAGCTTTTGGATGAATCTGCCGAATGACGTCCATGCCCCACGCCGCGAAAGGCCACGGGGAATTCATGGTGTGTAAAGGCGATGGGGGCGCGTGAATCTTGTCAGCGTAAATTTGGCATTTGTGGCATTTCCTTGCGTAATCGATGCAATCTCCCTCCATGGTCAACCAGAAATAACCATATCTCATAATTTTCCGGGCTATAGACAGCCCGTTGGCAAGCGTTCCACAGAGCCCGTCATGTACTTCGGCTAAAATCTCCTTCGCCTCCCGGGCATCCACACATCTCAGCAATTTCTGATCATGACTTCTCCTATATAGGATCTCCCCATCTAGGACATATCTTGTTGCCATTTTTCTGAGTATTTTTCTGTCATTGTCATTTGCCCCTTCTGGATACTTTCGAAGCTTGACATATTGCAAGATGTCATAGTACCATGGGTTTCCATCAATCTCTTCCTGTACATTGCAACAATGAGCAGGCCTTTCAAACGTCAGCATCTTAATGGGCTTCATTTCTGCCCCGGTGTTTGTTTTGAACATGGATGCCAAGGTCGCTAAGGCGTCTACCATCTGATTTTCTTCTCGGGGCAGGTAATTGAAGCTGACCTTTTCGAATTCTTTGGTGAGCTCTTGAATCAATTCATAATATTTGACCAACTTTGGGTCCCTGGTTTCCCATTCTCCGCGCAATTGGTAAATTACTAAGGATGAATCTCCGAATACTCGAAGTTCCTTAACCTTTCTCTCAATAGCTGAGTTTAGTCCCATAACGCAAGCTTCGTATTCAGCTATATTGTTAGTGCAGAAGAATTCCAATCTGCTGGTGAAGGGATAATAGACATCCTCAGGAGAAATTAGCACGGCTCCTATCCCATGTTCAAGGGCATTAGAGGCTCCATCGAAGTAAAGCTTCCACTATTTATCATCTGAAACCTCTTCCTCGGTTGTAATGCACATCAAGTCTTCGTCTGGGAAATTAAAGTTCAATGCCTCATAGTCGTCCGAAGCACGACTAGCTAGGAAATCTGCTACGACACTCCCTTTTACGGCTTTATGGCTCATGTATACAATATCGAATTCGGATAAGAGCATCTGCCATCGGGCCATTCTTCCTTTTAGTGCTGGCACTTCCATTAAGAACTTCAACGGGTCTAGCTTGGAATCAACCAAGTAGTATGGTACAACATATACTGCCTAAGCCGCTTGGTAGCCCAAACTAGAGCACAACACAGCTTCTGCACTGGCGGGTACCGCGTTTCACAATCATTGAATTTCCTGCTTAGGTAATAGATGGCTTGCTCTCTTTTTCTTGACTCATCGTGTTGCCCCAATACACATCCCATTGAATTCTTAAAAACTGTCAGGTAGAGAATTAATGGTCGATCTGGTACTGGTGCGACTAAAATTGGAGCATTTGTCAGGTACTTTTTGATCTTTTCTAGGGTTCTTTGACATTCCTCATCCTACACACCAGGATTATTCTTTCTAAGAAGTCTGAAGACCGGGTCACATCGGTCGGTTAATTGGGAAATGAAACGAGAGATATAATTCAACCTCCCCAGGAAACCGCGAACTTCCTTCTGAGTGTGGGGTGGTGAGAGATCCTGGATGGCTTTCACTTTATTTAGATCGATCTCAATCCCTCTTCTGCTTACCACGAACCCTAGGAGTTTTCCAGAAGTAACGGCGAAGGTACACTTGGCAGGATTAAGCCTCAGCTGGTACTTCCGTAGTCTTTGGAATAGTTTTCTCAAGTTCTGTAGGTGCTCTTCCTCTGTTCGGGATTTGGAAATCATGTCGTCCACGTATACTTCTATTTCTTTGTACATCATGTCATGGAAAAGAGTCACCATTGCTCTTTGGTATGTTGCCCCTGCGTTCTTTAGCCCAAACGGCATTACCCGATAACAAAAAGTGCCCCACATGGTTATGAACGTAGTTTTCTCCATGTCGTTAGAGTCCATCTTTATCTGATTGTACCCTAAGAAGCCGTCCATGAATGAAAACCATGAGTGTCCTGCAGTGTTGTCAACCAACGTGTCAATATGTGGTAAGGGGAAGTTGTCTTTAGGGCTGGCTCGGTTTAGATCCCTATAATCTACACACATACGAACTTTCCCGTCCTTCTTTGGTACCGGTACAATGTTTGCAACCCACTCGGGGTATTTGGCTACCTCCAAGAACCCAGCATCAAACTGTTTTTTTACTTCCTCTCGGATCTTTAACAACATATCTGGTCTCATTCTCCGAAGTTTTTGTTGTATTGGTTTGCACTCCGATTTTGTTGGCAATTTGTGCACCACTATGTCGGTATTCAACCCTGGCATATCTTGATAAGTCCAGGCGAAAACATCCTTGAATTCCTGAAGTAGGGTTATCAGTTCGTGCTTGGTTTTTGAGGAAATCGTCGTTCCTATTTTTATTTCTTTTCTCTCTTCTTCAGTCCCCAAGTTTACAACTTCTGTTTCTTCTTGGTGGGGCATGATCTACCTTTCTTCGTTGGCCACCATCCTCTTCAACTCTTCCGGGACCTCACCTTCTATCTCCTCATATCCTTCCTCAACTCCCTCTAAGACCTCAAGGCATTCAAAATTTACTCCAGGATTGGATCTGGTATCATTCATATCGTCAATCATGAGCGACCTGCATTAAATGAGAATGAATTGTATTGAGAAGGAGACGGCTTTATATGAAGGGAATGAACATGAAGAATGCATGATTGAAATAAATGAAACTTTGGTCATTCAGGAAAGTGGGGATATTTTCATTTCAATCAAAAAGTTAACATAGGTGCCCTATACAAGAGATTCCTATTGTTTACGGGCATAACAAAAGGTTGATTCAGAGCATTACTCTGATCTATTCCTAAAAACCACAGATAGATCAATGCAGCTCCAGTTATCGAGTGTTTCCCCGGGACGGCAGGGGCGGATGTTGGTTAACATTTTGCTGCCTCGGTCTTTTACAGCTATCATGTTGATGTACATCCCTTCAAATGATTCATTGAATATCTCCTCCTGGTTGAGTACGTCATTTTCCTTAATTGCCTCTTCAACCTCTTGACCTGGCTGGTAGAATCCTCCGGAGACAAAAGTGGTTTTTAAACTAGGAAAGGACATTGGTCTCCATGGAATGTCTTCTCCTTTAAATCTGGCATTTCTTTGCTCTTCCTTTCTCTTGTATTCCTCTTTTCTCTGTTGGACACTTGGTTGGTAACCCAGCCCAAAACGATCCTTCTTGGTTATCATATTTTTGGCTCTTAGGTTTCCTTGTAATTTCTTCCCCAGCCCCTTTCCTACTTTGGCTCCTTGGCCCAAAGTTTCTGCGACGGTCATCTTGGTACAATTAGATAACCTAGGGTAGGGGATCCGACTTCCCTCCGAAACGAACGTGGCATTCACTAGTTCTAATGCTCGGAACGAGCATTCTGCAGTATCTTCATCATTTTTAATATAGGGGGCGTCTGATGTCACGGAAGCAACAATTTCCTGTTCAGCCTCTACTGTGACCAATTTGTCTTCGACTACAAATTTTAATTTCTGATGTAATGATGAGGGGACAACTCCTGCGGAGTGTATCCATGGCCTTCCCAATAAGCATCTGTAAGATGGCTTTATGTCCATTACCACAAAATCGATCACATGCTCAGTCGGTCCGATCAATATAGGCACCTCAATTTTCCCCACTGTTCCTCTTTGCGTACCGTCAAAGGCTCTTACTGAATTGTGGCAGGGCTTTAGGTGAGAACCATCTATTGGTAGTTTCTGCAGGGACACCATAGGCAAGACGTTCAATGCTGACCCATTGTCAATTAGTACGCCAGGTACTACATACCCTTTGCAGTGAGTTGTGATGTTAAGGGCTTTGGTGGACCCCATTCCTCCCTCGGGGATCTCATCATCACTGAATGTTATATGATTATAGGCAGTGATATGCCCCACTATCTTGTCCAGGTTTGTTACAGAAATATCCTGGGGCACAAAAGTTTGATTTAGTACTTTTAATAGCATCTCCTGGTGCTTTTCTGAACTCAAGAGTAATTCCAGTACTGTGATCCTAGCTGGTTGCTTTCGTAGTTGTTCCACTACGTTGTACTCGCTATATCTTAAGAACTTCAGAAATTCTTTGGCTTGGGCCTCGGTTACCGGCTCATTCATCTTTGGGGGAGGTTCTTCTCCGAATATCTGCGTGGGGCTAACTGCTGTATTCTTCCCCTTATCTGTTTCAGCTGCTTTCAAAGCCTCAGAGGAATAACATCTGCCCTCCTTGTGAAATGGCCTGCCTCACCAACGTTTACATCGCTCTGGCTTTGTTGGCCTTTTAGCGTAGGCTCTTTTACCTGACCATGTTCTAGTTTTTCTGGCTTGGTCACATTTATAGCATAATTCCAGGGGGTTTGCCGCATATCCTTGAATGGGAATGGGGATGGTGCTGAAATGATGATCATGGGACTTATCTTGTTGGTTTCTCCTTGGGAGGCACCTGCATTCCCTGGCCTGGGAGAGATGATAAAAAGGTCTATCATTCCCGTATTTAGATTTGGGGCTATCCGTCATATGTACGTCCGACCCCTTCTTCCCCACGGGCTCCTCGAAGAATTCTATTTGCTTTTCATTCATCAATTGTTGTACCAATCTCTTGAACTCTTCGCACTCTTGGATGTCATGTCCTTCATTCTGGTGGAATTCGCAATACACTCCACATCCCTTCTGCCTTATTATCATGCCTTTGTCGATCACACGGGCCATGCATAACTGTTGAAATACCCACCGTAAAGGAGATTTGATTTCTGACACATCATCCTTAATCCTTATGGTAAAGTATTCTTCAATAACATTTACTCCTCTGCTCCCATGATTAGGTAGCGGGTTAGTAGCTACACTTGGTTCTTCAAACTTCAATATCCCAGAATCGATTAAATTCTGCACAAGTTTTTTGAAGGCAAGGCAGTTCTCAGTGGGATGTCCAGGGGAACCGCCGTGATAGTCGCAATGCGCGTTCGGATTATACCAAGAAGGGAAGGGCGGATTGACAGGAGTAACGATGTATGGACGGACCAGGTCCACTTCATACAACTGGGAATAAAGTTCCGAGTACGAAACAGGTAGGGGAGTGAAAGTTTTCCTCTCTTTCTCTTTTCTGGAGATTCTCTCCTCTCTTTGATTCGAGTTTTGCATTTTTCCTACAGGTGCTTGTGGCTGTGAGACTGTGAAGTTCTTCGGGGTGGTATAAGTGCTGGTGGCGTTTACTTCATTCCTTTTGCTATATTTCCGAGACCCTTCCCCGCTATCAATTCTACCACTCTTAATTGCCAATTCAAGGGACTCCCTAGTCCTGATTAAGTCAGCAAAGCACTGCGTTGTGTTATTAATGAGGCGATCAAAGAGTGCCCCTTTTAGAGTATTAACAAATAACGGCGTAATTTCATGTTCCGGGAGGGGTGGCTGAATTTGGGCGGCCACTTCCCGCCACCTTTGGGCGTATTGCCGCAGGCCTTCGTTGGACTTCTACCCCATATTTTCCAACATAATTCTACT
Source organism: Hibiscus mutabilis (assembly GCA_019671005.1). NCBI lineage: Eukaryota > Viridiplantae > Streptophyta > Magnoliopsida > Malvales > Malvaceae > Hibiscus > Hibiscus mutabilis. The sequence goes on from CM033719.1 coordinate 51,595,392, forward strand.
GGGGGTCATATATGTTACATGCTTATATTGCTCAATGAATACTCTCGACAGATCTTTCCATGTCTTAATATTTGCCTTGCTCAACTGGGTGTACCACCGTAATGCCGCTCCAGTTAGGCTGTCCTGGAAACAATGTATCAGTAGCTTTCCGTCCTTAAGGTAGGCCGCCATCTTCCAACAGTACATTGTTATGTGCGCGGAAGGACAAGTGGTTCCATCGTATTTGTCGAACTCTAGTGTTTTAAATTTTGGTGGTAGGACAAGATCGGACACCAGACTTAAGTCGCTAGCGTCATTTTCTGACTCTTCCATAGATTGTAACGTTTTAAATTTTTCCTCCATGAGGTAAAATCTCTCCTCCCACTTTTTCTCTACCTCGGTCCTGATTCTTTCAACCATGTTCAGGTCCGGCACCTCCTCTTCATAGGGTGCTTCAGTGTCGAGGGGTTGAGTTTCAGGTGCCCCTGTCTGAAGACTAGCTGACATTCCAGCAGGGTCGATATACATCTTTCTAGCCGGATTCGGTGCAACTGGTTGAACCTTGTAGTGAGCTGGGGTACATTCTGGCTCTTGAACGGTTTCTCCTCCCACTCTTTTTCCAAGGCTTTTAGCCAACAGTACGGTTATGTCGGATACTATCGATGCTTGTGACTGAGCAATCTGGTCACTGAGGCTTCTTTGGGCCTCTTCAAGCCTTGTCTCGAGCTCTTTTTGCCCTTTTTCTAGACTGATTATCCTGTCTTCCATGAGCTTGCTTTGTAATCGGGTAAGGTATGGATGATGAATGATTGCGGGTTAACTACACACACTGCCACAATATTCATACCGTTAATATGGTTGCAAGAAAATAAATGCATGTATAATGATGCGAATGTCATGATGCAATGCAAGAATGTATGCAGATAAGGTACTGATTCCACTGGTAGTCACCCTTTTGAACTACTTCCACGGGAATTAAAGGGTCTAGATTACAACAGAGTTCGTATTACAAAATAAAGATTCCTAATACAAAAGATCTAATTACAACACAGAGTCCTATAGATAAGCTCTAGCTCTATCTCCTGATCTTCCAATTGCTTGGAGCAACTTGCTGAACCTGGGAGCTTCTTCCATTTCTGGGACTATGAAAGGTCGGAGTGTTTCAGCCTCGATGGCCAAATCATTCACATGCCTGGCGACTCGCTGTATGTCCACCATCAAGTTTACGTAATATTGGTCCCTATCCTGTACCATCCGGGCAGCGTCAAGCAGTCTCTTTTGCCAATAGGTGTCCCCTCGGGCTGCAGCCTCCTCGAACACACTAATTCTTTCCTTGTAATCCTCAACAGTTGCTTCGAGGGACTTAATTCGTGCTCGTAACATGCTTACTTCGCGCTCTCTTTATTGTAGCTCAGTGAAGCCATTTCTCTGGAAGTACATTCGAAGGGAGTGTTCAACTTCCGCCATCTTTCCTTTTAATTCGCCATTCTGTCTTTGGCTTTGCTCCAGACTTTGAATAGTGTCATCGTACAATTTTTGCATCTCTAACAGTCTATTCTGGCTACTCATGGACTTTCTTTTCCATACGGTGACGTTTTCTCTCTCATGATGGACAGCTTGTTTTCCCTTGTTGATTTCTTGCCTGAATCTTTCCTTTTCTTGGTCAATGGCCTTCTTGGAGGACCATTTTTCTTCCTCCATAGCCGACCGGCAGCTTTCTATCTCCTTCTCGATCGCTCTCTTGCTGATTTCCCGTTCTTCTTCCACCAAACGGATACCATTCATTCTTTCTTTTTCCACAACTATGAATTGACTTCAGCCGACCTTCTGTATTTTTGCTTGTAGTAGAGGGGCATCTTTTTGATAAAGAGCGTTCTTGTCGCTCAAATTTGCATTTAATTTCTTCAACTGCCTAATGATCCCGTCCCGTTCATCAACCTCTAAGCTTGCCTTATAGAGCTCGCTTGCATGTTGAGTCTGCTGGATGTCCATTTTCCTTTTAATTTCTTCGAGTTCATTCCGTAAGATGTCAGTCTCAGATGGTACCACCCTTGTAAGCTCCTCGAGTGACACTGCTGGTCCTTGATAAGATTCTGGAATCACATTATTAACCCTAAAACGTCTCCAAAGATCGTAGTCTGGGGTAGTCATGTGCTCGGTATCTCCTTCCACCCTGATCCAGTAACAATGGTCCCAGGCTCTCATGATGGACTGAATTTTCCCTTTGAACTCCCCTTTGAAGAAAAATTCAGTTTGGCTTAACCCGGCGATATTGGGAATAAACTGTCGTGATCCGAACTGTCGAGACACTAAAAGCGGAGCGCAGGCGATCCCTCCGTGCAATCTCAACATCATCAGCCAGTTAAAATCACCACAACTATATAGAAAGTAATTAACTTTACCGAGCCATGAGACCCTCTATGCTATGTCTTCGTCTTCAATGTTCTTGAAGAAGCTAGTCCACATTTTTGTTTTCAAGTCCTCTCGCCATTCTTGTGCTAAGTACTCCCGTAAAGGTGAAAAACCCTGGAAGGATATCCCCGGCAGGACCCTCGTCGGTGTCTTCCATATGTGACTCTGAATCCATACCTGTAACAACTGTGCGCATCCTCGAAAACGTCCTTCTTCATGTTTCCGGCTAGCATTTAAGGAAATGAAAGTCTCGGCCAAGATTACGGTACTGGGTTTGCTTTCTATTTTACCCGCTCAAACAAGTCCAGAATGGTTATGTCAATGTTCCCGAGTACTCTTGGAAAGATCACCAAGCCATATATTCCTAAGGCGAATAGGTCCATTTTCTTTGCCTCGTCTGGATGTGTCGGTATGATGTACCGAATACTTTCCCATGCAAAAACTATATTGTCTCCTCGGAGCTGAAGCAGGCCATTAACCCAATCGTCACTCATTCCCGCAAAGGTTTTGAGCTTCGCAGTGTAATTCTGATTCCTCAGAGGCTTCGCGTAGATCCAATCTTCCTGAATGTTCTTCTGGTTAAGTAAAGCAGTGTAATCTTCTACTGTAGGCATCATGTCCTGCCCATTGAAGGTGAAGCAGCAAAAGGCCGGATTCCAGAACTGGACAATAGCTCGGAGTAGGGGCTGGTTAACCCGAACATATAACAGTTGTGCAATGTCGCCATAACTATCGCAGAACAAGTCTTGTAGTCTTCGGTCCCATCTTTCGCAAATGCTTTGAAGATCCCATAAGTTGTTCTGTTGGAGACTCACATAGGTGTACCCTGCTATTACGAGTTCGTTCGGCGAACTGTCCCCTTGGGTTTCTGGTTGACCTCTGACCAATGTCTGACTGACAAATTAAGCTCTTCTTTCCTAAGACACCTTTTTTCCATGGTGAAAGACTTTCTGATCGGGCAAACCACTTGATCCAGTACCTTTATGTGATGCAAATGTATGATGTATTAAAAAAACAAAAGCGAAAAGAAAACAAGTCAGTACCAGATAAAATTAATAAATATATAAATAAAAGGACAAAATTAAACAGAATAAACACACAAAACAACCCTATTTATCCCGTCTAAAACCTAAGGTTATCCACATGGCTCAAAATGGGTAGGTTTCTATGTATTCTCTACATGTAGTCTTGGTTCTAGGAGGTACCCGAATTGTCCTTGTTGTCCTCTACTCAGAGTAGCAAGGCCCCCGATCATCACCCATTATAGACTCATTTCAATCGGGTTCAATTCAGAGGGACCCATTCGCTTATGCCTGTACGAAGGAACGATATCCTTACGAAAGCATAAGGTACTCGAGCCCCGAAGGTACTTGCTAGGCCCATATGGGAGTATGATATCTCCACGAAAGCATTAGCGTTTTCCCCCCACTTAAAAAACGGGTTTATATGCCAAATTTTAAATGCGTTAAAATAAAGGCGCAATTACAACCGAATATTAATTTAATAGTCACTTTAATCTGGAACTTCTAATATTATTAAAGCGGTAATTATTTGAAAAAGCTTGACTCTCTTTTTTGTTTTTGAAAAAAACAAAAATGATCCCCAGCGGAGTCGCCATCTGTAGCGATGTCCGTTTTCGCTAAAAACGTAGTTTTGTTTTTGATTTTTTGGATATAAAGTATTTATTCCGTGGGGTTTTGAAAATATCGTATTTTATTAAAAATTGGAGTCGCCATCCGCCACTTAGGTAGACCGGACACCATAAAACCAGAGATTCAAAAAACTTTGAGTTCGGGAGTCGGTTACAGATGGGGAAGGATTAGCACCCCCACACCGCCCAAAATTGGTACTTTAATAATTACCGCTTTATTAATATTAGATTTTCTGGATTAAAGTGACGATTAATTTAAAATTCGGTTATAATTGCGAATAAATTTTAAAGGCCCCGTTATTCGAGTGTAAACGCCCAACCACTACCACTACGCCTGATACTGGCCCCGTTTACGCTCGGATAAAAGGGCACCGCATTGACATTTTATATTTCATTATGTAAACCTAACAAAAACCTTATAGACAAATATTTACAAAGGCGTGGAACTACAAAAACATAAAAGATATAAGCATAATAATATTGAAGTGCAAAATGTATGAACAAAAACATTGTAATATGTCCTAAAAATAAAATAGCAAATACGAATATAAACATAAAAATGTGCTTTCTAAAACTAAATTAATTACATCCAACACTTATATATAAAGATGAATTACAATTATCACCTACATGACAATTACACATGGCATAATATGATACTAAAATAATAAAACAATATACTAGAATAAGACTAATATTTAATGCTTAACATGACACAAATTTCATGCACAAATGAAAACATTGTGTAAGATAAACAGTATCACACTATCATATAACCTGAGAAGCAAAATATCAGAAAAATGTAAACACACGACATGACATATAACCTAAACTACAACGTAACACGCGAGACAAACATGAACACGACATAGATAAAATAAACTAAACATAGGAAAACGGTATAACAATTTTAATACACAAATCATATGGTTATAAATTAACATACTATACGAAACACATACCGATACCAACAGAACAATATGAACATGCTAGACATGTAAAAGATAAATATTTAAACATGAAAAAAAGGACTGCAATGGAAGAAATAAACATAAGAAACAGAAATTAAAAGACAATATTATGCGATTTAGGGACGAAATTGCAAACTAAACAGAACCTAAAAGGACCAAAACTGTAAGTGGACCAAGGGGCAGGCTTGAAGTGAAAAATCCAAAAACGCGGGATGGTTAAAGGGGTAATTTTACCATTTAAAAACTGATTCAATGTAATTTAGGGACTGGATTGCAAGATTTTGAAATACGAGGGGGACCAGAGTTGTAAATATCCCCTGCGGCGAGACACAAACGAAAATATCGAAAACGCGGGAGGATTTATTACGTATTTTACCTATTTCACAAAATAAAAACACCTATAAAACCCCCTTTTTCAGCTTTATCTCAAATTTCCCCATTTTCAATTTGATCCGTTTTAATAATAACTCTCCCTTTCTCTTTGCTCTCAACTCATCCCGTGATGAACCCAGAAACCAGTGGCCGACCGCCGTCTTCTCCGCCACCAGCTGCCGCTAGCCGGCACCTGCGAGCCAAAAAAAACACCAAAATGAACATTGCTTTACCCTAAACTCGAATCTGAACTTGGATTTGGAGAAAAAGCCCCTCTTCGTCCTAGATCTAAGAAAAGAAAAACGAAAACCGTATATGTTTTTTTCTTTTTAGACCGAGGGAACACCTTCCCCTTTTAGCCGGCTCACCAGATTAAGGCTTGTTGCCGGTAGAGGAACTGACCACCGAAGGTAAAACCTCACTCTCTTTTCCCTTCCTTACTTTTAGAATACATGCATGCATGCAATATTCAAGATGGATGGATACCTTTGTATGATCTCTGTAAGTTTTTTGAGAGAAATAACGAAAGGGTGAGACTTGTTTGTATTTCTGAAAAAGTGGGTTACAACTGAACAAAGACTCCCCGGTTTTGTTTTTTTGTTACATATATCCTCTCTGCCTCCTCTCTTTTTAGACTAGTACATAATCTCTTATTTTGATATGATTCTAATGCCTTTCTGTGTTTGCGTCTTTGGCATGCCCGGCCATACTTGGTGGTTGGTACGGCCGGCATGGGGAGCGGCGTGGTGGAAGTGACCGTTCGTCTGCGCAGACTGGCGTCTCGGGAGGCGAGGCGATTATTATCGCCAGAATTGTTCCTATCCGTTGGACCAGATCTGATCCAACGGCTAGGAATGCTCGATGATCGGGTGGCTGAGAAGAGGACTCGAAAATAATGCACTGGCCTGGGATCACGCCACGTGGCATGAAGAAGATAACGCTCTTGCACTTCTCACACGTGCGAGTTGGGAACCCAACAGCCCGCGCGTGGACTTCACGCGGTAGATGAGGCGTCCTTATGCTTCAATCGTGGCCGTTGGATCCAGACCTAATCCAAGGGCCCTCGTTCAGTTGCGCAACATTGAAAGAATGGCGTTAATAGTCTATTATCTGATGTGGGCTAGGGTTTTCTTAGGATGGGCTGGCTGGTTTGGGCCTGATCAGGCCTTGTAATAATACTAATAATTTCAGACCCTGTAATATGTAATGGACTTGGACTGGTAATTTATTCATTTGGGGTTTAATATGTTTTTGGATTTCATCTTATATTAGCCCAATAATAATAACATTAATATTAGTTATAACAACAATTAATAATAATAATACACATACGATAATACATACGTATGTACCTATGCAAACATTAATTAATATAACATACTAGCATACATACATATATAATCATACACATAATTAACATATCATCTACACACATTATCCGTAAAAATAAATACGCTCGTACTAAATATAGATACATGCGTGACACACATACACCGTATTACTTATTAATACGTATACATACATAGTTTATAATATACATGCACACACTACACACTTTACATATATTAATAACACTCATGCACATAATAAACATATAGCATAACATAATACAATGTATACATGCAACGCTAATATACTAATAATTATACTAATATGTATTTACAGACCAGATAAAAATGAGTGATTACAATAGCCAATATACCACTTTTAAACACATTTACTTATTGTTTTCAATGCAACTCTCAAAACCATTTCATATGCAAAACCATATAGCCTTAGGCAACCTCTCATTCCTGTTAGGAATAAAAGTCAATGCTCATAGGCATTCATTTACCTCAATATACATTGCATATTACTCTCAAAATCATTCATTTACAGTAAATAAATCATTTCATGCTTTAAACCAAATCATGAAAACCAAACCATGTTTTAAACCAACATGAATCTGCAAGCTCATAATAAAACCATTAATCAAGCGAAGTAAGAACCACTTACACTTGAGCTTAGTTCAGCTTTTTAAGCTTAAACTAAACTATCATGATCCATTGATCAAACCATTTAAGAGCTTAAAGCGAATACTCACTCATCGATACACTTTGTATTGTTCGCCAAAGTAAATTAAGCCTCCGGAACGTGATGTACACCACTAGGCAACCTTGCCTCGATTGTCCCCTATTTTAAACACATAAAACCAGAGGAAAATGCATCAATATGCATTTAAAATCACTGCCAAACACAATCCCCTGCATCCTTAACATAAAACTTCTGAAGCCAAGCTGAAACTACCAAAATCCATCTCAAACATCATCCACCCAACACTAATCAACAAACCTATCTAACATCTTATTCTTATCAAAACCGAGCCAAAAAAACTTTCTAAACATCCTTATACCTACAACAATCATTTAACACCATAAACAACCCAAAAACTAACTTCAATCAACCTAGAAAATTAGAAATTCAATCAGTTTCATGATTTCTTTTGCAAATTACATCTCAAAATATTAATATACACTTTAAATATGATATAACTCAATCAAGATCATAACAAATCAGATCCATAACAAACTCAATCAAATTTCTTAACAAATCAATATAAAATCTTAATTTTTTGATTCAATCATCAACACATAAAAAAATCAATTGTAAATGATCAAGAACTTGGGAATTTCAGTAAAGAACCTTTGATTAGAAGAGAGAAACGAAAATCACCTCTAATAGTTGACTCCTTCCTTAATTGGCTTGATTTGCAGAGAAATCCAATGTAGAAATAAAATTTTGATGAAGAATCATTGTTGAAATCATATGTATGAATCCATTGAATATTTGGAGAGAAAATAGTAGTTTGGCTGCTTGAGAGTTTAAGAGAAAAAGTTTGGAGGAAGTTAGTTACGTGAGAAAACTGTTTAGATTAGTTATACTTAAAACCAAATAAACTCCTTTTATACCATTTATTAATCCCTTAAAAACCATTTTAAAAATAGTCAAAATTAAGGAAAAAGTCTGATAAAATAATTGGGTTTAATAGCTCCTTCAAGATTCTATGCTTTGACCTTTTTACGATTTAGTCACCAAAACAGTTTTGAAAACTTTACATTTTGGTCACCAACCCAAAATGTCTTTTAATCTGAATTAATTTCATCAAATTGACAGCTCACATATGTTCAATATATTAATTAAACATTTTAGATAATTTTTGCATATTTTACTTTAGCCAAAAACCATTTTATCTGATTAAATTCCCTGAAACTAACTTGAACACTAACCCGATTCACCCGAACCGTCTAACCACCCTAGCTAACTCCTAGGCCCAAATTCAGGGCGTTACAACCAAACACCCAGGGCCGGCCCTAGGCTTCTTCAACATCTATAGTCAATAAACTCAATGTTTTTGGCAGGGGAAATGAGAAGAAATCAATACTTAATTCGTTGCTTGTTGAAGAAACAAGTGATGATGCTCAAGTCCCTGTGATCATCATAACTGGCATGACAGGAATTGGCAAGCCCACTCTTGCTGAGATGGTTTACAATGATCGACAAGTTAAAGATTTTTCAACTTGCGAGCATGGATCTATGTCTCGGAAGAATTTGATGTCATAAAGATCACAAAATCCATTTTACATGTTGTCAATCCGAGACGGATGCCTTGAATTTGCTTCAGCTCAAGCTAAAGGAGGAGCTATCAATGGAGGAATTTTTACTTGCCTTGGATGATGTATGGCACCAAAAATATGATGAATGGAGTCTCCTTATACATCCCTTTAAAGTTGATAACTCGGGATGCAAAATCATCGTGCCCACTCTAGACCAAAACGTTTCACAAATAACAGGTCGCTTACATCCCGTTCTTCCTTTAAAAGGATTGGACGATGATTGGTTGTCAATTCTAGCCTGCCATTCGTTGGGAAGCAAAAGCATTGAAAGGCATCAATATCTGAAAGAAATCAACGATGATATAGTGAAGAAATGCTAGGGATTGCCTTTGGCAGTAAAGACTTGGCAGGCCTCTTGCGAAGCATACAAAGAGTGAGAAACTGTATCCAAGAGCAAGCTGTGGGATCTAATAAAAGAGAAAGGAGGCACTGTTGCAACTTTAGGATTGAGTTACCATAATCTCTCATTTCATTTTAAGCCATGCTTTGCTTATTTTTCTTTGATTCCAAAGGGCCATGAATTCGATAAAGATGAGTTGGTTCTCTTATCGATAGTAGAGGGTTTTGTGCAACCAAAAGGGAGCAAGCAACCAGAAGACATGGGTTAAGAGTACTTTTTCGATCAACTATCAAAGTCATTTTTTCATTAGTCAAATAATAACAAATTGCTATTTGTAAAGCATGACCTTTTTATTGATCTTGCTCAATTTGTTGCGGGGGACTTCTGCTTTAATATGAAGCATGAACTGCACATCTTCGATGGCCAACGCTATTTTGAAATGGCTTGTCATGTGCCATTCATTCCCTGCCAATATGATGGTTCGACACGTGTCATTCATTCCCCGCCAATATGATGTTTTGCAAAGGTTCAAAATCTTCAACAATATGAAGTGTGTACGGTCTTTCCTAGCACTGCCAACATCGTCTCAGAGAGGATACTACTATTTAAATAATAAGGTATCACAGGAATTGCTGCCAAAATTAAAATGCTTAGTAGTGTTATCCTTGAGTGGCTATTTCATTGAAGAGTTATATCGAGTTCAATTGGCAATTGGCGAACTGAAGCATTTGCGGTCCCTTAATTTGTCTAGAAATGCAATAAGATTGTTGCCTCAGTCAATTGGCTTTCTACACCACTTACAAATGTTTATATTAAACCAGTGCAAAAAACTTACTGCTTTACCTGGTGAATTTGTGGACTGAGTAAATTGAGTCGTCTTGATATCAACAATACTCCCAAGATGCAAGATCTTTCACCAGGACTCGAAAACTTGATCAGTCTCCGTATTTTGTCCAAATTCATTATCGTAAAAGTTGGAGGGCTGGCATTAAGGGAGTTAAAGGACTTGTATCTTCAAGGCCAACTTTCCATCATAGGGTTGCATCACATAATGGATATTCAAGATGCAAGGATTGCCAACCTAAGGCAAAAGCATGGCCTGAAGGAGTTAGCCCTCGAATGGAGAAATGATTGTAAAAAGAGAGACAACCACATACAGGTCCTTGAGTCACTACAATCTCCAAAAGATCTCTAATGACCGTCCATCTCATATTTTGTAGCTACACAGTTCCCTTCTTGGGTAGAGAATCCTCATTTTGCTAAAACAGAGCAGCTAGACTACAAGATGGAAGGTTCCCCTCGTCTTCATGAGCTTATACTACAAAACTGTCCTAAATTACCTGGAAGGTCTCCAAGAAACCTTGGTTCCCTGGTAAAACTAAATGTTCTACACTGTCCCTGGTTAGAGGCTTCACCTTTAAGCTTCCCATGCTTGGGGTGAATTAAACATGGATGAAAGTATTTACATAATCCTTAGAAGTATGGATGGTCAAAACACCATCTCTAAATTGAAAATTAAGGGAATATCATACCTTACCTGCATAACTGAAGAGCTATCGAAGGCCTTAATGAAACTTGAAGTTCTAGAGATTAAAGATTGCAGTAAAATAACATGTTTGTTGATGGAACAAAATTGCAAAACCTGCATTGGCTAAAGAGTTTGGTAGTAAATAATTGCCCCATGCTTGTATCCTTGGTCGGAGAAGAGCAAGGGCAAGGACTATGCTGCCTCTCATCTCTTAATATCTCATGATTGAAAGTGTAGAAACTAAATTTTTAGGGGCAGAGTTCAATGAGATACTCTGTTTAGTTTTTTTATGTCAAATAACATAGGTACAAGGCCTTTTATAGGCTAAGTACAAAGAGTTATGTTACAAATACACTTCTCTAAATTAAAATTAAATCCAACCTAGAAGATAAGATAGAGAGATAAGAATCATAGGATAAGGGATAAATATTTACAATAATTCAAACTCTACAATCTACGCTCCCCTCAAGCTAAAGAGTATATGTTGTAGATTCCCAGCTTGGATGAAAATTCTTTAAGTATGGCTCTTGGTAATGCCTTGGTGAGAATATCAGCTAGCTGGTGTTTTTTAGGAACATAGTCGAGTTTTATAACTCCATTATTGACCTTTTTAGAGATAAAATGTCTATCTATCTCCATATGTTTCGTCCGATCATGTTAGACATGATTTTTTACAATACTTATTGCAGATTGATTATCAGTTTTCTTTTCAAACTGTTTGTGGTCACCTAGTCCTAGTTCAGTCATCATCCTTTGTAACCACATGTCTTCACAAATTCCTAAGGCAAGTGCTTGATATTCGGCCTCTGCACTGCTCCGTGAAACTACATCTTGTTTCTTGCTTCTCCAAGTAACTAAATTTCCCCAAATAAATGAACAATACCCACTGGTTGATCTTCTATCTGTTAATTCTCCAGCCCAACTAGAATCAGTGAAAACTTTTATTGATCTATATTCACTTTTCTTGAAGATCAAACCATGTCCTGGAGTCATTTTAAGGTACCTCAAGATCCTATTTACTGTATCAAGATGCTCCTCTCTTGGATAGTTCATATGCTGGCTAACCACACTAACCGAAAATGCTATGTCAGGTCGTGTAAGGGAGAGATAAATGAGTTTACCAACCAATTTTTGGTACTATTTTTTTTGTAAACTAAAATGCCTTCACCATCTTTTCTGAACTTCAAGTTTGCCCTCATTGGTGTTTTATCCGGTTTACAACCTATCATACCAACTTCTATTAAAATATCAAGAATATACTTCCATTGACTAATAATAATACATGCTTTGGATCTTGCCACTTCTATTCCTAGAAAATACCTAAGATGGCCAAGATCCTTGGTTTCAAATTACTTGGCTAGTAAAGCTTTAAGATTTTTGATTTCTGCAACATCATCTATGGTAACAATTATATCATCCATGTAAACAATTAAAATTGTTCGTTCACCTTATTGATTTACATTAATAAACAAAGTATGGCCAGTCTGACATTGTTTGTAACCGATCCCAACAATAACCCTATCAAACTAAGCCCATAGAGATTGCTTTAAGCCATATAAAAATTTTTGCAATTTGCACATTTTATGAGTTGTCGAAGCTTTCTTCATACCTGATGGGATCTATAATACCCTATTCCTGGTCTGGTAGGAATTCGGGTCAGAAAGCGTTACTGATGAACATTACGATGATCAGACCGATATTTACAATGACTTGTACCCTAAACGATGAACCAGTGATTTCAGTGCGATAGAATATCTAATAACAATGTATAAAGCTTGCTCAAATTGTAATTAGGGGTCCTTAGGTGACTTATGCAAATTTACGGACTAAATTGTAAAATCAGTAAATTACAAGTCTTGTCAATAATTAGGGTTACCAATGTGAAATTCAATGCTTGAATATCTTGCATACAAATTTCCATTTTAATCAGAGTTCATTTGTACCTTCAATTAAGGTTTATAAAATTCAGTGACCATTTTACAACATTCTAAAACCTCTTTTAATCATCTTTTAACTAACTTACTGTCTAGATACCGATACTCGAATGGGCCACATCGGTATGTCTATGTCATGGCCGTTAAAGCAGTTATAAACAATAAGGGTTGTACCGGTACGGGTACATCCGTATCGATACGCTAGGCTTATCTTAATTAAACTCAGATTGTAGTAACATAAAGGTGTATTGATACGCATATAGCCGTATCGGTACGAGGCTATTTATACGAGGGAATGGATCAGTACGCCTTATACCCATACCGATACTAAATTACGGTGAAATTCTAGTGTCGAAACTAGGTACCGATACGCCTTTAGCAATATCGATACGCCCTCTTTAGCTGCGTTAAAAATGCATACCCGTATCGATACATTATCACTCGTACCGGTATAGACATACTTGTAATGACAGATTTAGTCTGGTTTTTAATCATTTATGGGTCTTAACCTTGTCCAAATATTACCAAAATTTACAAGCAAGTTTACAATCAACTTATCTACCTACATGTGAAATTTCATAGCAATTGGAATCCATTTACCAAGATTTCACTTATTAGAGCATTATAGGTCAAGTTTGCCAATTTTACCAACTTTCAACATGTCATATTTCATACTTTAACCATTTCAACATGGTGAACAATATATACACACAAAATGTGGCTAAACTAACATGTCTAGACCCTATGCCACCATACTAGGAGTTCAAAGGCTAGGTTTACATTACTTATAGCTTGTGTGACTTGTTTCAAAACTCTCCTAGCTCCGATCCTTGATCCGACACACCTTTTTACCTGAAAATACAAGGAAATGAGATGCATTAGACTTATATAGCCTAGAGAGATAGTCAACAATAATACCATGAATGCCAATAATATCAATAACATGTTGTAATCACTAATTTTTGTCCAGGTTTTAATATTATTAGTATTATTTTAATAGTAATATTATTAATATAAAATCAATAAAAAGTCAAAAAAGTAAAAAAAATAATATATATATATAATTAAAAAAGCAAAAAAATAATAAAAAATTAATTAAAATTAAAAAAAGAATAAGTGTGGCTCGCATTGAGTCACGTCCCCACCAATTGCCTATAAAAGGCAGTGGGGGGCAAAGTAAGGGAGGCATCCAAGACGGCCAAAAAATGGAAGCCAAGAGCAATGGCAGCCTAAGCATGGCTTGCCAAGGGAAGAGAGCAGTGCTCTCAGTCTAGCTGGTTCGATCCAACATTCGATCGAAGGTCCTTTCGTGTTCCGATCAAGTTGATTTTCGGGCCATGACGAGATGGCAACGAGATCTTGGTGGGGGTCGATCAAAGTTTTTTATCCGAGCTCCTAATAGGGTAAAATTCGATCTTTATCTCTGTATTTATTTTAATTTAATATTAGTTTAGAAATAGGGTAATATATATAGTTTTGTATTTAGTTAATATTGGCTTTTTTAATAAATATATTTTGTATGTTATGTTAGATCTAGTTTTCAGGGTCTCGGTATCCGATTAGGAGTGGCATCCCGGGTCTCCAGGTGTCATCTTTTTTGGTACCGCAGATCGTGAGTTTTTTATGCATTCGAATTAATAACATGTCCATGCATTTATTATGTTGCATATAGATTTCGACCTTATGGTTCCGGTATCTGGTTGGGAGTGTCATCCCAGGTTTCCAGGTGTCATCTCTTTAGGTATCATGAATACCGAGGAATTTTAATATTGTCATGCATACATGCATTTTTAGGAATTAAAATTAAATTAAATTGAATTTTTATTTTTTGTAATACTTACGATACAAACCCTTAGGTACCAATTTTGGGCGTAGCGGGATGCTAACCCTTCCCCGTACGTAACTGACTCCCGAACCCAAGGTTTTGAATCTCTGTTTTTGTTTTTACGTTGTCCGACCTACTAAAGTGGCCAATGGAGACTCCATGTTTTTCAAAATACGAGTTTTTAGATAATTTCCCTTTTTAAATAATTTTTCGATACAAGCGGGAAACCCTCAACCCCCATATGATGATTTCTTAACTTTTCGTAGCGGCACTGGAAAAATTAGTCACTACAGCATTGCGACTCCGCTGGAGATAAATTTTTATTTTCAAAAATAAAAAGAGAGTTAAGCCTTAGTTAGGTTCGTATCATAATTATTAAGAAAAATTTAAATACGGTTTAATTTAATTTTTAATTTCTAAGTCTTGTTTGTTTACTTTTTTTGACATCATATAGTAGTCTTAGAGCCTTTAGAGTGATTACTTCGCTTTATGGGGTTTTCACCTCCTTATAGGATTGTAATTTACTCTTGGAATTCGATCCTTATATTTCTTGGGGTCTACACCCTCGTATGGCATATGGGTCGTATTCCCTCGAATCGATGTCTGAGCAACAGTTCGAGTACCGTTTTCTTTAGAATTTAACTGTAAATAATGAGACGTAGAGCCCACCTGATAGAGCCATGTCAGTATTCTATTCGTTTAGCGGTAACCCTGTTTATGTTTTTGTTTATGCATATTTTAATCGCTTGATTTGCGTGCTTTATTTTACTATTTCTGTTTATTTGTTGACCATTTATTCAAATTATTCTTGTCGTGCTGACACAATTTTTTTGTGTTTATTTTTGCCCATTTACATTTATTTTATATTGCATTATGATATAAAAGGTATTTATTTTGCAAGTGGTCGTCATTGTAGAAGGCGATCATACTGAACAAGGGGTCTCGTGATCAGATAGAGCAGACAAGTTTTGAATGTTGTCCTAATAGTACACTGAAGATTAGAGAGGGTGGATCATCTGAAGAGTTTTATTCAGAAAAGGTAACTGATACCCATGTTGGGGAAAATGACATGAAGATTGCTGATACCCAAGAACGTAAACTGGCTCAGCAAGTAGCGGATGTGGCTGATGTAGCAATTTCGTTGAATCAAAATATTAATCCAGTGCTAGACCATGAAGGAAAGTTGTCTCGTGTCTTGGACGAAGTCAAAATGCTAGGGGTTAGGGTTTTTCAATAGTTATAAATCCTACAAGACTGATATCTGATGTAATAAGCCTTTTTGTTTAATGAAAATATTTCTACGATGATCACTTAGTGACTAATACCTTATTGCATTCATGGTTGCATTTCGTTGATTCAAAAATATTCCATATTAGGAGATTTTATAAAAGGGAAGATTTTCTATAATGTACAGAGATTGATAATGCTACGGTTGGGAATAATATGAGTATAAAACAAATAGAGAGGAGATAGAAGTGGGGAACTGAATACGCATTTCACTCTGAGAAGGGTGGCTACTAGATGCCTGTAGAATATTGTCAATCTTTTGTACATAGACATCTATCTTTATAAAATCCTCCTAAAGGACTATTGGCGAATCGACACCTCATTTGCATTTGTTGTAGCAGTTCATACGTACTGATTGCCTTCTATGTTTTGGACATTTATGATGCATTTCATGCATTAATTAATTAAATAATAAAACTTTACGGGATCAATAAAAGTAATTTGAGAACAAACTGAAAGAAAAAATGGAACAAATAAAGAAATCGAGACTCGAGCCGTTAGAAGATAGGTTCGAGAAAGCAATTAAGAGAAAAAGGAAAAATGGACGCCTTTAGAATTTTGTTTAGTCCCTGATTTGGTCATTTCATCGGATTTCAAGAGGGCACTGGGGCATTCTACCAAGAAGTGTAGACCAATACAATCAGGAGGTTGGTTAACAAGGGAATTTTAACACCAATTGATCGAACATTGGAGAACAAAAGAATTGGGGTAAGCTTACACCGCACCTAGAAGGCTAGAATGAGTTGGCGCCCTAACAATGACTCAAAAGTCCCTATGCTTGGGTTTCTCATTCTTTTGCAAAGAAGTCTGACAGAAATGTAGGTGTAACATGCTTAAACACGGTAAAGTTTAAGACAATGGATAATTCAAATGTCCATCGAAAATCCATTTTTACGAATGGTCCAAGGAAAATAAATCCTTTGGAAAATCCAATATCATGATTGGTATAAACTAATTGTACCCAGGGGAATAGCACAGCTAGCCCTGAGCAAACGACTACCAGTAAAGGCAACTCAAAACTGTTGATCCCTGTGCATTTGGGATAAATGCAAAAGAAATCTATGAGTAAAGTTGTAAATTCTTTTTTAAATCAAATGTCCATCAAAAATCCATTTTTACGAATGGTCAAAGGAAAATAAATCCTTTGGAAAAATCTAATGTCATGATTGGCATAAACTAATTGTACCCAGGGGAATGGTACAGCTAGCGCGGAGCAAACGACTACCTGTAAAGGCTATTCAAAACTGCAGATCCCTGTGCATTTGGGGAAAATGCAAAAGAAATCTATGAGCTAAGCTGTAGATTTTTTTAAATCAAATGTTAGAATGTAGTTATTTTTGTCATAATAAAATTTTCATTTCGTTCTTTAGAAAGCATTTTTTCATTCTTGATTCTTTAAACATTCCATTCATTGTTATAGGATAGTTTTTGTTCTCCCATACACATATACACGTATTTATGAAAAAGCATGCATAGGTACATATCATTTTTATTAGGTCATTAAACCCCAAATGTAAGAGTACCTTAGAGTTAGATTGAACACCATGAGTATATTACGAATATGAGTAGCTGCTAGTCCATCTAGGCCAACAGAGAAACAAATCAAATGTTTAGATAATGGGCAGATCCCATTTTAGGGAATTCCTTTCTCAGGCACTTGTCGTTTAAGATCTTTGAATCGAGTGTTAACCTTAAACTTCTACCCCCTGAAGACTTTCTCTCGATGTCTATGAATGGGACGATGAATGGCATTCTTCCACTTTCCAAGCAAGAAGAAATGGGACTAGATATATTGGATATGAAGGGCATAGAATCAATAGAGGAAAGCAATTGAAGATTGTATTAGGTTCAACGATCAAACCAAGCAAAGAAGGAAATGCAAGGCAGAGAACTGAAGCAATAAAGAGTGAGCGTAGTAAATTTAACAATGCAGTAAAAAGAAGGCACATGAAGAAGTCACTAAGCAATAAGCATTAATTTGAGAGAATCATGGAGAATCGACTACTTCCAAGAAGAAATAAACATCAAGGTCTAATACAGATACAGTAAAAGAAAAGAGGTTCGAGACTGAAAACCCCAAAATAGTTAGTAAAAAAGAGAACGAAAGAGAAAAAAAAGAAAGGAAAGAATAAAAGGAAAGAATAAAAGGAAAGAAAATAATAAAAGAAAAAGAAAAAGAAAAGAAAAGAAAAGAATAGAATAGAATACATTACATGAGTTCAACAATGCAAGAACGAACCTTAGTTGGAAGAAGTGAGTAAGAGGCTTCTGGTAATCTCGATTTTGAAGAAACTTGGAAGATTTATTATCGTTATCTAGAAAGAAAGTTGGTTTGAAGGTATAGAAAAAGGAAATGACCTATAGGGTGAAAACCCAAAAAACGGGTAGTCTAGAGCGATCCCAAAAATAAAGAGAAAAGAGTGATCTGCCTGAGCATGTTGGCATCAATGTGAAAGACCAAAAAATGGGCAATCTAGTGTGATATCGAAAATAAAGAGAAAATAGTATATTGTCTGAGCAAGTTAAGCATAGGATGAAGGCTTTGATCAAAAGAAAAATCTCCATTGAATTTATACAAAATCTTTCATTCAAGTAAATATCAGTTTTGAAGAGTTATAGAGGATCGACCACTGTGATTAGAAAGTAAGCATCCGTGCCGATCAGAATACAAGTTGGTCTGAAGATAGAGAAAATAAATGAACTCTAGGGTGAAAACCCAAAAATGGGTAGTCTAATGCGATCCGATGAATGAAAGAGAAGAGAATACTTCATATGAGCATATGCTGATTAAACGAGTTCAGGAGCACTATTTTTGACACATGGTCTATAGTGTAAGCCTCCAAAGACCATTTTGATCATTCGTAGATATCTAAGTTGAATGAGATTGTCTTCATATTACATTCCGCTTATAAGGGATAAACTTTCTTCAAGGAATGTCAAACTTTGAAGTGCCTGATCGACACCCAAATGAGGGAAGGATGGGGCATAGTGAGTGGTGAGATCAAGAGAGCCACCTTAAATGTGTTAGAAATTAGGTATGGGAAGTATTCCTCTCGAAAGCCTAAATGGACTAGGGGAGACCATACATATGTGTATATCGCCAAAATAGTCAAAACATACAAATTCACTAGTGCATTTGATATTTTAGGATCAAACATTAGTTTTAAAAAATGTTTGGACATTTTTTTTTTCAAATTTCAATTCTTTTATATATTGGTCATTTCCTCCAAGCATTAGTTTTCAAAAATGTTTGGATTTTTTTTTCAAATTTCAATTATTTTACATATTGGTCATTTCCTCCAATCATTAGTTTTCAAAAATGTTTGAACATTTTTTTTCCAAATTTCAATTATTTTACATATTGTTTATTTCCTCCAAGAATTAGTTTTCAAACATATTTGGGCATTTTCCCCAAATTTCAATTCATTTGCATATTTGTCATTTCCTCCAAGCATTAGTTTTCAAAAATGTTCGGGTATTTACTCCATTTTTTTATTTTCAAAAATGTTTGGCATTTTGCTTCGAATTTTGATTCTTTTAATACTTATCATTTCCTCCAAACATCAGTTTTCAAAAATGTTTGGCGTTTTCTTTCTAGTCTTGATTTTTTAGATATCCATAGTTCTTTTCCCAAACATTAATTTTCAAAAGATGTGTGGCATTTTCTCTAAGTTTTATTTTCAAAACGACTGCTTTTTTCTTCAAATTTTTAAATGAGAATTAAAGCATAGGGACCAAGAGTTGGTTCTCGCTGAGATGCTAAAAAAATTAAGGATGAGTTTAGGGAGTGAAGGCATTTTACTCACCCCGGTGATGAGTAGATGAAGACTCTGAGTGTTGAGTTGAAGATGAAGAAAATAGTTGAGCCTAGGATCGAATAGGGTAATGTTGAATAAGAAGAATGCTGAAAGTACCTACCTAAGGGTAGAAAAGGATTTGCGAAATGGGTAGAGACCCTAAAGAAGAAGAGAATTACTAACACAAGAGGATTAAAAGCGCGAGTCAAATACGAGATAGATATTCAATTGATAAAAACGAAGATTGAAGAGAATACTGCAAAAGAAATGAAAGAAAAAAATTGGAAGAATGACCTTTCAGGGAATTTTAAAACAGATTTGAAAAGAGAAAGAGAAAGAGAGAAAAGAGAAAAATAAGAAGAAAAAAGAAGAGGAAAAAGAAAGAAAAAGTGTTGCAATGTATGCATCATATAGATATCCCTACGTTAGGGGCATGCTAACTTAAAACATTTTTCCTATTTTAAGTAGGTATTTGAAGACAAGCAAAGAATTTGATCTGCAGCTTCATGTTGAAGAGGTGGATCTTATTAAAGATTTCTATTGGTAGCCGTGTTGGCGTGAATCCAGTTATTTGGTCTGCAGCTTCATGTTGAAGAAGTAGATCTTATTGAAGATTTTTATTGGTAGTCATGTTGGCATGAATCCAGATCTTAAGTCCTTCGGGCCATCAATAAGTCCTTCGGGCATGATGCTAACCTTATTTTGATGTCAAGACTGGTAGAAACCGGTGATGGGAAATGTCGGTACACCCTATGGCGCAACAAAAATATTATCCTGCGTACTCCGCCAGTGATCCATGTAGGAGGAACGAATCCGAGGTAAAAAGGGATGAAACGTTACCTTAAATAAATCTGAAAAACTGAGGGAGTTAGGAGAATCCAATTCTTATAGCATGATATCGAATCCAAGTCGTCACAGCAGCGTTCTGACCTCTACACAGTCCACCCAAATGAAACGAACAATATTTTAATTCTCTAACTGTTAGACAGGTTTTTCGCAAAAGGCATATCTTCGACTGCTAGAACTTATGCCTTTATATAGCATTCAAAAACCTAATTCTAATTAAATTCGGATTCATTATATATACAATATATTTAACCAAATATAATTAAATATGTAGAATCTGATTCTACTTTAATTAGGTTTATTTAGAGATATATATATTTTAATAGTATTTGATAATTACAATAATTATCTAGAATTAAAATATATAAAAACAAGATTATCTATAATTACAATAATTATAATAATTTCGGTTTTTACTTATTACGTGTACAACAAGTTTGTACATATGCTATATAGTCGATATTTGTTCGTTTCAATCATAGGGTGTGACCCTTGTAGGTTCATGTAACGTTAGCAGTAATATCTAGAACAATTCTAATATTACAAGCAATGAGTGGCATCTAGCAATGCATCATTGCTACCTAAGTTACAGGAAGTCGTGGTTCGACATAACCTTTTTCGTGATTAACTCTTTTCATGTATTACATCCTTTTGTCCTCATATCTAGATCAGACACAAGTCATGGAATAGCCACAGTTGTATAGTCCATCTAATATTTCTTGATATCTTGAGTATACTATTATAAACGAATAACTATGATATCTCATATCAATTTATTCGAGCATGGCCATGCATTTTCTAGTCTCACTCAATCAAGTGGCCTATGATATTACTCCTATTATGTAGGAGGGACAAATCCTATCTTGATCAACCATATTCTGCTACATAGATTGCGACATATCCAATATTAGTCTTTATAGAGTAGTAAGTTGCGACACACGTTTGACTGCATCAAAATATGTCACTCACTATGTTGAAATAATGATGATCTCAAGTATGAGGATCATACATGTAGTTATCACTATGAGGAATGTTGTGACTGTCACATAATAATCCAAGAAACATGCTCATAGCGGGTCAGTCCAGTATGTCGTTCTCTAACACATACTTATGTATTGATTTTAACATCTTCATGTCAATGACAACTCTTTGTCATCAACCAACTACATATTAGTCTTAATATATTATTTATAAATGCACAGAATAAGATTGAAAAATAATAATGGATTTATATCAATAAACATGATAAAATAAGTATGTCTTTTACAGAAAAGACTTATTTAAAACATATCAACATATTAACCGTGACTATATTCAATTTCTTTGTTTTTCACAAATATCGTATACTCGTCAAAATAGAAAAGAAAAACATGCATGTCATAAAAAACATCATACAAGTATTTAAGTTTGAATTCGTATCGTACAAATTGCTCTGATACCACTGTTGGGAAACGCCAGTACACCCATGGCACAACAAAAAAATTATCCAGCTACCCCGCTAGTGATCCATGTACGAGGAACAAATTCGGGGTGAAAAGGGATGAAATGTTACCTTAAATAAATCTGAAAAACCACAGGGAGTTAGGAGAATCCAATTCTTCTTGTACGATATCGAATCCAAGTCGTCACAACAGCGTTCCGACCTCTATGCAGTCCACCCGAGTGAAATGAACAATATTTTACTTCTCTAACTGTTATAAAGGTTTTTCGCAAAAGGCATATCTTCGACTGCTAGACCTTGTGCCTTTATATAGCATTAAAAAACCTAATTCTAATTAGATTCAGATTCATTAAATATACAATATATTTGATATAATATAATTAAATATGTAGAATCCAATTCTACTTTAATTAGGTTTCTTTAGATATATATATTAATAGTATTTGATAATTACAATAATTATCTAGTATTAAAATATATAAAAACAAGATTATCTATAATTACAATAATTATAATAATTTCGATTTTTACTTATTACGTGTACAACAAGTTTGTACACATGCCATCTAGTCGATATTTGTTTGTTTCAATCATAGGGTGTGACCCTTGTAGGTTCATGTAACGTTAGCAGTGATATCTAGAACAATTCTAATATTACAAGCAATAGGTGGCATCTAGCAATGCATCATTGCTACCTAAGTTACAGGAAGTCGTGGTTCGACATAACCTTTTTCGTGATTAACTCTTTTCATGTATTACATCCTTTTGTCCTCATATCTAGATCGAAAACAAGTCATGGAATAGTCACACTTGTATAGTCCATCTAATATTTCTTGATATCTTGAGTAGACTATAATAAACGAATAACTATGATATCTCATATCAATTTATTCGAGCATGACCATGCATTTTCTCGTCTCACTCAATCAAGTGGCCTATGCTATTACTCTTATTATGTAGGAGGGACAAATCCTATCTTGATCAACCATATTTCGCTACATAGATTGCAACATAACCAATATTATTCTTTATAGTGTAGTCAGTTACGACATACGTTTAACCGCATCAAAATATGTCACTCACGATGTTGAAATAATGATGATCTCAAGTCTGAGGAGCATACATGTAGTTATCACTATGAGCAATGTTGTGACTGTCACATAATAATCCAAGAAACATGCTCATAGCGGGTCAGTCCAGTATGTCGTTCTCTAACACATACTTATATATTGATTTTGACATCTTCATGTCAATGACAACACTTTGTCATCAATCAATTACATATTAGTCTTAATACATTATTTATAAAATGCATAGAATAAAATTGAAAAATAATAATGGATTTATATCAATAAACATGAAAAAATAAGTATGTCTTTTACAACCATCTCATGATTGGTCTTTGGGCATACTCTAACAATCGGGGCATCATTCTAAGGGATTTTGGTAGCCATTTTAGCATGAATCTAGTTCTTAAGTCCTTCGGGCCATCAGTAAGTCCTTCGGGTATGATGCTAACCTTATTTTGATTTCAAGACTGGTAGAACCCGGGGCATCATTCTAAGGGATTTTGGTAGCCATCTTGGCATGAATCTAGTTCTTAAGTCCTTCTGGCTATCAGTAAGTCCTTCGACATGATGCTAACTTTATTTTGATGTCAAGAGGGTCAGAAAATGAGGCATCCTTTAAGGTTTTTCAGTCTTTAACTTTTAAGGAAGCAGTGAAAATCATATGGAAGTCTCAAAGCGAGATACCCTTTGATGTCAAGACAGTCAGAAACTAGGGCATCCTTCAAGGTTTTCCAGTTTTAGCTTTCAAGGAAGTAGTGAAAATCATCTAGTATTCTCAAAGCAAGATACCCTTTGATGTCAAGACGGTCAGAAATTGGGGCATCCTTCAAGGTTTTCTAGTCTTTAGCTTTCAAAAAATAGTGAAAATCTTTTGGTATTCTCAAAGCGAGACACCCTTTGATGCCAAAACGATTAGAAATAGGGGCATCCTTTAGGTGTTTTCTAGTCTTCATCTTTTAAGGAAGCAGCGAAAATATTTTGGTAGTCTCAAAGCGAGATACCCTTTGATGCCAAGATGACCATAAATCAGGGCATCCTTCCAATATTTCCACTCTTCAGCCTTTTGGGAAGTAATGGAAATTTTTCAGTACTCACGCCATAGAAAACGTGGTGTCATTTTGGAAGATAAAGGTTTTATATAGGAAGAACTCGCATTTTCAAGACTTCAAGGTGAAAGGTTCCATATAGGAAGAACCCATCAAGTTCTATATAGAAAGAACTTGTAGCTCAAAAGAGTCGAACCAAAAGGTTCTATATAGGAAGAGCCCGCAACTTCAAGATTTTAGAGCAAAATATTCTATATAGGAAGAACTCGCCGCTCCACTATTTCAGAGTGAATAATTCTATATAGAAAGAACCAGTTACTCCAAGAGAATGAGGTTCTATATAGGGAGAACCCACAACGCTAATACTTTGAGGTGAAAGGTTCTATATAGGAAGAACCTGTAGCTCAAAAACTTCAAAACAGGGAGTTTTATAAAGGAAAAACTCATTGCTCTAGATTTTATAAAAATGGAAAAAAGTGAAAAAAAGAAGAAAAAATAAAAAGAGAAGAAGAAAAAAATAAAAGGAGAAGAAAAGACAAGAAATAAGAAAGAGAAGAAAGAAGACAAGTAAAAGAAGAAAAGAGAAGGAAAAAGAGGAGAAAAGAAGATAAGAAGAGAAGAAAAGAAAAAGAAGAAAGGAAAAAGAAAAGAAGAAGAAGAAGAAGAAGAAGAAGAAGAAGAAAGGGAGAGAAAAAGAAAAAAAAGAAAGAAAAGAAGAAAAATAGGAAAGAAAAAAAAGAGAAGAGAGAGAAAAAAAGCAAAAAAAGAAGACAAAGGAAAAAGAGTTCTATATAGGAAGAACTCAAAGCTTTAGGAGTTTAAGACTCCAGAGTGAAAGGTTCTATAAAGGAAGAACCCATAACTCTAAGATTTCAAGGTAATAAGATCTATATAGGAAGAACCCATAACTATAAGATTTCAAGGAGAGAAGTTATATATAAGAAGAACCTGTAGCTTGAAGAATCCATCCAGAGAAAGAAAAAGGTTCTATATAGAAGGAACCTGTAGCTCCAATACTTGATGGTGAAAAAATTCTATATAGGAAGAGCTTGCAACCAAAAAGTTCTTGCGACTCAAAGAATTACCAAGGACAAGCTAAAAAGTTTTATATAGGAAGGACTTGCAACTCGAAAAGCTTCAGAAAGAGGAAGAGTGACCAATTCTATATAGGAGGGACTCGTGGCTTAGATTTTTGGAAAAGTAGGACAAAAATCAGTGCTTATAATCTTTGCTTTATTCTCGTTTCACAAGAATAAGCAAAGAGATGCATCTATAATCACTAATTTTTGTCGGGGATTTAGTATTGTTAGTATTATTTTAATAGTAATATTATTAATATAAAATCAATAAAAGTAAAAGTAATATATATATATAATTTAAAAGCAAAAAATAATAAAAAAATTAATTAAAATTTAAAAAAGAGTGAGCGTGGCTCACATTGAGCCACGTCCCCACCAATTGCCTATAAAATGCAGTGGGGGAAAAGCATGGGAGGTAGCCAAGGGGAAGAGAGTAGTGCTCTCGGCCCCAGCTGGTTTGATCTAGCATTCGATCGAAGGTCCTTTCATATTCCGATCAAGTTGATTTTGGGGCCATGACGAGATGGCACGAAGATCTTGGTGGGAATTAGTCAAAGTTTTTTTATCCGAGCTGCTAGTAGGGTAAAATTTGATCTTTATCTCTTTATTTATTTTAATTTAATATTGGTTTAGAAATAAGGTAATATATAGTTTTGTATTTATTTAATATTGGCTTTTAAAAAAATATATTTTGTATCTTATGTTAGATCTAGATTTCAGGGTCTCGGTATCCGATTAGGAGTGGCATCCTGGGTCTTCGGGTGTACTCTCTTTTGGTACCATAGATTGTGAGTTTTTTTATACATTAGAATTAATGTCATGTATATGAATTTATTGTGTTGCATATAGATTTAGACCTTATAGTTCTGGTATCTAGTTGGGAGTGTCACCCAGGTTTCTGGGTGTCATCTTTTAGTTATCATGAATAACGAGGCATTTTAATATTGTCATGCATACATGCATTTTTAGGAATTAAAATTAAATTAAATTTTTATTTTTCATAATAATTACGATACGAACCCTTAGGTACCAATTTTGGGCGTAGCGGGGGTGCTAACCCTTCCCCATACGTAATCGACTATCGAAACCAAGTTATTGAATCTCTGGTTTTGTTTTTACGATGTCCAGCCTACCAAAGTGGTCGGTGGCGACTCCATGTTTTTCAAAATACGAGTTTTCAAAGAATTCTCATTTTTAAATAATTTTTCAATAAAAGCAGGAAACCCCCAACCCCCATATGACTATTTCTTAACTTTTCGTAGCGGCACTGGAAAAATTAGTCGCTACATATATATATATAAATGTAAATGCATATCAAATCATGTTTTAACAATAATTTCAATAACTTAATTCCTTGGAACTATATGTTAATAAGGATACGTGAATTCCCAACCAACATCGCCAACAATGAATGGTCAATATCCTCCAACATCGCCAATATGACCAAAACCCACTCCGTACCAATGAGCTCATGAATTCTATGGCATGCCAATTGTATCCAATGTCCATTCATATCCAAGGATTTAATAAT
Organism: Hibiscus mutabilis; assembly: GCA_019671005.1. Lineage (NCBI taxonomy): Eukaryota > Viridiplantae > Streptophyta > Magnoliopsida > Malvales > Malvaceae > Hibiscus > Hibiscus mutabilis. The sequence continues at coordinate 51,622,154 of CM033719.1, forward strand.
TAGGCCAATAACAATAACAATGCGAATATTAACCTGTCAATAACGGTGTATCATGATCAATATGGCCTTTAACAATATTCCAAAGTGAACAATGACAATACCATGAGCTAATAATCAATATATCAATACAATAAGCTTACCAAAGCTTACCAATGCTATCTTCAACAAGGTTTTCATGTGTCCATACCTTGATTTCAATGATGAAAATGCAATAAACCAATACAATGAAATTAGGATAGGCATTTATCCAATCCCGAGACTTCGGCTACACTTACCGATACTCCCAAAGCTTTTAGGGCTCCCCGATGACAATTCCTTTATTTTTTGGCTTGTTGGAATTTGATGGATTTGGTGATTCCTCACCTAGATTCTCTTGAGCTACAAAAGAATTAGAAATCACAAGGATTTCATCATCAATAATATATTCATAGCAACTTATTAGCTATGAAAAACAATAACGAATAAACTATGATATCCCTAGAGAATTTCTAGGGTTCTAAGTTTCTTGGGCTTGGATTTAAGCATAATCTAGTCATAGAATTAATGATCAATTTGAGGGCTTTAGCTTACCCAATCGACTCCTATAGTTTAGGATTAATAAGCTTGAGAAAATCAAAGCTTGGAGTATCCTCCAATGGAGGTGCTTGCTTGACCAACTAAGGAAGAAGATGAAGATGGATATAAGGTATAGACCTAGGAATTAACCGGGTAAGTTTTCTAACTCTTTTCTTATCTCTTTCTTTTCTATTTTGCTTTCTTTAAGGTGAAGGAAATTCACCCCAAATGCCAACGTAAGTGGTGATTAAGCTTGAAGAGGGGCTAATCGCAAGGTTAGTCCCTCAATTCTTCTATCCCTGCACTTTTGCTCCCAAACATTCAATTTAGCCACTAAAGCAAGTTTCAGTGTTTACAGTAAGATCCTTAATCAATAACAATTTCTTAATTGGGGTTTGATAATCCAATAATTGACCATTTGGTCAAAGGTTAATGCAATAATTTGACTTCTTGGTGTAAATTTTCCAGTTGTCAGAATTGAATTCTGACTAGGCCCGGTTTTGAGGTGTTACAACTCTCACCTTTAAGAAAATTTTATCCTCGAATTTTTACCTAAACTGAAGAGATGCGGGTATTGGTTCCTCATGGTCTCTTTCGGTTCCCATGTAGCTTCTTCAATCTTGTGACTCCAAAGCACCTTGACTAGAGGGATGTTCTTCTTTCAAAGTCTTTTGAGTTCCCTTACCAATACCTGTACTAATTCTTCCTCGTATGTCAAGTTATATTGAAGTTCCACTAATTTGGGCCCAATAACATGTGATGAATTAGATCTATACTTGCAGAGCATCGACACATGGAATACAATATGAATCTTGCTTAGCTCTTGAGGCAAAGCTAGCCGATAGGCCACGAGACCAACTTTTTCAATCACCTCAAAAGGTCCAATGAATCAGGGACTCAGTTTCCCCTTTTTTACCAAAATAGAGAATCTTTTTCTCAAAAAAACTTTCTCTCTCATGGAGTACTGTATGTACCGTCTCTTAAGATCAGCATAGGCTTTCTGTTGTTCAAAGGTGGCCTCCAAACGGTCATGAATATGGTAACTTGTTCTTTGGTTTCCTAAAGTAAGTCAGGGCCCAACATTTTGACTTCACCAAGCTCACACCAACATAACGATGTTATACATTTCCTGCCATAAAATGGTTCATACGGTGCCATCCCAATAGATGATTAATGACTATTATTATAAGCAAACTCGATGAGAGGTAGGGACCTCTCCAAAGTTCCTTCAAAGTCAATGACACATGCACGAAGCATGTCTTTCAATACCTGAATTACCTTTTTGACTGGTCGTCGAACTGAGGGTCAAAAGCGATACTGAGATTGATTGGGGTGCCTAGAGCTCCTTGCAGTGCCTTCTAGAATAGCTTTCTTCATGCTTCGTGCATGTGTCATGCTTAGCTGACTTGGTAAAACGGTCAACGATGACCTAAATAGTATCATGCTTAGCTGGAGTCAAGGGTAGTCCACTAATAAAGTCCATGGTTATCCTTTCCCACTTCCACTAGGGAAGTTCAATGGGTTGTAATAATCTAGTAGGGGCACGGTGTTCAGCCTTGACTCGTTGGCACGTTAAGCACTTGGATAAAAATTCTATAATAGCTTTCTTCATACCAGGCCACCAGTATAATTCTCGAAGTTCTTTATACGTTTTCACCGACCCCGGTGAACTGAGAAAAGGCTACAATGAGCTTCTTTGAGAATGTCATCATAGAGGGATTCATCATTCGGTATACAAATTTTTTCACGGAAGCACAATATTCTTTCAGAGTTAACTTTAAAGTTATAATCAAGATTACTCTAAAGTTTGGAAATGATGGCTTGTAATTCAGGGTCTTGATCCTGCAATGACTTGATTCTCAACACAATGGTAGATTGAACTTGAAGTTCAACTACTAAAGTTTGGTGTCTCTGTAACTTGAAATGAGTGTTGATAGCTCAAGGGGTAGGCAAAGGTTTGCGGCTGAGTGCATCAGCTACAACGTTGGCCTTGCCCAGGTGATAATCAATTACAAGGTCATAATTTTTGAGAAGTTCCATCCATCTCCTTTGACGCAGGTTAAGCTCCTTCTGTGTCAACAGGTATTTGAGGCTCTTGTGATTGGTGTATAGATAGCATTTTTCTTCGTAGAGATAATGCCTCAAGATCTTTAAGGCAAAGACAACCGCAACCAATTCAAGATCATGGGTAGTGTAGTTCATCTAGTGGGGCTTAAGTTGTCATGAAGCATACGCAAATACTTTGCCTTCTTGCATCAATACACATCCCAACCCTCGATATAATGCATCACTATATACGGTGTAGTCTTTACTAGACTCGGGTTGGGTTAGGACCGGTGCATGAGTCAATACTTGCTTAAGATGGTCAAAACTGCATTGCAGCTTCTTCGTCCATTCAAAAGGGGCATCTTATTGTAGGACTTTGGTTAATGGTGTTTCTATTATAGAAAATCTTTTAACGAATCTTCTATAATAGCCAGCACAACCGAGAAAACTATGAACTTATCAACATTCTTCGGTGGTCTCCACTCAACTACAGCTTGAATCTTTTTTGGGTCTACTTAGATACCCTCTACAGAAACCATATATCCTAAAAATGAAAGTTCGATGAACCAGAACTCACACTTACTGAATTTGGCATACAACTGCTTATCCTGAAGGGTTTGAAGCACAACACGAAGATAGTCTCAATGCTCAGCTTGATTCTTAGAGTAAAATAATATGTCATCTATGAACACCACTACAAACTTATCAAGATATGGTCTAAAATCCCGATTCTTGAGATCCATAAAGGTAGCTAGTGCATTGGTAAATCTGAATGGCATAACAAAAAATTCGTAGTGACCATACCTTGTACGAAAAGTTGTCTTGGGCCCATCACATTCTTTAACTCTCATTTGATAATACCTAGACCTTAAGTCAATCTTGGGGAAGACAGTTGCATCCTTAACTTGATCAAAAAATCATCAATTCTTGGTAAATAATACTTATTCTTGATGGTAAGCTTGTTTAATTGTTGGTAATCAATACAAAGATGCATAGATCCATCTTTCTTTTTGAAAAAGAGGAACAAAGCTCCTTAAGGGGAGGAACTTGGCCGAATGAAGCCTTTATTCAACGAGTCTTGAATCTGTACCTTAAGTTTGGTGAGTTCAACCAATGTCGTACGGTAAGATGCAATGGAAACCGGGGTGGTTCCAGGTTGCACTTCAAATCCAAATTCAGCTTCACGGGTGGGTGGTAAACCCAAAAGTTCATCAGGAAATTCTTATACAGTATCAATATCTTGCAACTGAGGTTATTCTTTACTTGTAGTAGCATATAACAATGATTTCTTACCCTTGGTATCCATGAGAGTCACACTCTCCTTGCCAAGACCTCATAGGTACAGCTTTTTCTTTGAGCAATCTACCCAAGCTTGATGATTTTTGAGCTAGTCAAGCCCTAATATAACGTCAAACTAATAAATAGAGAGGGCTATAAGATTGGCTGGAAAAGGTATTCCTTGTATCATGAGGGACAATTTTTGCCAACCAATCTAACTATGACACTATTACCTAAAGAATTAGTTACGGTGATTTTGTAAGCTATAGGTTCGGATGTTAACTTAAATCTTTTAATCAACACAGTACTTATAAAGGAATAAGTGGATCTAAGATCAATCAATGCATAAAAAGGGTGAGTATACAATTCAAAAGTACCTACTATAATATTTGGATCTTCCTCATCCTCCTTGCTCCTTACATGGTAAACTTGAGATGAAGCCTTAGATTCTTGTCGGCTTAGAGTTCTTGTAGAGCCAACAGGTCCACCAGAAGCTCTCGTTACAGTTTGTTTCTGTCCCTTGCCCTTGAAGGACTAATCATGGGATGTTGTATTTGCTTATGTAGTAGACTTGGATGTATTAATTGGACAATCTTTGATAGAATGACCTTGTTCACCATAGAAGAAACATGCTTCAGTCTACCTACGACATTGTCCTGTAGGATGGCTCCTATGACAAAAATTACATGTAGGGAATTAAGATTCTCGACCTGAAACTCCAGTACACTTAATAAAAGTGGTTCTTACAATAGATTGGGACATGATTTGTGGCTTGGCAATGTTGCCAGATCAAAAAAGCTACTGGTAGTATTGTTGCTTAAACCCTTGTTGCTTGCCCTTCTTATACGGTAATGGAGGACGAGAATTATCTCGAGGCCTCTTTTCAGATCGAGTTAGACCACTAGTCCTCGACGACCTTTGTGCATCTTCAGTAGAAATGGCTCGATTTACGAGTTCTTAGAAATCTGTAATTCCTAACACAATAAACAAAGGTCGAAGCTCATCACTCAAACTTACAACAAACATTCTATATTTCTCCTCCTCCTTCTTAATGTACTCAACTCTGTACTTGAAATATTTGTAGAAGTCATGGATGTACTGCTCCACCGATCTTCCACCTTGCTTGAGATGTAAGAAGATATCTCACATTTTAGGCAAGAACTACTAACTGAAGTATTTCTTCCAGAACTCATGCAGAAAGAACTTCCAGGTTACAACTTCCTCGGGAGTAGTAAGTATAGTAGTCTCCCACCAATGTCGAGCCTCGTCTGCCAACAAGGCTAGGGCACACTCTAATTTGTGCTCATCCGAACATTGTAACTGCTTATTCAATATCCTTAATATGATATCTAGCAAATATTCTTCCACTTCAGGGTCGTCACCGGCCTTGCCTTTAAAGGTAGTAGCTCGGTGTTGAGCCAACTTATCGATAGGGGCTCGGGTCGTAGAAGTAACAGCTATAGAGGATTGTGCAGACTATTCAAACTTAAGAGTAGCCATGAATTGTTTGAACATCTCAGTCATGTTCCGATAGCATTTAAATTGAGCAGACTGTAGTACGGGTTTGGGGTTTGGTGGTTCTTGTTAGGGAACTTGCGGATTCGAAGAGTCTTCCCCTCTTTTCTCCTCGCCATGTGTTGAGGAGCCTGTAGTATGCTCAACATTGTCGTGAGCTTTCTCAGAGTCATACATCTTATACTATAAAAGGAAAAAGGATAGGATCAATCGCAAGTCACATTATACACAACAATAAACTCACTGGTGGCATATGCAATGCAATAACAATACAATAGGCCTTACTTTAGACCTAGAATCGACTAAACTCTAGCTCTGATACCATAAATATAACATCTCCTTCCCGGTCTAGTAGGAATTCGGGTCAAAAAGTGCTACAGATGAACATTACAATGATCGGACTGATATTTACAACAACTTGCACCCTAAATGATGAACCGATGATTTCAGTGTGATACAATATCTAATAATAATCTATAAAGCTTGCTCAAATTGTAATTAGGGGTCATTAGGTGACTTATGCAAATTTAGGGACTAAACTGTAAGATTAGTAAATTATAGGGTCTTTTTAATAATTAGGGTTACCAATGTGAACTTCAATGCTTGAATATCTCGCATACAAATTTCCATTTTAATCAAATTTCATTTGTACCTTCAATTAAGCTTTATAAAATTCAGTGACCATTTTACAACATTCTAAAACCTCTTTTAATCATCTTTTAACTAAATTCCCTGTCTTGGTATCGATATTTGAAAGGAATATATCGGTACGCCTATGTTATGCAGCTAAAGCATTTATAAATAATAGGAGTTGTACTGGCACGGGTACATCTGTATCGGTATGCTATGCTTATCTTAATTAAAGTCGCATTCTAGTAACATAAGGGTGTATCAATACGCATATATTCGTATTGGTACGAGGCTATTTATAAGAGGGAAGGGATCAGTATGCCGTATACCCATACCGGTACTCGATTATAGTGAAATTTTAGTGTCGAAACTTGGTATCGATACGCCTTTAGTAGTATCGATACACCCTCTTTACCTGAGTTCAAAAGTACATATCTATACCGACACGCTATCATCCGTACTAGTACAGACATACCTGTAATGACAGATTTATTCTGGTTTTTAATCATTTTAGGGGTCTTAACCTTGTCTAAATTACCAAAATTTACAAGCAAGTTTACAATCAACTTATCTACCTACATGTCAAATTTCATAGCAATTGGAATCCTTTTACCAATATTTCACTTATTAGAGCATTATAGGTCAAGTTTTCCAATTTTACCAACTTTCAACATGTCATATTTCATATTTTAACCACTTCAACATGGTTAGCAATGTATACACACAAGATGGGGCTAAACTAACATGTCTAGAGCCCATGCCACCATACTAGGAGTTCAAAGGCTAGGTTTACATTACTTATAGCTTGAGTGACTTGCTTCAAAACTCTCCTAGCTTTGATCCTTGATCCGACACACCTTTTAACCTAAAAATAAATGGAAATGAGATGCATTAGGCTTATATAGCCTAGTGAGGTAGTCAACAATAATACCATGAATGCCAATAATATCAATAACATGTATATCAATGTAAATGCATCTCAAATCATGTTTTAACAATAATTTCAATAACTTAATTCCTTGGATCGATATGTGAATATGGATACGCGAATTCCCAACCAAAATTGCCAACAGTGAATGGTCAATACCCTCCAACATCGCCAATAAGACCAAAACCTACTCATTCCGCCAACATTGCCAAATAGAGCCTTAGCTCAAGGACCGTAATCCACTCCGTACCAATGAGCTCATAAATTCTATGGCATGCCAATTGTATCCAATGTCCATTCGTATCCAAGGATTCAAAAATTAGGCCAATAACAATAAATAGCAATAACAATAACAATGGCAATATTAACTTGTCAAAACGATGTATCATGACCAATATGGCCTTTCACAATATCCCAAAGTGAACAATGACAATACCACGAGCTAATAATCAATATATCAATGCAATAAGCTTACCAAAGCTTACCAATGTTATCTTCAACAAGGTTTTCATGTGTCTATACCTTGATTTCAAAGATAAAAATGTAATAAACCAATACAACGAAATCGGGATAGGTACCTACCCAATCCGAGACTCGATCGCACTCACCGATACTCTCAAAGCTTTTAGGGCTCCCGATGGCAATTCCTTTGTTCTTTGGCTTGTTGGAATTTGATGGATTTGGTGATTCCTCACCTAGATTCTCTTGAGCTACAACAGAATTAGAAATCAGAAGGATTTCATCATCAATAATAGATTCATAGCAACTTATTAGCTATGAAAAACAATAACGAATAAACTATGATATCCCTAGAGAATTTCTAGGGTTCTAGGTTTCTTGAACTTGGATTTAAGCATAATCTAGTCATGGAATTAATGACCAATTTGAGGGCTTTAGCTTACCCAATAGATTCCTATAGTTTAGGATTAAGAAACTTGAGAAAATCAAATCTTGGAGTATCCTCCAATAGAGGTTTTTGCTTGACCAACTAAGGAAGAAGATGAAGAAGGATATGAGGTATAGGCTTAGGAATTAACCGATAAGTTTTCTAACTCTTTTCTTATCTCTTTCTTTTTTATTTTGCTTTCCTTAAGGTGAAGGAACTTCTCCCCAAACGCCCACGTAAGTGGTTATTAAGCTTGAGGAGGGGCTAATCGCAAGGTTAGTCCCTCAATTCTTCTATCTTTGTACTTTGGCTCCCAAACTTTCATTTTTTTAATTTAGCCATTAAAGCAAGTTTCAATGTTTACAGTAAGATCCTTAATCAATAAAAATACTTAATTGGGGTTCGATAATCCAATAATTGACCAATTGGTCAATGCAATAATTTGACTTCTTGGTGTAAATTTTCTAGTTGTCGAAATTGAATTCCATCTAGGCCCGATTTTGAGGTGTTACAACTCTCCCTCTGAAGAAAAATTTGTCCTCGAATTTTTACCTGAACTGAAAAGATGTGGGTATTGGTTCCTCATGGACTCTTTCGGTTCCCATGTAGCTTCTTCAATCTCGTGACTCCTACAAAGCACCTTGACTAGAGGGTTGTTCTTGTTTCGAAGTCTCTTGACTTCCCTAGCCAATACCTGTACTAGTTCTTCCTAGTAGGTCAAGTTAGATTAAAGTTCCATTGATTTGGGCCCAATAACATGTGATTAATCATATCTATACTTGCGAGCATCGACACATGGAATACATTATGAATCTTGCTTAGCTCTTGAGGCAAAGCTAGCCGATAGGTCACAAGACCAAGTTTTTCAATCACCTCAAAAGGTCCAATGAATCGGGATTTAGTTTCCCCTTTTACCAAAATAGAGAATCTTTTTCCAAGGAGAAACTTTCTTTCTCTCCCATAGAGTCTCTTGTATGTCCCGTCTATTAAGATCAACATAGGCTTTATGTCGGTTCAAACGCGACCTTCAAACGGTCATGAATGATGGTAACTCGTTCTTTAGTTTCCCAAAGCAAGTTAGGGCCCAATATTTTGCCTTCACCAAGCTCAGACCAACATAACGGTGTTCTACATTTCCTGCCATACAATGCTTCATACAGTGCCATCCCAATAGATGATTAATTACTATTATTATAAGCAAACTTGATGAGAGGTAGGGACCTCTCCCAAGTTCCTTCGAAGTCAATGACACATGCACGAAGCATGTATTCTAATAACTAAATTACCCTTTTTTGCTGCCCGTCGGACAGAGGGTGAAAAGCTATACTGAGATTGACTGGGGTGCTCATAGCTCATTGCAGTACCTTCTAGAATAGCTTTCTTCATGCTTCGTGCATGTGTCATGCTTAGCTGACTTGGTAAAATGGTCAATGATGACCCAAATAGCATTATGCTTAGCTGGAGTCAACGGTAGTCCGCTGACAAAGTCCATAGTTATCCTCTCCCACTTCCATTAGGGAAGTTCAATGGGTTGCAATAATCTAGTAGGGACACAATGTTTAGCCTTGACTCGTTGGCACGTTAAGCACTTAGATACAAATTTTGTAATAGCTTTCTTCATACCAGGCCACCAGTACAATTCCTGAAGGTCTTTATACATTTTCACCGACCCGGTGAACTGAGAAAAGGCTACAATGAGCTTCTTTGAGAATGCCATCATGGAGGGATTCATCATTCTCAGATACAAATTCTATCACAAAAGTACAAGATTCTTTTAGAGTTAACTTTAAAGTTATGATCAGGATTACTCTAAAGTTTGGAAATGATGGCTTGTAATTCGGGGTCTTGATCTTGAAATGACTTGATTCTCAACACAATGGTAGATTGAACTTGAAGTTCAACTACTAAAGGTTGGTGTCTATATAACTTGAAATGAGCATTGATAGCTCTAGGGGCGGCAAAGGTTTGAGGCTGAGTGCATAGCTACAACGTTGGCCTTGCCCAGGTGATAATCAGTTGTAAGGTCATAATCTTTGAGAAGTTCCATCCATCTCCTTTGACGCAGGTTAAGCTTCTTCTGTGTTAATAGGTAAGTGAGGCTCTAGTGATCGGTGTATAGTTAGCAATTTTCTCCGTAGAGATAATGCCTCCAGATCTTTAAGGCAAAGACAACCGCAACCGATTCAAGATCATGAGTAGGGTAGTTCATCTCATGGGGATTAAGTTGCCTTCTTGCATCAATAACTACTTTGCCTTCTTGCATCAATACACATCCTAACCCTTGATTAGGACGATGCATCACTATATAAGATGTAGTCTTTACCAGACCATTCAAAAGGGTCTTATTGTTAAGATTTGGTTAATGGTGCATGAGTCAATACTTTTAACGCTTCTATAATAGCCAGCACAACTGGCTGTCAAACTTACAACATTCTTCGGTTCCACTATCCATTCAATATCCTTAATAAATATCTTGAACCCGAAGACGTTTGCATCCTTAAGTTGATCAAACAAGTCATCAATTCTTGGTAAATGATATTTATTCTTGATGGTCTAAAATCCCTTGTTTAACTATTTGTAATCAATATAAAAAAATTCATAGATCCATCTTTCTTTTTGACAAAAGGACTATAATACTCCCTAAGGTGAGGGGAACTTGGCGAATGAAAAAAATTTATTCAACAAGTCTTGAATATGTACCTTTAATCAATCAAAGATGAGTTCAATTTTCTTTTGAAAAAGAGGAACAAAGCTCAAAGGGGAATGAAGTGCAATAGAAACCTTAAGTTTGGTGAGTTCAACCAATGTCGTTGCACTTCAATCTTAAATTCAAATCATCACGGGTGGGTGGTAAACCCAAAAGCTCATCGAGAAACACATCAGAAATTTTCTTGCACCGAGGTTATTCAATATCTTGCAAGCATATAACAATGATTTCTTACTTCTTGCATCACACTCTCTTTGCCAAGACCTCATAGGTACAATTTCTTCTTTGAAAAATCTATCCAAGCTTGATGATTTTTGAGCTAGTCAAGCCCTAATATAACGTTAAACTAATAAATAATGAAGGCTATATAGATTGGCTGGAAAAGGTATTCCTTGTATCATGAGGGGACAATTTTTTCATACCAATCTAACTATGACACTATTACCTAAAGAATTAGTTATGGTGATTTTGGAAGCAATAGGTTCATATGTTAACTTAAATCTTTTAATCAACATAGTTCTTATAAAGGAATAAGTGGATCTAAGATTAATCAATGCATAAAAGGGTGAGTATACCATTTAAAAGTACCTACTATAATATTTGGATCTTCCTTCTCTTTGCATCCTCCCTTGAGATCATACAATTCTTGTCGGCTTAAGTTCTTGTAGTGCAACGAAGCTCTTGAAGGACTAAACAATCATGGGATGTTGTATTTGTTGTTGTAGTAGACTTGGATGTATTCATTGGACAATCTTTGATAGAATGACCTTGTTCACCATAGAAGAAACATGCTTAGTCTACCTACGACATTGTCCCGCATGAGGATGGCTCCTATGACAAAAATTACATGTAGGTAATTAAGATTCTCGACCGAAACTCCAGTACACTTAATAAAAATGGTTCTTACAATAGATTGGGACATGATTTTTGGCTTGGCAATGTTGCTAGATCAAAAAAGCTCTGTAGTATTGTTGCTTAAACCCTTTTGCTTGCCCTTCTTATATGGTAATGGAGGACGAGAATCATCTCGAGGCCTCTTTTCAGATCGAGTTAGACCACTAGTCCTCTCGCGACCTTTGTGCATCTTCGTGAGAAATGGCTCGATTTATGAATTCTTAGAAATCTATAATTCCTAACACAATAAACAAAGGTCGAAGATCATCACTCAAACTTACAACAAACATTCTATATTTCTCCTCCTCCTTCTTAATGTACTCAACTCTGTACTTGAAATATTTGTAGAAGTCATGGATGTACTGCTCCACCGATCTTTTCCACCTTGCTTGAGATGTAAGAAGATATCTCACATTTTAACCAAGAACTACTAATGTATTTCTTCCTAAAACTCATGCAAAAGAACTTCCGTGTTACAACTTCCTGGGATCAGTAAGTATAGTGGTCTCCCACTAATGTCGAGCCTCATCCGCCAACAAGGCTAGGGCACACTCTAATTTGTGCTCATCCGAACATTGTAACTGCTTATTCAATATCCTTAATATGATATCTAGCAAATATTCTTCCACTTCGTGGTCGCCACCGGCCTTGCCTTTAAAGGTAGTAGCTCGGTGTTGAGCCAACTTATCGATAGGGGCTCGGGTCGTAGAAGTAACAGCTATAGAGGATTGTGCAGACTATTCAAACTTAAGAGTAGCCATGAATTGTTTGAACATCTCAGTCATGTTCGATAGCATTTAAATTGAGCAGATCAGAGTACGGGTTTGGGGTTTGGTGGTTCTTGTTAGGAACTTGCGGATTCAAGAGTCTTCCCCTCTTTTCTCCTCGCCATGTGTTGAGGAGCCTGTAGTATGCTCAACATTGTCGTGAGCTTTCTCGAGTCATACATCTTATACTATAAAAGGAAAAAGGATAGGATCAATCGCAAGTCACATTATACACAACAATAAACTCACTATGTGGCATATGCAATGCAATAACAATACAATAGGCCTTACTTTAGACCTAGAATCGACTAAACTCTAGCTCGATACCATAAATATAACATCTCCTTCCCGGTCTAGTAGGAATTCGGGTCAAAAAGTGTTATCGATGAACATTACAATGATCGGACTGATATTTACAACAACTTGCACCCTAAATGATGAACCGATGATTTAAGTGTGATACAATATCTAATAATAATCTATAAAGCTTGCTCAAATTGTAATTAGGGTCATTAGGTGACTTATGCAAATTTAGGGACTAAATTGTAAGATTAGTAAATTATAGGGTCTTTTTAATAATTAGGGTTACCAATGTGAACTTCAATGCTTGAATATCTCGCATACAAATTTCCATTTTAATCAAATTTCATTTGTACCTTCAATTAAGCTTTATAAAATTCAAAGAACCATTTTACAACATTCTAAAACCTCTTTTAATCATCTTTTAACTAAATTCCTTGTCTTGGTATCGATATTTGAAAGGAATATATCAGTACGCCTATGTTATCATGCAGCTAAAGCATTTATAAATAATAGGAGTTGTACTGCACGGTACATCCATATCGGTATGCTATGCTTATCTTAATTAAAGTCGCATTCTAGTAACATAAAGGGGTGTATCAATACGCATATATTCGTATTGGTACAAGGTCATGCTATTTATAAGAGGAAGGGATCAGTATGCCGTATACCCATACTAATACTCGATTATAGTGAAATTTTAGTGTCGAAACTTGGTATCGATCGCGCCTTTAGTAGTATCGATACACCCTCTTTACCCGAGTTCAAAAGTACATATCTATACCGATTTGTTATCATCCGTACTACTAGTACGTACATACCTTGTAATGACAGATTTATTCTGGTTTTTAATCATTTTAGGGTCTTAACCTTGTCCAAATTTACCAAAATTTACAAGCAAGTTTACAATCAACTTATCTACCTACATGTCAAATTTCATAGCAATTGGAATCCTTTTACCAATATTTCACTTATTAGAGCATTATAGGTCAAGTTTTCCAATTTTACCAACTTTCAACATGTCATATTTCATATTTTAACCACTTCAACATGGTTAGCAATGTATACACACAAGATGGGGCTAAACTAACATGTCTAGAGCCCATGCCACCATACTAGGAGTTCAAAGGCTAGGTTTACATTACTTATAGCTTGAGTGACTTGCTTCAAAACTCTCCTAGCTTTGATCCTTGATCCGACACACCTTTTAACCTAAAAATAAATGGAAATGAGATGCATTAGGCTTATATAGCCTAGTGAGGTAGTCAACAATAATACCATGAATGCCAATAATATCAATAACATGTATATCAATGTAAATGCATCTCAAATCATGTTTTAACAATAATTTCAATAACTTAATTCCTTGGATCGATATGTGAATATGGATACGCGAATTCCCAACCAAAATTGCCAATAATGAATGGTCAATACCCTCCAACATCGCCAATAAGACCAAAACCTACTCATTCCGCCAACATTGCCAAATAGAGCCTTAGCTCAAGGACCGTAATCCACTCCGTACTAATGAGCTCATAAATTCTATGGCATGCCAATTGTATCCAATGTCCATTCGTATCCAAGGATTCAAAAATTAGGCCAATAACAATAAATAGCAATAACAATAACAATGGCAATATTAACTTGTCAAAACGATGTATCATGACCAATATGGCCTTTCACAATATCCCAAAGTGAACAATGACAATACCACGAGCTAATAATCAATATATCAATGCAATAAGCTTACCAAAGCTTACCAATGTTATCTTCAACAAGGTTTTCATGTGTCTATACCTTGATTTCAAAGATAAAAATGTAATAAACCAATACAACGAAATCGGGATAGGTACCTACCCAATCCTGAGACTCTGACTGCACTCACCGATACTCTCAAAGCTTTTAGGGCTCCCCGATGGCAATTCCTTTGTTCTTTGGCTTGTTGGAATTTGATGGATTTGGTGATTCCTCACCTAGATTCTCTTGAGCTACAACAGAATTAGAAATCAGAAGGATTTCATCATCAATAATAGATTCATAGCAACTTATTAGCTATGAAAAACAATAACGAATAAACTATGATATCCCTAGAGAATTTCTAGGGTTCTAGGTTTCTTGAACTTGGATTTAAGCATAATCTAGTCATGGAATTAATGACCAATTTGAGGGCTTTAGCTTACCCAATAGATTCCTATAGTTTAGGATTAAGAAACTTGAGAAAATCAAATCTTGGAGTATCCTCCAATAGAGGTTTTTGCTTGACCAACTAAGGAAGAAGATGAAGAAGGATATGAGGTATAGGCTTAGGAATTAACCGATAAGTTTTCTAACTCTTTTCTTATCTCTTTCTTTTTTATTTTGCTTTCCTTAAGGTGAAGGAACTTCTCCCCAAACGCCCACGTAAGTGGTTATTAAGCTTGAGGAGGGGCTAATCGCAAGGTTAGTCCCTCAATTCTTCTATCTTTGTACTTTGGCTCCCAAACTTTCATTTTTTAATTTAGCCATTAAAGCAAGTTTCAATGTTTACAGAAGATCCTTAATCAATAAAAATACTTAATTGGGGTTCGATAATCCAATAATTGACCAATTGGTCAATGCAATAATTTGACTTCTTGGTGTAAATTTTCTAGTTGTCGAAATTGAATTCCATCTAGGCCCGATTTTGAGGTGTTACAACTCTCCCTCTGAAGAAAAATTTGTCCTCGAATTTTTACCTGAACTGAAAAGATGTGGGTATTGGTTCCTCATGGACTCTTTCGGTTCCCATGTAGCTTCTTCAATCTCGTGACTCCTACAAAGCACCTTGACTAGAGGGTTGTTCTTGTTTCGAAGTCTCTTGACTTCCCTAGCCAATACCTGTACTAGTTCTTCCTAGTAGGTCAAGTTAGATTAAAGTTCCATTGATTTGGGCCCAATAACATGTGATTAATCATATCTATACTTGCGGAGCATCGACACATGGAATACATTATGAATCTTGCTTAGCTCTTGAGGCAAAGCTAGCCGATAGGTCACAAGACCAAGTTTTTCAATCACCTCAAAAGGTCCAATGAATCGGGGATTTAGTTTCCCCTTTTTACCAAAACAGAGAATCTTTTTCCAAGGAGAAACTTTCAGAAAAACTTTCTCTCCCATAGAGTACTGTATGTCCCGTCTATTAAGATCAACATAGGCTTTATGTCGGTCAAACGCGACCTTCAAACGGTCATGAATGATGGTAACTCGTTCTTTAGTTTCCCAAAGCAAGTTAGGGCCCAATATTTTGCCTTCACCAAGCTCAGACCAACATAACGGTGTTCTACATTTCCTGCCATACAATGCTTCATACAGTGCCATCCCAATAGATGATTAATTACTATTATTATAAGCAAACTTGATGAGAGGTAGGGACCTCTCCCAAGTTCCTTCGAAGTCAATGACACATGCACGAAGCATGTATTCTAATAACTAAATTACCCTTTTTTGCTGCCCGTCGGACAGAGGGTGAAAAGCTATACTGAGATTGACTGGGGTGCTCATAGCTCATTGCAGTACCTTCTAGAATAGCTTTCTTCATGCTTCGTGCATGTGTCATGCTTAGCTGACTTGGTAAAATGGTCAATGATGACCCAAATAGCATTATGCTTAGCTGGAGTCAACGGTAGTCCGCTGACAAAGTCCATAGTTATCCTCTCCCACTTCCATTAGGGAAGTTCAATGGGTTGCAATAATCTAGTAGGGACACAATGTTTAGCCTTGACTCGTTGGCACGTTAAGCACTTAGATACAAATTTTGTAATAGCTTTCTTCATACCAGGCCACCAGTACAATTCCTGAAGGTCTTTATACATTTTCACCGACCCCGGGTGAACTGAGAAAAGGCTACAATGAGCTTCCTTGAGAATGCCATCATGGAGGGATTCATCATTCTGTATACAAATTCTATCACAAAAGTACAAGATTCTTTTAGAGTTAACTTTAAAGTTATGATCAGGATTACTCTAAAGTTTGGAAATGATGGCTTGTAATTCGGGGTCTTGATCTTGAAATGACTTGATTCTCAACACAATCGTAGACTGAACTTGAAGTTCAGCTACTAAAGGTCGGTGTCTATATAACTTGAAATGAGCATTGATAGCTCTAGGGGCAGGCAAAGGTTTGAGGCTGAGTGCATAGCTACAACGTTGGCCTTGCCCAGGTGATAATCAGTTGTAAGGTCATAATCTTTGAGAAGTTCCATCCATCTACGTTAACGCAGGTTAAGCTTCTTCTGTGTTAATAGGTAAGTGAGGCTCTAGTGATCGGTGTATAGTTAGCAATTTTCTCCGTAGAGATAATGCCTCCAGATCTTTAAGGCAAAGACAACCGCAACCGATTCAAGATCATGAGTAGGGTAGTTCATCTCATGGGGATTAAGTTGCCTTAAAGCATACGCAACTACTTTGCCTTCTTGCATCAATACACATCCTAACCCTTGATGCGATGCATCACTATATACGATGTAGTCTTTACCAGACTCGGGTTGGGTTAAGATCGGTGCATGAGTCAATACTTGCTTAAGCTGGTCAAAACTACGTTACTGCTTCTCTATCCATTCAATATCCTTAATAAATATCTTGGAGAAGACGTTTGCATCCTTAAGTTGATCAAACAAGTCATCAATTCTTGGTAAATGATATTTATTCTTGATGGTAAGCTTGTTTAACTATTTGTAATCAATATAAAGACGCATAGATCCATCTTTCTTTTTGACAAAAAGGACTATAGCTCCCTAAGGTGAGGAACTTGGCCGAATGAAACCTTTATTCAACAAGTCTTGAATATGTACCTTAATCTCGGTGAGTTCAATTGGTGCCATACAGTAAGGTGCAATAGAAACTGGGGTGGTTCCAGGTTGCACTTCAATCTTAAATTCAACATCACGGGTGAGTGGTAAACCCAAAAGCTCATCGAGAAACACATCAGGAAATTTTCGCACAGTATCAATATCTTGCAACTGAGGTTCTTCTTGCATCACACTCTCTTTACCAAGACCTCATAGGTACAATTTCTTCTTCAAAAAATCTATCCAAGCTTGATGCTCTCCGAGCCAGTCAAGCCCTAATATAACGTTAAACTCATGAAATAATGAAGGCTATGAGATTGGCTGGAAAAGGTATTCCTTGTATCATGAGGGGACAATTTTTTCATACCAATCTAACTACGGCACTATTACCTAGAGAATTAGTTATGGTGATTTTGGAAGCAATAGGTTCATATGTTAACTTAAATCTTTTAATCAACATAGTTCTTATAAAGAAGTGAGTGGATCTAGGATTAATCAATGCATAATAGGGTAAGCATACCATTTAATAGTACCTGTTATAATATTCGTATTCTCTTCATCCTCCCTATCATACAATAAGGTGCAACAGAAGCTCTTGAAGGACTAAACATGGGACGTTGTACTTGTTGTTGTAGTAGACTTGGATGTATTCATTGGACAATCTTTGATATAATGACCTGTTTCACCACATAAGAAACATACTCTAGTCTGCCTACGGCATTGTCCCGCATGATGCCTTCTCTGACAGAAATTACATGTGGGTATTAAGATTCCTGACCTGAACCTTCGGTACTCTCAATAGAAATGGTTCTTGCAACAGATTGGGACATGGTTTTTGGCTTGGCAATGTTGCTAGATCGAAAGGGCTCCTGGTAGTATTGTTGCTTAAACCCTTTTTGCTTGCCTTTCTTATATGGTAATGGAGGACGAGAATCATATCGAGGCCTTTTTTAGATCAGGTTAGCCCACTAGTCCTCTGCGACCTTTGTGCAGCTTCAGTAGAATTGGCTCAGTTTATGAATACCTGGAAATCTATAATTCCCAATACAGTAAACAAAGGTCGAAGATCTTTACTCAAACCTACGAAAAATATTCTATATTACTCTTCTTCCTTCTTACTATACTCGGCTCTGTACTTGCAATATTTGTAGAAGTCGTGGATACACTGCTCCACCAGTTTTCCACCTTGCTTGAGATGCAGGAAGATATCTAGCCTTTCAACCAAGTAATACTCACTAATGTATTTCTTCCTAAACTCACACAGAAAGAACTCCAGGTTACAACTTCCTCGGGATCAATAAGTATAGTGGTCTCCCACTAATGTAGAGCCTCATCTGCCAACAAGGCTAGGGCACACTCTAATTTGTGCTCATCCGAACATTGTAACTGCTTATTCAATATCCTTAATATGATATCTAGCAAATATTCTTCCACTTCAGGGTCGTCACCGGCCTTGCCTTTAAAGGTAGTAGCTCAGTGTTGAGCCAACTTATCGATAGGGGCTCGGGTCGTAGAAGTAACAGCTATAGAGGACTGTGCAGACTATTCAAACTTAAGAGTAGCCATGAATTGTTTGAACATCTCAGTCATGTTCCGATAGCATTTAAATTGAGCAGACTGTAGTACGGGTTTGGGGTTTGGTGGTTCTTGTTAGGGAACTTGCGGATTCGAAGGGTCTTCCCCTCTTTTCTCCTCGCCATGTGTTGAGGAGCCTGTAGTATGCTCAACTTTGTCGTGAGCTTTCTCAGAGTCATACATCTTATACTATAAAAGGAAAAAGGATAAGATCAATCGCAAGTCACAGTATACACAACAGTAAACCCCTATGTGGCATATGCAATGCAATAACAATACAATAGGCCTTAGTTTAGTCCTAGAATCGACTAAACTCTAGCTCTGATACCACAAATGTAATACGTTCTTCCTGGTCTGGTAGGAATTCGTATCGAAAAGTGTTATCGATGAACATTAAGGTGATCAGACTGATATTTACAACAACTTGCACCCTAAACGATGAACCGATGATTTAAGTGCGATAAATATCTAATAACAATCTATAAAGCTTACTCAAATTGTAATTAGGGATCATTAGGTGACTTATGCAAATTTAGGGACTAAATTGTAAAATTAGTAAATTATAGGGTCGTGTCAATAATTACGGTTAGCAATGTGAAATTCAATGCTTGAATATCTTGCATACAAATTTCCATTTTAATCAGAGTTTGTTTGTACCTTCAATTGAGCTTTATAAAATTCAGTAACCATTTTACAACATTCTAAAACTTCTTTTAATCATCTTTTAACTAACTTACTTGTCTCGGTACCGATACTTGAAGGAGTCGTATCAGTACGCCTATGTCATGGCCGTTAAAGCAGTTATAAACAATAGGGGTCGTACCAGTATGTGTACATCCATATCGGTACGCTATGCTTATCTTAATTAAACTCGAATTCCAATAACATAAGGGTGTACCGATATGCATATAGTCGCATCGGTACAAGGCTGTTTATACGAGGAAAGGGATCGGTACGCCCTATACCCATACTAATACTCGATTACAGTGAAATTCCAATGTCAGAACTTGGTATCGATACGCCTTTAGCAGTATCGATACTCCCTCTTCACTTGCGTTCAAAAATGCATACCCGTACCGATTTGTTATCACCCGTACCGGTACATATAGACTTGTAACGACCGATTTAGTCTAGTTTCTAATCATTTTATGGGTCTTAACCTTGTCCAAATATTACCAAAATTTACAAGCAAGTTTACAATCAACTTATCTACCTAAATATCAAATTTCATAGCAATTGGAATCCATTTACCAAGATTTCACTTATTAGAGCATTATAGGTCACGTTTTCCAATTTTACCTACCTTCAACATGTCATATTTCATATTTTAACTATTTCAACATGGCGAGCAATATATACACACAAAATGGAGCTAAACTAACATATCTAGACCCTATGCCACCATACTAGAAGTTCAAAGGTTAGGTTTACATTACTTATAGCTTGTGTGGCTTGCTTCAAAACTCTCATAGCTCCGATCCTTGATCCGACACGCCTTTTAACTTGAAAATACATGGAAATGAGATGCATTAGGCTTATATAGCCTAGAGAAGTAGTCAACAATAATATTATGAATGCCAATAATATCAATAACATGTATATCAATGTAAAAACATCTCAAATCATGTTTTAACAATAATTTCAATAACTTAATTCCTTGGATCAATATGTGAATGTGGATACGCGAATTCCCAACCAACATCGCCAATAATGAATGGTCAATACCCTCCAACATCGCCAATAAGACCAAAACCAAAATATTCTGCCAACACCGCCAAATAGAGCCTTAGCTCAAGGACCGTAGTCCACTCTATACTAATGAGCTCATGAATTCTATGGCATGCCAATTGTATCCAATGTCCATTCGTATCCAACGATTTAAAAATTAGGCCAATAACAATAACAATGGCAATATTAACTTGTCAATAACGGTGTATCATGATCAATATGGCCTTTCAGAATATTCCAAAGTGAACAATGACAATACCATGAGCTAATAATCAATATATCAATGCAATAAGCTTACCAAAGCTTACAAATGTTATCTTCAACAAGGTTTTCATGTGTCTATACCTTGATTTCAATGATGAAAATGAAATAAACCAATACAATGAAATTGGGATAGGCACCTAGACAATCCCGAGACTTCGACTACACTCACTAATACTCTCAAAGCTTTTAAGGCTCCCGAATGACAATTTCTTTATTCTTTGCCTTGTTGGAATTTGATGGATTTGGTGGTTCCTCACCTAGATTCTCTTGAGCTACAAAAGAATTAGAAATCAAAAAGATTTCATCATCAATAATAGATTCATGGCAACTTATTAGCTATGAAAAACAATAACAAATAAGCTATGATATCCCTAGAGAATTTCTAAGGTTCTAAGTTTCTTGAGCTTGGATGCAAGCATAATCTAAATATGGAATTAAATATCAATTTGAGGGCTTTAGCTTACCCAATCGACTCCTATAGTTTAGGATTACGAAGCTTGAAAAAATCAAAGCTTGGAGTATTCTCCAATGAAGTGCTTGCTTGACCAACTAATGAAGAAGATGAAGATGGATATGAGGTATAGTGATATGAATTCGGTTGTGAGATGGCCAAATTGCTATCCAAGTTTGCCTGATTGTGCTTCATGTAAGAGTTTTAAAATCTGTTGCAAATTAGTGAAAGAATGGTGTGGGATTTGGTTATGAAATATGATGTGGTACGAGACTGAAGGAAATACGGATATGGATATAGGGTTGTAGCGGTAATTGGTGTAGAGAATAGAAATATAACTAAGGCTGCAGTGTAAAACAAAGGAGGAACCAACACTAAATAGTGAAGACCCATTCCTTTAGAGTTCTAGCCATGTATTGGGTCGAAGGGCATATGGATTGTGACCCACTAGTTATAAGAACTAGGAACCAACAATATAATAAAATGAAAGGGAAAAGAATGCCACAAGAATAGTTTTGTAAGCCGGTAAAGTTTAATAGGAACTTTGAAAGAGAAACACTCTCAAGTATAATATATGCCAAAAGTTCTGTTTTACAATAGAAAATGGCTGCCTATTTATAGGAGCATGGTGACCGAATTGAATAGGCAACAAAGGATTATAAGCTAATTGATTAAAGGGGTTACAAGCTAACTAAATCGTCGGTTATCCCTTCTCCAAATTTAGCTGAAAGGTTGATGTTGGATGAGGATGAATGTGGACATTTGTTAGGATATTTGTTTTGATATAATAATTGAAAAATAGTTTTGGACTAATTTGAAAAGAGTTCAAAAATGTTTTTAAGTCCAAACAACTTGAAAATAAGTTTGAGAAGTTTTTGAGAGGTTTTGGAAATATTTTAAATGTTTTAAAGAAGCCAAACTAATGTTTTCAACACAAGCGTACTGATACGGTATACCTCGTATCGATACGGTCCAAGGGTTTCAGCTACAGTATTTTTCCAGTAACCAAAAACCGTACCAATACGCCCCTAGGCGTACCGATACGGGTAGGGTCGTACCGATACGCAAGTACGTGTAATGATCCTATTTTAACTACCCCCAATGACTATTTCCCAACGACTACTTAAATTGCAGGGCGTACCGAAATAGACCAGCCCGTACCGATACAGTTTGCAAAAAAAAAACAATAGCGTACCGATACGGTTAGCAAACAAACCAAGGTGTTTCAATATGGTCAGCAAGACTGGGCGTAACGGCTAGTTCTCGTACTGATACGGCTACACGCGTATCGATACGGTTAGGCAGCTAAGAGCTTAACGGATTGTTTCCAAGAAGGGTGTATCGATATGGGTAACCGTGTATCGATACGGACATATGCAGAACTGCATTAATTATGGGAAAATCAATCCCAACTGTCTTCAACGGCTAGAAACTCAATTGGGAGTATATAAGGGACCTCCAAGCATCTATGAAAAAAATGCTTCAATTGTCAACAACATTATGATGTCAAATTTGTCTTAGAGCTTAAATTCCCATTATTTGTATATACTACACTTGTTAAGCTTAAATGTCAATGTATGCTCAAGTGTATTAGGTTTTGGGTGAGTGATTTAAAGTGCAAACACATACCTTTAAGAGGGATTTCAGTTTGCTTAGAATCTTTTTGGTTAGGAGAGTTCCCAAAGCTCTAGTTGTGAGCTTTGGATGCTAAACTTGGAAATTGAGTCTAGGTTGTAAATGGTTGCCTCCTAAGCCTTGTAAAGGGGAAGAATTCTTAATGAATTTGTTGAAATCCTTAGTGAGAAGCTAAGGTAGTGGATGCAGAGCTTGTTAGAAGCTTGAACCACTATAAATCCTTTTGTTCATTGTCTCATCTTTTAGCTTCCACACATACACCCAAAAATCGATCTTCTCCACACTTGGCAAGCATTTCGGTTGAAGGAATTCGAGCCCAACAACATCCTTTAGAATGAACATGTACACATATATCGTCCAAGTAAAAGAACCCCTTGATCTTCCATTTGATGAGATTGGCATTCATTCCCTCTTAAATTGTGATAAAAAGCCTTAAGTGCATGTCTCCCTTGTTATAAAAAATTACCAGCTTTTAGAAGTCTTGAAGTAGCTTTTAAGTGGTGTTAAATAGCTCTTTAAGTGGCCGGATTTAAGGGGCTTGAATGCCTTGCGTCCTTGCTGAAATCAACAGCCTTCAAATGTTGTAATTGGCCTCTTGAATTGCATTGAAAACTGATCAGCCTTGATGTGCCTTTAAGTGGTGTAATTACTCTCTTGAATTGCATTGTAACCGATCAGCCTTGATGTGTCTTCAAGTGCTTTCAATTGGTGGTAAATGCCTTGTCAAACTTGAGAAGATAATCAACCATTTGTCCCCAAATGAATGACCTAGCCGAAAAGACAAAAACAATCATTAGATAACAACTTATACACTAAAAATGAAAGTGAATGCATGAAACAGATTTAATGAGCTAGTTTAATTTAACAGAACTAGTTACATTGAATGAACTAGTTTAATTAAGTAACTAACACACTAAATGAACTCACAAACATAAGTAAACTAATGTGCAATAAGTGAGCTAACATGCATTAATAAACTATCATGCATTAATTAAACTAACAAACATAAAAGAACTAACATGCTTAAATGTTCCAAACAAGCATAAATGAAACAATATGCTTAAATGAACACCAAGCCTTATTTATTCATGAACACAAGCTGAAATTAAATTTAAAACTTAATAAAAGTTCATGCAAACTCATGCACGAGTAGGAGGTTGCATTGTTCAATCAAAGTTGGCATTTCCTCCTTCAAATTCAAGCCTTGACTAAACAAGTTCTCCATAGCTTCTTGGAACTTCTTCGCTCTAGAAGGAGTCATAGGTCCACTGGGAAATTCCTTCGGGTCTTTTTTGGTCGTGATCACATCATATAGGCTTAGGAATTAACGGGTAAGTTTTCTAACTCTTTTCTTATCTCTTTCTTTTTTATTTTGCTTTCCTTTAGGTGAAGGAACTTTACCCCAAATGCCCACGTAAGTGGTGATTAAGCTTGAGGAGAGGCTAATCATAAGGTTGGTCCCTCAATTCTTCTATCTCTGCACTTTTGCTCCCAAACTTTCAATTTTCTCAATTTAGCCACTAAAGCAAGTTTCAATGTTTACAATAAGATCCTTAATCAATAACAATACTTAATTGGGGTTCAATAATCCAATAATTGACCACTTGGTCAAAGGTCAATGTAATAATTTGATTTCTAGGTGTACATTTTTTGGTTGTCAAAATTGAATTCTGACTAGGCCCGGTTTTAGGGTGTTACAGGATCTCCATGTACACCTCCTCAGTTTGGTTGCCATTCAAGAAGGCGTTTTTGATATCTAACTGAAAAAAGTGGCCAACCTTTATTTACGACCAAGGATAACAAGACTCTCACCATGTTCAGTTTTGCAACTAGAGCAAAGGTCTCTTGATAATCTATATCATGAGATATATGAACCCCTTTGCTACTAACCTTAGTTTGAATTTTTCAATACTGCCATCAGAGTTGTATTTAACTGTAAAAATTCACTTGCAGCCTACTGGTTTCTTCCCTTGAGGTAGATCGGTCAAGACCCAAGTCTCATTTTTCTCGAGGGCCTTGATCTCTTCTTTAACTGCCTTCCTCCACTTAGGATCTTTAGAGCCTCCTCCAATGTTCTAGGAATCTGTACTTATTTGATGTAAAAGCCCTAAATGAAGGCATTAATCTACTATATGACACATATTTTTGTATAGTATGAGTTGTACACCTCTTCACACCTTTCCTTTGAGCAATCGACAAATCATCAGTATAAATAATAGGAACATGATTTTCATTATGAGGAGATTCCATACCTTCCAAACTTTCTATGGTAATTGGATTTAGTTCCAACTCTTGGCAATGTCTAGGTTGTATGGTAGACTTTTATCTTCTTTTATAAACACTTAGCTCCCTTCCTTCGGATTGTGCAATTTTGGAAGGTAAAGTATGATCTCTTTGTGGGGTTATAGGTGGACTAGAATTTGGTGGAGGAGAAGTGGGTGATAAAGGCGAAGAAGGTAATGGTTGTGAGGGTAATAATACTTGTGGATTTGAAGAATGTGAGGGTAATAATACATGAGGATTTGATGTAGGTTGTGGAGACAAGGTTAAACTAGTCGAATTCTAAAAGCTATCAAAGAATGGAGACTAAAATTCAATCTGGATCACCCCCTGAATTTCAGTTTAGGGAAAAATGGTTGATGTTCAAGGAAGGTGACATCCATAGAGACATAATTATTTTTAGTGATTGGAGAAGAGCATTTGTGCCCTTTTTTAGTGGGTGAGTATCCTAGAAAAAAATATTTTAGGGACCTAAGATCTAATTTAGACCGATGTTGCTCATGAATGTGAACAAAAGCTGAACACCCAAAGACTTTTAATGGAAGGTTACACGACATAGGTTTGAAAGAATGAAACTTGGCAAGTAGAACATCCCTAGGTGACTACAATTTAAGGGTTCTACTTGCATTTTACTAATAAGACGTGTTGCAGTAAGCATAGCTTCCCCCAAAGGTATTTAGGAACGTTGGAAGAGAACAAAAACGACTAAGATACTTCCAAAATATGTACATTTTTGCGTTCGGCAATCCTATTTTGTTGGGGACTATCAACACAAGAGCCAATGTGAATTATCCCTTTTTTCTGAAAGAAAGACCCTAATTTTTTTGAAAAATACTCACTGCTATTATTAGTTTGAAGGATTTGAATATGACTTTGAAATTGATTTTTGACCATATTAAAAAAAGTCTTTAAAGTGCCCATTACCTTCGGATTTGTCTTTCATTAAGAAGGTCATGGCTACTCTAGTGTGGTCATCTATAAAAGTAACAAACCAACGAGATCCAGTTACATTTCTAATTTTAGAAGGTTTCCAAATATCACTATGGATGAGGGGAAATGGTTTTGACGATTTGTAGGTGGATAAAGAAAAAGATGTTTTGTGATGTTTAGCAAACTGGCAAATGTCACAATAAAAGGTCTTAATGTTTTTGTGGAGAAACAAATCTGGGTACATTTTTGCAAGGTAGAAGAAATTTGGATGACCTAGCCGAAAATGCAATAATATAATTTTATTGTAGCCTGCCATAGAAAGAGGTTGTGAGATACAACTGGAGTAGGCTTGCGGTGGTGGGGGAAGAGAACCCTGAAGTATGTAAAGTCCACCATACAAGCTAGCATTGCCAATCATCTTCCCCCAATCCATTACCTGAAAAACACAACTATTTAGATCAAATTTAACACAACATTCCAGATTAAGAGATAATTTAATAACAGATTGCATGCAAGGTGTGGAACATAAAGAACCGAATTTAATTCAATGTCCTGATTAACTTGAATAGTCCCACTCCTTCAATGGCTGCCGAGAAATCATATGTTGTCTTGACGTTGGATTTGGTTCTAATTCTGGTAAACTCTTTGAACAAGCTCATATCCCCTGTCATATAGTCAAAGGCCCCAGAATCCACAATTCAAGTCGTAAAATGCTTTTTATTAACAACATTAGCAAATGAAATACTACCATCATGTGCAAAAGGCAGTCTGAGAATCAGAGGATGTGGTCATATTCGCAATTAGGTGCGACAATTCTTCAAGTTGCTGCATGCCGAATCGGACTTACCATGAATTTTTTAGCATTCTCCAACCATTGGGATTCGAAGATAGGATTGAGAATCCTAGACTGATACCATGTAGAAACTGAATGTTTAAGGGCATGGTTCAATGAGATACTCTATTCAGTTTTTCTTGATGTCAAATAACACAAGTACAAGGCCCTTTATAGTCTAATTACGAAGAGTTATGTTACAAATACACTACTCTAAAAAGAGATAAATATTTACAATAATTCAAACTCTATAATCTACAAAATGCTGCCTAAAATTTGTGTCTTTCTCACAATCCTTGACTGTAAGGCATTGGAGTCATTACTGGGCATGAATGGCTACAATACACACTGTTGCCTTCTTGAAGAGTTAGAAATTGCAGGATGTCCTTCTTTCAAATCCTTTCCCAAAGGCAAGTTGCCCTTGACACTCGAGCTCGAGAATCGAAAACTGCAGAAATTTGAAGTGCCCTGCCAAACCCGATGTGGAACCTCAACTCCCTTCAAGATTTGACTTTATCAGATTGGATGGCTTGGACACATCCATCCCAGAGGGCAGTTTGCCGCCCAACATAAGTTCAATCGAGTTCCACAATTGTGAAAAGCTGAAGCAACCAATGTCAGAATGGGGCCTGGACAAACTCAAATGTCTTACAGAAATCAAAATTGTTGGTACACGCCCTGCTATTGTTTCGTTTCCAGATGAGGGTGTAATGCTTCCTTCGACTTTAACCAGTCTTTGCCTGGAAAGACTCGAGAACTTGGAATCTCTGTCCAGTGAGTTTGAGAACCTCAGCTTTCCAAGAAATGCAAATTAAAGACTGCCGTAAGTTTCAGTTTCTACCGAAGACTGGACTACAGCTATGCGTCTCTGGCTGTTCTGTTTTATGAGACAAGTGCATAAAAGAAAAAAAGAGAGTACTGGTCCATCATATGCGACATCCATTGCCTTAAAATTGATTGAATATTTACGGTGGATCTGATACAAACTTTAACTAAGTTGTTTAAGCGTCTTGCTTTCTGTTTTTAGATAACGATGTAAACATATGAAAAGTGGGTGTTTTTAGACTGGAATCCCAAAATAAAGTTCCAGTATCTGCAAATGCATGATTTATCTGAAACTCACATACATAATATCTTATTTATTTTTGCTGATGCTTCATATAAATTTATACAGGTGTTTTTATACTTTATACACAGACAGATAGATAGATAAACAAGTTGAAAAAACTCGCTGTGCTTTCATGCATGCTACCACAATACACTTGTAATATCCCATTATTTGATTAGTGGCCAAAACGCAAAAGTGACTAAAACATAAAGTTTTAAAGTTTGGTGACAAAAGTGAAAAGTTGAGAAAAATTCAAGGACCAACATGGTAATTTTCCCAATAAATATTTTTATTCCATAAGTAGATAGATCATCTAAGGGTGTGGATCGAATATAAAAACTATGGTTTGATCTGATGTTTCTATTATTGGGAAATTACGGTTAAAGTTTAAGTGTAATTCGGGTAATCGTATGAGTTCAGAATTTTATGAAAATTTGAAGGAAGTCTTAAAAAGACCCGAAGAGCATAGCATCGAAGTTCGAATCATTTTTAAATCAGTCTAGATTCGATTCTATTCAGTATTATGTATAGGTGATGGAATGACATTTTTGAAAATAAATTATTTCATTAATGGCATTTTTGACATTTCACCTATACTTTTTAATGAAAATTAATTATGGAAAAAGATAAAGTATAGGTGTTGAGTGGTGATTAGTTATAATTAAAGGGTAAAATAGTCATTTGACTATTTTAGAGATTTTATTATTATATAGCCAAATTTAAAGACATTTGGCATTAATCAAAGAAAGAAAAAAAGTTGGAATTGTGTTCATCTTTCTCCAAGGCTGCCGAAACCTCAAGGGGACTAGGTAAGAAATTTTCAATTCAATTTTTGACGTGATTTGTTTGATTTTTGGCTAGAGACATGAAACAAGAAATTGATCTCCCTTGAATTTTCTATCTTTTGACATAAGTTTTGCTTAGTTTCCATGTCTCTAAGTTGAGTTTGATGATTAGGGTCGTTGAAGAGCATGTTAAGATTTCATGTTTTAAGGCTTAATCAAGTTGGAAATGGTGTTGTAGTGTTGTTTAGATGCTTGAAAAGATGAAAACTTCTTGGAAAACCTACAGGGACCATTTTGGCAAAATGAAGAATATTAGGGGAAATTTTGTAAATATTATTTTGATGATGGATTTGATTAGAATGATGTTTTCTAAGTTGAATTATGTTGTTGGATTGAAGTAAACATCATTTTAGGACGAATTTGTGAATTGTGTAAATTGGGTGAAATAAGTGAAAAATTGGAAAATATTCAAGAAGCATGTGTATGTTGTTTGCTATGATACAATGATCATTTTGGTGTTAATATTTTTGAAAATGGAGATGAAATGTGGAAGTTTCCAAATTTTAGTTTATAAACCCTAAGAGAGAATTTAGGGTTTAAAGGGAAATTATCAAATTATTGGTTGTAGTGTGTAATTTGAAATGAGATTAAAGTATAGGAAGTATTGTGGTAGCAAAGAAGTGCTTGGTTGAAAATATTAAATTTTCCATATTGGTATGTACATGTATTAGTAAAGGTTGGACATGTACTTAAGGCTGCTTGTGTCATGTATTTAATGTACATACAGATAACAAGCAAGTTCGAGATCAAACGAGTGAAGAAAGAAGATAGAAAGTGCAACCGAGCTTAATAAGGCTAGTATAAAGTTTACTTTTGAAAGTGTCAAGGTGAGTGCAATGCATGTATAACATGATCTTTATGTCATTCATCATATAATTGGCATGTTAAAAATATGCCAAGAATTGAAAGTTTCATGCATGGATCACTACTTATTCATGGAATATTATTTTGCGTATGAATTACTTAATATGTAAATATATGTTTCTATGTATGAGATTATGATTGACATAAAGCCCAAAGTATGAGATAGGAAATTAAAAGTATAGTTGGA
This sequence comes from Hibiscus mutabilis, assembly GCA_019671005.1. Classification (NCBI taxonomy): domain Eukaryota; kingdom Viridiplantae; phylum Streptophyta; class Magnoliopsida; order Malvales; family Malvaceae; genus Hibiscus; species Hibiscus mutabilis. The sequence goes on from CM033719.1 coordinate 51,652,163, forward strand.
TATCCATAGAGTCATAAACAGCTGCATAAACATTTTAGCACTCTCGATAGAGTGCAATTTATTATAAGCACTTCAGGTAAAGTGCAAAATAATTAATAATTGTATACTCCGGTAAGTATACAAAAGCGCTTCGGTGCTAACCACTTCCAGTAAAGTGCACATAATATACTATACTCAAGTAAGTATAGGGGGGATGACTCGCGTATAAAAAGTTCCTTAATTCAATACTCGGGCTAAATGGATTGAAAAATAGGATAAAAAGGCTTGAAAGCTCGATTATGAATATGGCAATGGTATTGGTAAGAATCAAGGTTATTACCTTGTAATATGTTATTATACATATATCGTGTCATATATGCTAATATGCATAAATTGGTAGGTGATCACATGCATTGTTATTTATTTATATTGATACCTATGTGAAATTGGTAGGATTTAAAGGAGCTCCGAGGGAAGAGTAGCCGAGCATCACTTTCATATTTTGGGAGGTATATCTCTATACTCATAGTAATGTAATGACATCCATCCTTTCTTTTGAAAATGTACTAGATGGCATGTATAATCAATGGGGTTGTAATAACTTATTACCAAATATGGTTGCATAATAGTTGTGATAATATAGATAATGAACCTAGTAAGTTCTATTATATCTATAAATGATGATGGACTAAGTTTTATTAAATTTGGGTCTTAAGATAGAAAGATTAAAAATCTGTCCAAATGTGTGTGCAAAAGCAGTGAGTTTGAAAAATCAGTATAAATTCCACAAATTAAATTAGAAGGATAATCATATATGTATGAACTAGAAATTTTGTCTAGTTTCTTACAAAATTTACGGTGATTAATTTCGAGTTGTATGTAAAAAGATATGATTTTTTATTCTATGAAAGGTCAGAACTGTGACGTGAATTTATGAATTTATTTGAATTTTTGTGTAATGAGCTTGGGTTAATAATTTATATGAATAGAAAGCTTAATGAATCTAGTTTAATTAGAAAATTTCAGAATGAATTTTTGATTTCTATAAAAAAATTATAAATTTTTTTAAGTAATGTAGTGTAGGTTACCCGTTTTCTAAGGGAAAAAAAATAGTAGGGTTTAAAATTAGTTAGTAATATCACTGACTCGTATTTGATAATAAATACAGGAAAGGGATGTTACATTAATTGGTATCAGAGCCTTAGGTTTAGTCGATTCTGGATAGAAATTGAATTTAAGAATGAGTGGGAATTGTATACATGCCACTAGGATGTCATAATTACTAATGATTATGTGCAGATACTCTGATGCTCTATATTTAGTCATGCTACTCTATATTAAGGAACTAGTTGAAAATGTGTTATGTTCGGATGTCGGACCATCAAGGTTCTAGACATGCGTTTGAACAGTAAGTTCCTATGCATAGTGGAAGTAACGAGGTAAATCAGAAGGTACCTCAAGAGCAATACCAAGGTCAGGCACCAGCACAAGGACGGCAAGATATGCCAGTTCAGGATCATGGATTGTTCCTGCAGGCATTAGATGATATCTTAAATAGACCAAAACCAATATCGGTGCCAAGGGAGTTGAGGAAGTTGAAGGCATCAGAATTTCAAGGCGATTCTGATGTTGATCTGATGTCTGCGGACTATTGGCTAAATGATATTAAAATTATGTTAAATTCTATCCGGTGTGATGATCAAGGAAAACTTGAAGGTGTAACATCACTTTTGATGGGACCTACTCGAATTTGGTGGACCACCATTATTGCTCAGATTCCTCGGGAACGAGTTACTTGGGAATATTTTTAAAAGAGTTCCAGAACAATTACATCGGTGATGTTTTCATCGAAGATATGAGGACCCAGTTTATGAATCTAAAGCAAGCAGGCATATCAATATATGATTATGAGTGTGAGTTTAATAAGCTTAGCCGGTTTGCTACAGAGCTCATTCCAACTGAAAAGCACATAGTTAATAAATTTGTGGGAGGCCTAGATCCGGAGTATAAGAAAGTCTTGGTTGCTCTCGATTTGTTTGAATTTCAAGTTGCGGTTAACCGAGCTAAAGGAATGGAAAGGGTGGAACAAGAAGAAGCGTCTGAGATGAAAGCACAGTCAACTAAGCGACCTGAAGGCCCCAGTGTTTTACCCTGGTCAAAAAGGGGTAAAGGATCACTTGAGTCGATGTCGTCCGTAAAGAAGAATTATTCTATGGGTAAATCCAAACATGTTCACAATAAAACTAGTGAAAGTAAAGGTGATGGACTTGGGAATAGACCTGAATGCAAGACTTCTGGAAGAAGACATCCTGGTCGATGTTGGTTTGCGCCAGAGACAGTGTGCTATCAATGTGGGAAGCTGGGTCATTTCAAACGAGCATGTCCTGAATTACAAGAGAATCAATCGGCGGCCGCTTCTCAGAGAAATAAAGGGAGCCGAGGGTGGAATTCGCATCAAGTTGCATCGGAAGTTGCATCAAATCTGAAAGGCAAATCTCATGCTCGTGTATATAACATCAAGACCATAGAGAGTAAAGATGATCCTGATGTGATATCAGGTATGCTTGAACTCTTTAGTAGACCTATTTTTGCATTAGTTGATCCTGATTCCACTCATTCATATATTAGTTCTAGAATCATACTAGAAAGAAACATTCTAGTAGAACTAATTACGAGTGAGGTAGTAGCAATCAATCCAATAGGCCAGAGTGCTAAGGTCAAGAGGATTTGCCGTCAGTGTCCTATTAAAATTCAGAGTGTGGATTTCCCCGCTGACCTTATGGAATTACCATTTTGTGAGCTTGAAATAATATTGGGGATGGATTGGTTATTTGTATATGATGTTGTGGTGGAGTGCCGATTAAAAAGATTAATTTTAAAGGCACCAGATAGATCACGAATAATATTCGTGGGTGAGAAGCCGAATCATTGTAGTGATGTTATTTCGGCTGTTGATGCGAATGAAATGTTGATGGATAGTTGTGAAATAGATCCAACTCCCAAAATTGATACCTTGAAGCAGGGAATGAAAATAGAAGATATACATACGGTGCGGGAATTTCCAGATGTATTCCCAGAAGAATTATCGGGATTACCTCCAGATAGAGAAGTAGAATTTGGAATTGATGTATTACCCGTTACAACACTTATATCAATGGCACTGTATCGTATGGCACCTGCTGAACTCCAGGAGCTCAAGTCACAGCTGTAAGAATTACAGGATCGAGGTTTTATACGACCAAGTATATCACCATGGGGAGCACCCGTATTGTTTGTAAAGAAGAAAGATGGATCGATGAGATTGTGTATCGATTATCGTTAACTTAATAAAGTGACGATAAAAAATAAATATCCATTGCCAAGAATTGATGATCTTTTTGATCAATTAAAAGGGGCAGCAGTGTTCTCTAAGATTGATCTTTGATCGAGTTATCACCAATTAAAGATTAAAGAGCAAGATATTCCAAAGACGGCTTTTAGGACTCGATATGGACATTACGAGTTCGTGGTAATGCCGTTTGGATTAACCAATGCCCCAGCAGCATTTATGGATTTGATGAACCGAATTTTTCAGCCATACCTGGACCAATTTGTAGTGGTATTCATAGATGATATCCTGGTTTATTCTAAAACCAATGAGGATCATGATGTTCATCTCAGAATAGTTCTTCAGATCTTGAGGGAGAAGAAGTTATATGCTAAACTATCTAAATGTGAGTTTTGGCTTTCTGAGGTGACATTTCTCGGACATATAGTATCGGCTGAAGGAATTCGGGTTGATCCTCAGAAAATTCAAGCTATCATGGAGTGGAAACCTCCTAAAAATATTACAGAGGTTAGAAGTTTTCTCGGATTGGCAGGATATTATTGCCGGTTCGTGAAAGATTTCTCGATGATTACTGCACCTATTACCAAACTGCTCAGAAAGAATGTACCTTTTATATGGACTAAAGAATGTCAAGAAAGTTTTGAAAGATTGAAGAAAGTCTTGACAGAAGCTCTAGTGTTAGTTCAACCTGAATCGGGTAAGAATTTTGTGGTGTATAGTGATGCATCACATAATGGTTTGGGTTGTGTACTTATGCAAGACGGGAAAGTGGTGGCTTATGTTTCTAGGTGGCTTAAAACTCATGAGATGAATTATCCTACTCATGATCTGGAGTTAGCTGCGGTTGTTTTTGCTCTAGAAATTTGGCGCCACTACTTATATGGAGAAAATGTTTTATATACATAGACCATAAAAGTCTAAAATATCTTTTAACGTAGAAGGAGCTGAATTTAAGACAAAGACGGTGGATCGAGCTAATTAAAGATTACGATGCAATCATTGATTATCACCCGGGAAGGGCTAATGTGGTGGCAGATGCACTTAGCCGAAAGATGTTCTCAGATCTACAGATATCAAATGCTCAACTATCAATATTGGATGATGGTGCTTTACTTGTTGAGCTGAACATCAGGTCTACTTTGATAGACAAAATAAAAGAATCATAGGAAAAATATGAAAATTTTTAGAAAAGAAGAAGGAAATTGGAAGGGGAGAATCTTCAGACTTCAAGGTAAAGTCCAATGGATGTTTATATTATAAAAGACGTGTTTAAATTCCTGAAGATGAGGAATTGAAAAAGGAAATCCTTACATAAGCACATTATAATCCTTTAACGATACACCCGGGAGGAAATAAAATGTATCAGGATTTGAAGAGCCATTTTTGATGGCCAGGAATGAAAAGAGCGATAACGGAATTCGTTTCTAAATGCTTAACTTGTCAGCAAGTTAAAGCAAAACATCAAGTGCCATCAGGATTACTTCAACCAATTGCTATTCCGGAATGGAAATGGGAGAAAGTGACTATGGATTTTGTAACCGGGTTACCATTGACACCAAGTAGGAAATACTCAATCTGGGTGATCGTGGATCGATTAACCAAATCACCACATTTCTTGCCAGTCAGAACCAATTTCTCTTTGAGTAAATATGTAGAGTTGTATATTCGAGAGATTGTTAGACTACATGGAGTTCCTGTTTCCATTGTGTCTGACAGAGATCCCAGATTTACTTTTAGATTCTGGAAATCACTACAGGAAGCATTGGGTACTCGATTGCATTTTAGTACTGCCTTCCACCCGCAAACTGATGGACAATCAGAGAGGACGATTCAGATTTTGTAAGATATGCTTAGAGCGTGTGACATTGAGTTTGTAGGTTTGTGGGAAAAGTACTTACCATTGGCCGAATTTGCATATAACAATAGTTATCAGTCAAGCATTAAAATGGCACCGTATGAAGCTTGATATGGAAGAAAATGTCGGACACCTTTAAATTGGTTTGAGTTAGAAGACCGCAAGATTATTGGGTCTGATTTGATTCAAGAAGTTGAAGAAAAAGTAAAGATAATTTGAGATAATCTAAGGGCAGCTTCTGATAGACAAAAGGCTTATTCAGATTAAAAAAGAAAAGCCATTGAGTACCAAGTGGGAGATAAGGTATTCTTAAAAGTTTCACCGTAGAAGAAAATATTGAGGTTTGGAAGAAAAGGGAAGCTTAGTCCCAGATTCATTGGTCCGTATGAAATCTTGAAAAGAGTTGGACCGGTGGCGTATCAATTGGCTTTACCACCAGAAATGAGCAAGATTCATGATGTTTTTCATGTATCTATGCTTCGCAAATATAGATCAGATCTTTTCCACGTCATTTCACCTGTGGAAGTTGAGATGCAACCTAACTTGACATTTGAAGAAGAACTAGTAAAAATTCTAGCTCACGAGGCGAAGAAATTGAGAAACAAATCGATTCCATTGGTTAAGGTGCTCTGAAAAAATCACAAAGTGGAAGAAACCACTTGGGAAACCGAAGAACGGATGAAAGAACAGTATCTGCATTTGTTTAATCCAGGTACGTTCTAAAAATTTGAGGACAAATTTTGTTTAGGGGGAGAGAATTGTAATATCCCATTATTTGATTAGTGACCAAAACGCAAAGAATCAAAAGCTAGTGGTTTTAGTTTAGTGACTAAAACATAAAGTTTTAAAGTTTGGTGACAAAAGTGAAAAGTTGAGAAAAATTCAAGGACCAACATGGTAATTTTCCCAAAAATTATTTTTATTCCATAAATAGATAGATCATCTAAGGGTGTGGATCGAATATAAAAACTATGGTTTGATCTGATGTTTCTATTATTGGGAAATTACGGTTAAAATGTAAGTATAATTCGGGTAATCGTATAAGCTTGGAATTTTATGAAAATTTGAAGGAAGTTTTAAAAAGACCCGAAGAGCATAGCATCAAGTTCGAATCGTTTTTAAATCAGTCTAGATTCAATTCTATTCAGTATTATGTATAGGTGATGGAATGGCATTTTTGAAAATAAATTATTTCATTAATGGCATTTTTTACGTTTCACCTATACTTTTTAATGAAAATTAATCATGGAAGAAGATAAAGTGTAGGTGTTGAATTGTGATTAGTTATAATTAAAGGGTAAAATAGTCATTTGACTATTTTAGAGATTTTTATTGTTATATAGCCAAATTTAAAGACATTTGGCATTAATCAAAGAAAGAAAAAAGTTGGAATTGTGTTCCTCTTTCTCCAAGGCTGCCGAAACCTCAAGGGGACTAGGTAAGAATTTTTCTATTTAATTTTTGACTTGATTTGTTTGATTTTTGACTAGAGACATGAAACAAGAAATTGATCTCCCTTGAATTCTATATCTTTTGACATAAGTTTTGCTTAGTTTCCATGTCTCTAAGTTGAGTTTGATGATTAGTGTTGCGCGTAATAAGTGCTACGCAAATGTGCAAGTATACACGTCGCAAGTTATAGTATAAAAGATATCGTCTCCACAGGGATTGGTGCCACTTCAAGAATCTAGTCTCTTGCACTGTAAAAAGTAAAAACACAAGTAAAGGATTATAGAAGTTTTAACTAATAACTAATCTAGAAAGCAATTAAGTAAAAGAAAAGATGAATTCGAATGAGAGAGATAGGCTAGGTTATCGTGAGTTGAGGTGTGATAGCCGATTGGATCGTCTTGGTAAAAGAGTGCACGGGCAACTCAGTTGCCGTGGCGACTTGCACAACGGGGTTGCCTTGGCAACTAATTGATGGTTGCTTGGGCGACTAGTTGGGCAACTACTTGGGCGACTGGGCAGCAACTTCAAGGTTCGGCGGAGCGTTCTTCAATGGTTTCTTCTTATCCCTAAGTCGAAACTCTAGCTACTTGTGCATTCCTTGATAATACATCCCTGCGTGAATCAAGGGTGAACAACAACCAATCTTGCGCTCCTCTTAGCCGTTGAAATCCTTAACTTATTCCTAAGCCGGATTAATCTTCACCATCATTGGATTGCATAAAGATCATATTCATTCGTTTCTTGAATCTAACTCTCCCGATATTAGATAAATGGATGAAATCACGAGATCCTCTCCCAATTCACTCGCAAACAATAATAAGAATCAAGAATGAATAAACCTTGAAATAGAAAAGTGCAAACTCTTATTACCTAAACAAAAACCAATAGTTTTTCACAACCACAAAACACAATAACCATAGCCAAGTAAATTTAGTTCATGTCTAGGTTCCAAAGAAACACAAGATAATTAATCCCTAGCATGAACCCAATCGAACAAAGATGAAGGAAGAGGCTTGTCGAAATCCTCCTTGCCCTTGATGCTTGTCGAAAATTCTCTCCTCTTGCCCTACTTGGACTTGCCGAAATTTCCCTCTTGCTCTCTCCCTGAATTGTCGAAATCTCCTTGATATTTATAGGGCTAGGCCAAAGTCCTTCTTTGAGGAGGAGTTTGAGTTGGAATTAAATTATCTTTAAAGAATATAATTCTTTATTATAATTTTATTCCTATTAGAACTTCTCCTATCCTCTTGGAATTTAATTCTTCTTTAATCTTTGCATGGCAATCAAATTCCTTTGGGCTTGGGCCTTGCTCCATGTCATCTTGGGCTTGTAAAATCATGAATTTCGATATCCCTATTGCTTTTGGTCTTTGTCGACAAATGCCATGGCAACTGGCTCGGCGTCTCCTTCATGCACTGCCCTAGCAACTAGCTCGGCATTGTTTTGGCAAGTGATCCTGCACATACACACACAAAAACACACCAAAGCAGCATCTATTTCCACAAAAATCACCAAGTTATGTAATCAAGCTCAACGATTGAAGGAAACATGGATTAGTGCATGAATGGCTAACTTTGCAACTAATATGAGCCTAAGTCTAACAATAATATGAGTAAAAAGGGTAAGAAAAATAGTACTTTTGAACACTTATCACACCCCCAAACTCGAACTATTGCTTGTCCTCAAGCAATGCAAACTCATAATTACCTGCCAAGACTTCAAATTTTCACAAACTTAGCTTTGAACTTGATTTCAATTCTCAACCGGCACAAAGTATGATTGGCTTTTTTATTTTTCGAAAACTGAGGAGTTACTCGGAATCAAACTACAATGCTTGTGAGTGTGTGCGAGTTGTTGTGTGCAAGTTGATTTTTCGGATTCTATGCAAACAATAGGTTTTCAAATTACTTCATTGGGTTCTTTTTTAACATGTTTTAACTAGAGCCAATTTCGGGCACCTCTAGTGTTTTATTTTTAGTTTTCTTAAGTTAATTTAATCGACTAGAGCCGGTTTCGGGCACCTCTAGTTAAAAAAAATTTAATGCCTCCTAGAGCCAGTTTCAGGCACCTCTAGTGAAAAAAAAATTTTTTAGCATATGCTAGAGCCAATTTCGGGTACCTCTAGCATTCATCCAATTTTTATTCTAATCCCCCAATTTATTAATTATCGACCTAAGTTTACTAGAATTCCTTAAATCAATCAAACCACAACAGTGTTTCATCAAATTTAGCATCATAGTAAAATTCTAAGTTTTTCCATGGTTATCCTAGAATAAAAAATTCTATCAATTAAGTGCATTGGCAAAGTCATCATTGAATATTCATCAAATCTAAGCAATTCTTGTTCTAATTAAAGGCATGGCAGACAGTTTATGTATCCTAAATGTAATGCTTAAGATTAATGTAACTAAACATGGTAATTACTAATAACAATCCCCCCAAACTCGAGTGAGGCATTGTCCTCAATGCATGCATAAAAATAACGAAAAATAACAATAAAAATAAAAATGCATACGAGGACTTACTCCGAGAGTTCGTCATCGTAGATGATTAGTTTCCTTCTAGTTGGCGTCTTGACTTTCTTGCTTGAACGCGATGGTTGTTTTCTTGTTGCCGTGGTGGAATCGATCCTCGTGACGGGTTGTCCTCATCATCCTCTTCATCAATGTCAATGGCTTTTCGTTTGGAGGATTCAATTGGTGCGGTCTTTATTGGTTCAATGGAGGACTCGTCCGAATCTGAAAAAATCGAAAATGATTCCGTAGGAGTTGATTCAGCATAGGTGCTTTACCTTTGGCTTTTTCAGTGGTTGCCGGGCATTGTCGGGGTTGGTTGCCGTGGCGTCAGCTTCCTTGGTTGCGCGGCAGGATATCGGCGGAAATATTGGGAACGGCACACGGTTGTCCGGGTACCTTTCTAGGATGACTTGGGTGATGGCATTGTTGTGCTCCTTCATGTACCGCATGAACATTAGTTGCCGATCTTCAATTTGCCTTAGGCGGCTTTCCAATGGGTGCAAAAGTGCTTCAATGTGTCCCGGGATTAATGGCCGAGTTGCCCTGGCGTTAGGTGCTTGGGCATTAGGGATTGCCGCGGCGGCAGGAGTTGCCGTGACAATTGGGGCCTTGAAGAATCTCCCGGTGCCTCTCCCATTAGCTTCCGGATTAGTGCTTGATTCCAACCAGACTTGGGTAGGGCTTTTTCATCGGTGGACTCACTCGGGACATGCATCTCCTTGCAAAGATTGGAAATTAAGCAAGGGAAGAAAAGATAACCCTTATCTTTTGAGCTGCATACAAAAATCTCATCGCAAATAATTTTTCCAATGTTAATGATGCGATTATGCAAAATAGAATGTATGAGCAAAAGACGTGGTATATCAACGGTAGTATTGTGTGTGGAGGGCATTAAAGAAGATTTAACAAACTTATTCCATAGTTTTGCCTCGGGTTTTAGCCAAGGCGATTTACCGTGCCCTTGTATTTACCGTCGTTCCAATGAGTTCCTGGTTGAGTGAGTTCTTGAAGCACCTTGTCGAGTTGCTTGGGATTGATCTGGTCAACGAAGGCTTGATGCTCGTCCTTCTCAATGTAAAGTCCATAAAAGGTGTTGATGCTTTCGGGACTTATAAGTATGGCCTTGTCACGAACAAAAACATAAGGATTATCCGGGTTAGGTGAGTGAGCATAGAATTCTCTTACCCATGAGATGTTACCTTGTTCCGGTTGATGGCAAAAGATTTGCCACTTTTGATGTGCAATCCTTTTGAAGATGAATGGTTCAAGGCCGAAATCTTGAGATCTGGAGTATTCAAAGCCTTGTTCTTCATGAATCTTCCGGCTTTCAAACTTGGATTGAAATCTTTCTCTGAACCGCCGTGTAGCAAACTTCTTGTATCTTGGTTCTTTGGAGGAACTTGGATGAACTAAAAGTTTAATCTTGGATGCCATGTATGATCTTGGTTGTGAGTAAAAACAAAGAAAAGAAAAGAAACTAAAAAGTTGCAAGATAGAAAGTAGGAATAGGTTAAGGGTGATGGGTTGTATAGAATCGATAAGTGGGTGGGATTAGGGTTTAGGTAAAAACGAAAAAGGGTTTAGGGTTTTGTAGGAGTTGTCGACAAGGGTTTTGGTTAGGATGAATTGGAGGCTTTATATAAGCCTTAGATTCAGCCCATTAGTTTCCTTGTTGAATATGTTTTCCTACTTGGTTTAGAATTCCTTCTTTATCTTGAACTTCCTTTCCTACAATTCAAAAACAAATCAAATAAGGATTAAAATTAAAGATAAACTAATAAAGAAAATAAATAAAGATGTGTAATAGGATTCTTAGACTTGAATAAAAAAAATCTATCCTAAAACTACTAATAATCGGCAAAATAATAAAATAATAAAAATAATAATCGGGAAAAAAAATGAAAATAAATAATTAAATAATCGACCAAAACAAAAATAAAAATAAATAAAAATAAAAATAAAAATATCAAAAGGAGAGCATGCTCATGCATCTCCTAAATTGACCACTTCCTTGTTACGTTCCACATGGGCACCATTGTAGTGCTTCAATCTTTGTCCATTAACTTTGAATTCATGGTTGTCGAGATGGACTTGATTATCACAAAGACCGTGGGAGAATGGTTTGACGACTTCGAATGGTCCCGACCATCTTGATTTCAACTTTCCCGAGAAAAGTTTTAGCCGAGAATTGAATAGGAGAACTAGTTGCCCTGGCGTGAATTGTCGTGGCAATAGTTTCTTGTCATGCCATCGCTTTGTTTTCTCCTTGTAGATTCGTGCATTGTTATAGGCGAGTGCACGAAATTCTTCTATCTCATTGAGATCCATCAAGCGCTTTTGTCCGGCACTTTCCCAATCCATATTCACGGTCTTGATTGCCCAGTACGCCTTGTGCTCGATTTCCACCGGTAGATGACATGTTTTACCATAGACAAGCCGGAAGGGGGACATACCTAATGGTGTTTTGAATGCAGTGCGATATGCCCAAAGTGCATCATCTAGTCTTAATGACCAATCCTTCCTTGAGGGATTTACAACTTTCTCGAGTATTCTCTTCAACTCCCGGTTGGAAATTTCTGCTTGCCCGTTGGTTTGTGGGTGATATGCCGTGGCGATCTTGTGTGATATGCCGAAGCGTTGCAACATCTTGGCAATTAGTCTGTTGTCAAAATGCTTGCCTCCGTCGCTGATAATTGCTCTCGGCATCCCAAACCGTGTAAATATGTTTTTCTCAGCAGAATCGTTGCACGGTCTTGGAATCATCGTTGGGAACTGCAGCTGCCTCTACCCATTTAGACACATAGTCGACGGCGAGTAAGATGTAGAGGTTGCCGAATGAAGATGGGAAAGGTCCCATAAAATCGATCCCCCATACATCGAACAGTTCTACCTCGATGATGTTCTGGAGTGGCATCTCATGTCGTCTAGAGATATTGCCCGTCCTCTGGCAACGATCACATTGCTTGTAAAAGTCTTGGGCATCTTTGTACAATGTTGGCCAATACAAACCGGATTGCAAGACTTTGGCCGCGATACGAGTTCCTCCAAAATGTCCTCCATAGGGTGAAGAATGGCATTGCCGGAGTACATTATGTTGCTCTTCTTCAGGGACACATCGGCGTATAACCTGATCTGCACATTGTTTAAACAAAAGAGGCTCGTCCCAAAAGTAATGCTTAGCATCATGGCGGAACCGCTTCTTCCCTTGGTGAGTAATGCCATACGGAAAAATACCACAAACAAGGAAGTTAACTAAATCTGCGTACCAGGGTATTGCCGAGGCATGTGCTGCCGTAGTGTCTGCTCCCAAAGTTGCCGAGGCGTGTGCATCCATGGTTGCTGCGGCGTCGAGAGTTACCGAGGCGTGTGCATCCATGGTTGCCGAGGCAATTAGAATTTGTTCATCCGGGAATGCATCGCATATCTCTAGATCCGCGTCTTTCTCTCTATTGCGTTCCAGACGTGATAAGTGATCGGCCACTTGATTTTCTGTTCCTTTCCTGTCCTTAATTTCAATATCAAATTCTTGTAAAAGTAATATCCAACGAATCAAACGAGGTTTAGCATCCTTTTTAGCAAATAAGTATTTGATTGCCGAATGCTCCGTATGAACAATTACCTTTGTACCTATTAAATAGGATCGGAACTTGTCAAATGCGAAAACTACAGCTAGTAACTCTTTCTCCGTTGTTGTGTAATTCACTTGAGCATCATTAAGAGTTTTACTAGCGTAGTATATCACATGGAAGGTCTTACCTGTGCGTTGGCCTAGGACTGCTCCTACCGCGAAATCACTTGCATCACACATTAGCTCAAAAGGTAGCGTCCAATCTGGTGGAACGACAATGGGTGCCGAGGCAAGCTTTTTCTTTAGGGTTTTGAATGCTTGAGTGCAAGAATCATCAAAATCGAAGACTTTATCCTGTTCAAGCAGATTACACAAAGGTTTAGTGATTTTAGAAAAATTATGAATGAACCTCCTGTAAAAACCTGCATGTCCGAGAAAACTTCGAATTCCCTTAACCGAATTTGGTGGGGGTAATCTCTCGATCACGTCCACCTTGGCTTTGTCTACTTCAATTCCCTTGGATGAAATCTTATGGCCGAGCACTATTCCTTCATCTACCATAAAGTGGCATTTCTCCCAATTGAGGACTAAATCTGTTTCTTCGCATCTTGCCAACACCCTCTCTAAATTGCCGAGACAGCCGTCGAGTCATTACCAAAAACTAAAAATCATCCATGAAGATCTCAAGGAAGTCTTCGACCATGTCCGAAAAAGAGCGCCATCATGCATCTTTGGAAGGTTGTTGGGCGTTACACAAATCCGAACGGCATCCTTCGAAGGCATAAGTACCGTAGGGGCATGTGAAGGTTGTCTTTTCTTGATCTTCCGGTGCTATGGCAATCTGATTGTAACCTGAATAACCATCAAGAAAACAAGAAAAGGGTTTACCCGCAAGACGGTCAAGCATTTGATCAATAAAGGGTAATGGGAAGTGATCTTTCCTAGTGGCTTTATTTAGCTTTCGATAGTCCATACAAACCCTCCAACCGGTCACAGTCCTGGTTGGGATAAGTTCATTATTTTCATTGCTTACCACTGTTATACCTCCCTTTTTCGGCACACATTGTACCGGACTTACCCACGTACTATCGGAGATAGGGTATATAATGCCGGCGTCAAGCCACTTGATGATTTCTTTCATTACAACCCCTTTCATGGCATGATTCAGTCTCCTCTGGGCCTCAATTGAAGGTTTGTGATCATCTTCCAACAAGATCTTGTGCATGCACACCGCCGGGCTAATTCCCTTCAAGTCGGCAATTGTCCACCCTATTGCCTTTTTATGTAGCTTCAACATGTTGATCAGCTTCTTTTCCTGCTCAGGCTGTAACTTAGAGGAAATAATTACAGGTAATGTATTATCGATCCCTAAGTATACATATTTCAGTTGCTCTGGCAATTTTTTCAACTCATGAATTGGTGGATTTTCGATAGAGGGTTTTTCGATCTTACCTTCCTTACCTGAGTAGTCCAGTGGTTTCAAAGTATGTACCGGGTCGATTGACTAGCCAATTTGCCTCTTCTGGTTGTTTCTCATCGACCGGTTCTTCATACTCCTCAGGTTCCTCTTGATCGGCAATGTGTTGTTGCGAGGCAACTAAATTCCTCATCGGTTAAACTCATGGCGTGGCATGAAGTATTTGGCATTCTTCGGATCATCGGCATGCCTTAGTGTTTGGAACACATTTAGTTTTACCTGCTGGTCATTCACCCTCATTGTGAGTTCTCCTTTTCAACATCAATCAAAGTTCTCCCGCCGCTAGGAATGGTCTCCCGAGAATGATAGGCGCATGCTTATCTCGCTTCACAATCCAAAACAATAAAGTCAGCGGGAAAAATGAATTTATCAACTTTTACCAAGATATGTCCTCGATTTTTCCCTCCGGATGCACATAGGATCTGTCGGCTAGCTGCAGCATAATCATTGTAGGTCTTGCCTTCCCGATTCCTAGTTTTTGGAAAACCGATTTAGGCATCAAGTTTATGCTAGCCCCTAGGTCGCATAGTGCTTTCTTGACATAGTGATTTCCAATAGAACAGGGTATTGTGAAACTTCCGGGATCCTTCAACTTTGGTGGCATACGGTTGTGCAACATTGCCATGCATCCCTCATCGTCAAGCAAAATCTGTTTCAAACTCTCCTAGCCTTGTTCTTTTGGACATAATGTCTTTAAGGAACTTGGCATAGTTTGGCATTTGTTCAATTGCTTCCACTAATGGCAAGTTGATGTGGACTTGCTTTAGGATATCAAGAAACTTCTTGAATTGGTATTCTTGCTTTTGTCGCTTCAACCTTTGTGGGAATGGTGGTGGAAGTCGGATATCTTCGATCCTTTCATTGGTTTGAAATTTGATTGACGGCATTGCAGGGAAATCTGGAGTTGCCGATGCGTTATCAACTGGGGTTGCTGAGGCATGCTTATTGCTGGTTGCCGCAGCAATTCCTGGTTCAGCATCTGAGGCTTTGCCGCTAGGTTCGTCGTGATCTTTTTGTGGAGTTTTGTTTGACGAGCGGGTTTGAACCTCTCTCTAAGTTGTTGGCCACTTCGTGGTGATTGCCTTACATTGCTCATGGCCGTTCCTCTTTGCGACTTGAGTATCGCTAGGTAAACCTCCTTGTGGTCTAGTGTTCAGATTTTGAGCAAATTGTCCGACTTGATTTTCCAATGATTTGATTGCCGCCTCTTGGTTTTGCAATCTCATCTCGGTCCTGTTAATAAAAGCATCAGTTCTTTTTATGAAATTACTATTCTCAGCCATATAAGATTCAGTTTTCATCATAAAAGCATTTAGAGAATTTTCCAAAGAACTAGATGTTGTCGGTTGTTGCCGTGGCATCCGCTGTCGCGGCATATTCTCGCCGAATCCCGATGCTTGTGCATTCTGATTGTTCTGGTTTAGAGCATTGTTGGGATTACTCCATGAAAAATTCGGTGCTTCTTCCAAGCTGGATTGTATGTATTTGACATCATGTTGTTGCCCGATTGTAATTCCCCACATAGAAGGATGGATTCGCATACATTCGTAAGAATTATGGTTATCACCACATAACTCACAAAAAGAATCCATTACCTTGACTTCATGTGTGTTGTTTGGTTTTTGCATGTTCGACCATCTTGGTTAAAGCGACCAATTGTGCCAAATTGAATCGATGATCCTAGTTCATGTATTGTGGCTTGGCGCCTAACTCCTCCTCTTCTAGTAGATGGGAATTGATAGTCATTCTTGGCCAGCTGTTTAAAATTTGCATTGCTTCCTCCGGCGACTTATCTAAGAGTATGCCGTTTGCCGAGGCATCTAGCATCATCCTTGTTGGTGTATTCACGGTGTTGTAAAACATTGTTACTTGAGTCCACACCGGGAATCCGTGTAGGGGCATTTGTGTAGAAGTTCTCTATATCGCTCCCAAGCCTCGTACATGGATTCATCATCCGCCACGAAAAGAAGTAATGTCGTTCTGGCTTATCGATTAAATTTGTAGGATTAAATCTAGCAAGGAAATCACGACAAAGATCAGTCCAAGATGCTATGGATCCGGCAGAATGCTATTTAGCCATGCTTTCGCCTATCCCTCGGTGAATAGGGGTATAATCTTAATCGTAAGACATCGGGGTGACTCCGTGTATCTTGAACGAGTTGCAAATCTCGAGAAAGATTTCAGATGTTGTCGTGCATCTTCGATTCTTGAGCCGCCAAATTGACCTATTGTGTTGATCATATTAAACATTACCGTTTCAACTCAAAGTGGTCGGCTTCAATTTCGGTGCGACAACTCCTGGGTTGAGTCCATCAAGATCTTCTTCAAGATAGTCTCGAATAGTTCTGCTTTAGCAAGAATCACTCCTCCTCCCGCTTGAACATCTTGATTAATATTGCCGTCTTGATTTGCCATTGCTTCTCTTATCCTTCGCCTAAGTCTTTGTAAGGTTCGTTCGATTTACGGATCAAAGGGATATTCTCAGTGAAGTCGGTCTCGCCTGTCATATACCAATGCAAAACCAAAGTTTGTTAGCCCTTTGAATTTTAAACAAGAAAAATAAAAAGAAAGTGCAAGAAAGTAAAAACAAAGTCGCTATTGCCAATCCCCGGCAACGGCGCCAAAAACTTGTTGCGCGTAATAAGTGCTACGCAAATGTGCAAGTATACACGTCGCAAGTTATAGTATAAAAGATATTGTCTCCACAGGGATTGGTGCCACTTCAAGAATCTAGTCTCTTGCACTGTAAAAAGTAAAAACACAAGTAAAGGATTATAGAAGTTTTAACTAATAACTAATCTAGAAAGCAATTAAGTAAAAGAAAAGATGAATTCGAATGAGAGAGATAGGCTAGGTTATCGTGAGTTGAGGTGTGATAGCCGATTGGATCGTCTTGGTAAAAGAGTGCACGGGCAACTCAGTTGTCGTGGCGACTTGCACAACGGGGTTGCCTTGGCAACTAATTGATGGTTGCTTGGGCGACTAGTTGGGCAACTACTTGGGCGACTGGGCAGCAACTTCAAGGTTCGGCGGAGCGTTCTTCAATGGTTTCTTCTTATCCCTAAGTCGAAACTCTAGCTACTTGTGCATTCCTTGATAATACATCCCTGCGTGAATCAAGGGTGAACAACAACCAATCTTGCGCTCCTCTTAGCCGTTGAAATCCTTAACTTATTCCTAAGCCGGATTAATCTTCACCATCATTGGATTGCATAAAGATCATATTCATTCGTTTCTTGAATCTAACTCTCCCGATATTAGATAAATGGATGAAATCACGAGATCCTCTCCCAATTCACTCGCAAATAATAATAAGAATCAAGAATGAATAAACCTTGAAATAGAAAAGTGCAAACTCTTATTACCTAAACAAAAACCAATAGTTTTTCACAACCACAAAACACAATAACCATAGCCAAGTAAATTTAGTTCATGGCTAGGTTCCAAAGAAACACAAGATAATTAATCCCTAGCATGAACCCAATCGAACAAAGATGAAGGAAGAGGCTTGTCGAAATCCTCCTTGCCCTTGATGCTTGTCGAAAATTCTCTCCTCTTGCCCTACTTGGACTTGCCGAAATTTCCCTCTTGCTCTCTCCCTGAATTGTCGAAATCTCCTTGATATTTATAGGGCTAGGCCAAAGTCCTTCTTTGAGGAGGAGTTTGAGTTGGAATTAAATTATCTTTAAAGAATATAATTCTTTATTATAATTTTATTCCTATTAGAACTTCTTCTATCCTCTTGGAATTTAATTCTTCTTTAATCTCTGCATGGCAATCAAATTCCTTTGGGCTTGGGCCTTGCTCCATGTCATCTTGGGCTTGTAAAATCATGAATTTCGATATCCCTATTGCTTTTGGTCTTTGTCGACAAATGCCATGGCAACTGGCTCGGCGTCTCCTTCATGCACTGCCCTGGCAACTAGCTCGGCATTGCTTTGGCAAGTGATCCTGCACATACACACACAAAAACACACCAAAGCAGCATCTATTTCCACAAAAATCACCAAGTTATGTAATCAAGCTCAACGATTGAAGGAAACATGGATTAGTGCATGAATGGCTAACTTTGCAACTAATATGAGCCTAAGTCTAACAATAATATGAGTAAAAAGGGTAAGAAAAATAGTACTTTTGAACACTTATCAATTAGAGTGGTTGAAGAGCATGTTAATATTTCATGTTTTAAGGCTTAATCAAGTTGGAAATGGTGTTGTAGTGTTGTTTAGATGCTTGAAAATATGAAAACTTCTTGGAAAACCTATAAGGACCATTTCGGCAAAATGAAGAATATTAGGGGAAATTTTGTAAAAATTATTTTAATGATGGATTTGATTAGAATGATGTTTTCTAAGTTAAATTATGTTGTTGGATTGAAGAAAACATCATTTTAGGACCGATTTGTGAATTGTGTAAATTGGGTGAAATAAGTGAAAATCGGAAAATATTCAAGAAGCATGGGTATGTTGTTTGCTATGATACAATGATCATTTTGGTGTTAATATTTTTGAAAATGGAGATGAAATATGGAAGTTTCCAAATTTTAGTTTATAAACCCTAAGAGAGAGAATTTAGGGTTCCAAGGGAAATTATCAAATTATTGGTTGTAGTGTGTAATTTGAAATGAGATTAAAGTATAGGAAGTATTGTGGTAGCAAAGAAGTGCTTGGTTGAAAATATTAAATTTTCCATATTGGTATGTACATGTATTAATAAAGGTTGGACATGTACTTAAGGTTGTTTGTGTCATGTATTTAATGTACATACAAATAACAAGCAAGTTCGAGATCAAACGAGTGAACAAAGAAGATAGAAAGTGTAACCGAGCTTAGTGAGGCTAGTATAAAGTTTACTTTTGAAAGTGTCAAGGTTAGTGCAATGCATGTATAACATGATCTTTATGTCATTCAGCATATAATTGGCATGTTAAAAATATGTCAAGAATTGAAAGTTTCATGCATGGATCACTACGTATTCATGGAATATTATTTTGCGTATGAATTGCTTAATATGTAAATATATGTTGCCATGTATGAAATTATGATTGACATAAAGCTCAAAGTATGAGATAGGAAATTAAAAGTATAGTTGGATATCCATAGAGTCATAAACAGCTGTATAAACATTTTAGCACTCCCGGTAGAGTGCAATTTATTATAAGTACTTCAGGTAAAGTGCAAAATAATTAATAATTGTATACTCCGTAAGTATACAAAAGCACTTCGGTGCTAAGCACTTCCAGTAAAGTGCACATAATATACTAAACTCAAGTAAGTATAGGGGGGATGACTCGCGTACAAAAATTTCCTTAATTCAATACTTGGGCTAAATGAATTGAAAAACACGATAAAAAAGCTTGAAAGCTCGATGATGAATATGACAACGGTATTGGTAAGAATCAAGGTTATTACCATGTAATATGTTAATATACATATATCATGTCATATATGCTAATATGCATAAATTGGTAGGTGATCATATGCATTGTTATTTATTTATATTGATACCTATGTGAAATTGCATTTGAATTAAATGTTATTGTCTCACTAAGTATATGCTTAGCGTATGATGACTTTCATGCGTAGGATTTAAAGGAGCTTCGAGGGAAGAGTAGCCGAGCATCACTTTCATATTTTGGGAGGTATATCTCTATACTCATAGTAATGTAATGACATCCATCATTTCTTTTGAAAATGTACTAGATGGCATGTATAATCAATGGGGTTGTAATAACTTATTACCAAATATGGTTGCTTAATAGTTGTGATAATATAGATAATGAACCTAGTAAGTTCTATTATATCTATAAATGATTATGACTAAGTTTTATTAAATTTGGGTCTTAAGATAGAAAGATTAAAAATTTGTCCAAATGTGTGTGTAAAAGCAGTGAGTTTGAAAAATCAGCATAAATTCCACAAATTAAATTAGAAGGTGAATCATCTATGTGTGAACTAGAAATTTTGTCTAGTTTCTTACAAAATTTACGGTGATTAATTTCGAGTTGTATGTAAAAAGATATGAATTTTTATTTGATGAAAGGTCAAAAAACAGGACAACAAAATTTCAATATTTTGGGACTGTGACGTGAATTTATGAATTTATTTGATTTTTTGTGTAATGAGTTTGGGCTAATAATTTATATGGATATAAAGCTTAATGAATCTAGTTTAATTAGAAAATTTCGGAATGAATTTTTTATGTCTAAAAAAATTTATAATTTTTTAAAGTAAAGTAGTGCAGGTTACCCGTTTTCTAAGGGAAAAGAAATAGTAGGGTTTAAAATTGGTTAGTAACATCACTAACTCGTATTTGGTAATAAATACGGGAAAGGGATGTTACAACACAGGACTAAATATAGAAACACAAGTGATTAACTTCGATTAATATAATCTCTGTTTCTGCAGTTCTGTTGACAATTTCTTCTCTATCATGTTTTGAAATTAGGGGAGCAATATCTCCTGTACGAGTTTAGTTTGTAAGAAAATAGTGACTCGTCATTTATAATAGTGTGAAAAATGCTCCATATTCCCGAGGATTACTGAGGCTAAAAACATTATTCCCTAGACTAAAGAGTACAAATAGCCGAAATAACAGCAACAGGTGGTAGATCAGATAGTTCGTGGATTACTCGAGGGGAAGAATTCAAGTCATTGGCCACCCTCAACAGCTGGTCAATGAACTCCATAATGCAAAGAGGCTGCAAAGCAAACAAAAATGCAGGTTGCAAGACAACACAGAAAGCACATCACTTCTATGAAAGGAGAATTAGAAGAGATAAATGCATGAAAATAGATAAGTTTAAATTCATATTAGCTGTTGTAGAAACTTAATACCAGAAGCATAGAAAAATACCATAAGTAGATATAATTTGGGAAAAGTTCACAAACTCAAAGAAGCAGAGAATCTGATTATTGACAATACTTAAAGTGGAGTTGAGGAAAAGCATGCTAAACAAAAGACATCACAAATGTCAGTCATATCAACTAATTATTCTTCAAAAACACCTTCCATAACCGTGTTTTGTGAGATGATTTCATCTTTCCTTTTTAGTTTTCTATAAAGGGATTTAAAGTCCAGGTTTTAGTTGGCCAGACTCAATGATCGGATTTCATAATATAATTTGCATTAGAATTATGCACATTTATTTTTCATGGTGATAGAAGATCGAAATTTGTTTTCTTTTAAGCATGCTTAGTGACTAGTGTGTTATGAAAGTGTTGAGATCAATCTTTACCCTTTTTTAGGCTATCTTAAAACTTGCCTTCAAGTTAAAATTTCTGTTTTCAATTGGTGTACCTGAAATGACATAAAGAAGGGATGCTCAGCTTTCCTTAAGAGAGAAAGTGCAGTTTGAACCTTCAAGCATTATCACTATATGTCTATATGTGAACAGAAATTACCTGCGAGTAAGCATGGTAGTAGAGCGGGGTATATCAGGAAATAATTTCACGGGAATTTGTTTCATGATCTATGGATTCCTACAAATATCATTGCTTTGGAAGATGATTCCACCTCAACCTATGATCTTCAAATGGCAGCCACTTGTTCCATTGTCAAGGACCATACATAGTTGAATTGCATCCAATAAAAAAGCACGAGATCATGCTTCAAATTGTCACCAAGGTGGTTAGTAAGTTATAAGATTTGACTTCGCATTGTACTGAACAATAAAGACAACACACAGCTGTGGGGGAAATATTATACTAGTTTGGGGTAGTTCAGGATGACCGGACCACCTCAGAAGCTTGGAAAACATCTTTTAGACTACGTAACGAATACCTAAACTATTTACAGAAAGAATGCTAACCTTAGAAAAAGCATTAATAAAATAATAAGTCGAGGAGCATGACGGCTCTTCATTAGAACAGCACATTAGAATACAACATTTCGTAAGGAGCAAAGATGATCGAACATGCAGTTCATAACCAAACAGCTCGATATGCATGTGATATTTGCCCAAGCTTGTAATGGAAAATGTTACTAATTATTATTCACTTGATTTGATTACAAACTGAGAGAAACAAAGACATAACAAGAAGGTTCTAGAAGCTTAGTGTGACCTATAATAGGGAGAGGGTAACCCAATTTTTAGATACATCTAATTAATTTTGAAATATAAAACTAAAGCAAAATATGAGAATGTTTTCTTGATTATGTCCATTAATTAAACCTTTTATATTCCCTTTTCGTCTAAAGGCCAACAATGTAATACAATATGCTCCTTGTGAGTTAGCTGCAGAAATAGATAGGAGGTAATATAAATTATATCCAAGTCTTCTTTTACCAAAAAATGCACAGATAAATATGTATCAGTAAATATGTGCCATGTTGAGGGCCAAAGGCGTTGTTCAAAGTTCAATCAAGGATTTACCTGATTGAACAAGAGGAATCAGCCATTGGTTTTTGCTGTCCATCTAGGAATGCAATCTGCTTGTGTTTGTTTAACAGATGTCAACAGAATTTATCCTCACAAGTGAAGGTGGGGAAGAATTGTCCAATATGCACCTTTCTCACCTCGACATTCTTTTTCTAGTAGAGGACAATTTCTGATTCGAAGTACACCGAGAGTGGTAGGCAGGCCATTTTTTGGTAAGTACTGGAGCTTAGGGCAATTCCAAACTTCCAATGCTTCAAAAGAAACTAGGTCCAGGAGCCCCTCGGATAGAAATTTCAGCTCAGGTAGACTCTGGACACGAAGGTGGACGAGATTTGGAGGAATTGTAGAGTCTTCCGGAAAGGAAACCATATCTGTATCAAAATCGCCAACACTTAAGCCTTTAAGAGAAGAGAGCTTGTGCAGGCACCACTTTGCAAACCGTAGCTTTACTCTTTTGCAACCCCATATAGAAAGAGATAGCAGGTTTGGGGGGAAACCACCCTCCGGAAAAGTCTCTATACGTGGACAACCGAATACTGTCAGATATTGTAGGGATGTGATGTCATGCATCCGATTGGGTAGGGATTTGAGATTATCACAGTTGGAGATTAATATTGTTCTGAGGTTATGGATGGGCAGCCCACTGAGGTACTCCAAGGAAGAGCATTGATTTACATGCAACTCAGTGAGATGTTCAAAGGTGGACAGGGACAGAGGTAAGGCTTTCAAATTTTTGCAGTTTCCAATACGAATGAATTCAAGTGATCTATTGTTCTGCAGCAATCTCTCTAGAATACACTTCAATCCCAAATCTCAAGGTGCTTAAGAGCAGCTGGTAACTCACCAGTTGTAAACAATCTGAGAGATGGACATGCTAGAATCTCTAAGTTTTCAAGATGACATCTACCATTGTGGACCAGTCCTTCAGGTAAAGACTCTAAAGAGGCACATCCCAAGATTACCAGATTTTTTAGCATAGACGGAAAATTTCCTCTTGGAAAAGCCGATATTTGATACTCAAGTCTTTCAATGTTCTAAGCTTTTGAATTCCATTTGGAAGCTTCTCCAGGTTACCGCAATCTTCTATATCAATATACTCTAGGCTGGAGGGCAGCTCTTCATCTTCATCTATCAACTTCAACAGTTGAGGACACTTCATGATCGCTAAGCGCTTCAAACATGAAAGTTCTTCAAATCTGGCACCCTGTTGCCACAGGGATTTCAGTCCACCACAATTTTTAACCTCAAGAACTTCTAGTGATACCATGCAGGTAAAGCCTTCAGGTAAACAAGAAAGATTGGAAATGTTCTCAATTTTCAACCGAGTAAGAGCAGTGAGGTCCTTGAACCTTGTAAGAAACTGCTCATCGCATTTTTCTAGGTTCAACTCAAGAAGGGATGGGAGGCTCAAACATGATGCTGTGAGAAGTGGACATTCACAAATGGAAAGCTTTTCTAAGGAAGTAAGCAAGTTGGGCACATCCCCTACCAACTTTGGACAACTCTGCAACACAAGTTCCTGAAGACGAGGGAAGTTTCTTTCTGCAGCTTCAAACTCTCACTTCTCCCACTGACATTTCTCCAAATATTAGAGTTTCCAGAGATGGAAAAAGCTCATCAGAATAAGTAGCCCCAAAAGATTCAAAATCCACGAGAATTACTCCACTCATTCCTTCAATGTGCAAGTCCTTGAGGAAAGGTAATCTCCCAAGTGAAGGTAATGATGTGATTTTCGAACAATCACAGAGTTTTAGGTACACCATATTAACAAATGAAGGATTCCCAATCCAAGATGGAAACCTGGATCCTTCATAACACAAAATGCTCAGCTTCCTTAGATTTGGATGGGGTTCTAGCATGTCAAGAACTTCAAAATCGTCTACTTCGCTCTGAATATCATTCGGAACGTTACACCATTTCATTACTAACTCATCAAGTCCACGTTTCTCCTTCAGATTGGCAACCCTTACTTCTCGAATCTCTGCCACATTTTGCAGGCCAAATAGTGAAAGCTTCCCTTGAAGATGTGACAAGCTTTTCAACTCTGTTATCCTACACCCATTGCTCTTCCTAGAATAAACTTTGACAGCTTCTTGAGATTGATCAAGTTACCGATATGCAGTGGCATCTCTGTCAAATTATCAGTATCTACAATATTAAGATAATTGAGACCAATTAGATTCCCCATTCCTTGAGGCAATTTAGTAAGTTTCTTAGTCTCTCAAGTTTAATGCCTGTAGATTGCAGAGATCACAAAGTGACTCAGGTAAGTACCTAATTTTAGTGCGAGATAAATTCAGGTATCGCAAGTGACTAAGATCACCAATACAATCTGGCAGCTCACTGATGCAATAACCGCTTAGAGATGGCACTCTTAAGCATCCAAGTTTTGGCAGCAGGTCTTGGAACACTCTATTAGTTAAATAGCATTCTACTTCCAGATCTGGCATGAAGACTGGTAAAGCCAGGAATGTTCTTAAGCATTTCGTTTTGTAGAAGGGTTCAAATTTTCTGAGGATGTCATACTTCTGACGAACAAATGAGGAGTGGCGAGCCCTCTCAGAGACATTGCAGTGCCCGTTGCTGCTGATCTTGTCCTCCAACCTAAAGCAAACTTCCCCAGCAACATATTGAGCTAAATCATTGATGAGGTCATGCATCATGTAACAAGATTTGCTAACACTTGATTGTTGAAAAAAGGACCTTGAAACTAAATCATGAAAATACTCAGAACCCAAGTCTTCCACTTGCTTCATTCCCTTTGGTTGATGGATAAAACCTTCGGCTATCCATAAATGAACTACTTCATCCTTTTGAAATTCATAGTCCTTGGGGAATATTGAACAATAAGCAAAACATTTTTTCAAATGAGAAGGAAGATAATAGTAGCTCAACCTCAAGGCTGGCAGAATATCACTATTTCCTTCCGGTAAATCCCATATCTTGTTGTTCAGTATATCCTCCCATTCATGATAATCCATCTTGCAGCGCAATAGGGCTGCAAGGGTTTTCACAACCAGTGGCAAGCCCTTGCACCTTTTCACAATTGCCTCACCAATTACTTTCAGAGTCGGGTGATGATCAAAATTCGTACTCCCTAAAGCATGCTGTGTGAACAAAGACAAGCAATGATCAAAAGACATTTCTTTCAAATGGTAAGCAGGAACGGTTCCCATCATCGATGCAACACGTTGGCTACGGGTTGTAACGATAATTTTACTTTCCGAAGAACCTACTTCAAAAGGACTGCGAATAGCCATCCAATCGTTGTAGTTCTCGCTCCAAACATCATCGAGAACGATCAGAAATCTCTTCTTAGACACTATGTCCTTCACTCTAACTTGCAGCTCGTTCAAGTCATTCACATCAGAAGCCCTCGAAGGGAAGGATTCTAACAGCGTTTTCATCACTCTAACAACATCAAACTCCTCGGAAACATAAACCCAAGCTCTCAATTTAAAGTAAGTCTCAACATCAGCATCATTATAAACAAGCTGAGCAAGGGTAGTCTTCCCCAAACCCCCCATTCCAACAATGGGAATCACAGAAATCCCACCCTGAAATGATTCTTCCTCCCTGAAAATACGTCGATTAATAATGAAGGCTTTATCACTGTCCCTACCAAAGACAAGAGATTCATTCACCAAAGAAGTACTAGCAGTCCTTCGTAGCACCCTATTTTGGCTACCCCCAATTCTTTCTACCAAGCCAAGCTCATCTTTTTGTTTAACAACATCCTGCAATCTCGAAGTTATCTCCTTTATTTTAGATCCCATTTTATACTTAGAAGTAAACTGATCTAAAAAGGAATAAAAGTATTTCCGTATATTGCCCGTGATTGTCTGACTTTCTTTCTTGGTCCTTTGACGCAGAGCAACGGTGGAAAAGTCATCAAGCACATCCCAATATCGTAGGCCAAGTCCTTGAGGTCGTCAAGCCATAACTTAACGAAACGATCAGTGAACTGCCGCTCCTCGGCATCTTGGAGCACTGCCTGGATCTTCAAGAGGATGGTTTCCCATTTCTTGAGATGGGTACGGAGCTGCTCATTGCGAGCAAACTCCAGCAGCATAGGGGAGACCAGTTCCTAGGACAAAATCCCAAGGACATAAGAGACGAAGTTCTCGCCGACAGCGAGTCCAAACTCCATGGAACGGAACAGGAGTCTTTTGATCGGAAAGTAAATAGAGATGACCCCACAAAATGGAAACGATTGAGCACGACAATGAAGAAAACAGAGTGATTGGTTTGGTCTTTTTTGGTTTTTTAAAGGCATAAAGAAAGCAGAAGAAAGATTACCTTGTAATAATAGTTTGATAAAAGTTGCATATTTCATCACTCAACTGTTTTTTTATTCGGTCACTAATTTAAAATTTTTAATTTATTCATTCAACTTTTTGATTTGCTTTTATAATTACTTTGTCGTTAAATAGTTAAGGCTTAAATATTAAAAAAGTGCTCAACCTATATTTTTTTTAGTTTGGTGCCTAACATTTTTTTCGAGTCACTTTGGTACCTAACGTTTTATAACGTAACACAAATCATGTTTTTTCGTTAACGGCCGTTAAAAATTCATCATTCAATTATAACATGTCATGTGGCCTAATTTTTTTATTTATTTAATGTTTGAATTTCTTTAAAAATATGAATTTCTTAAAAAAATTTAAAGTTTTAATTTCTTTTAATCAAACCCTTAAATCACATCTCCCTCACCTTCCGGCATTCCTTCTACGTCGGTAGTTTACCGTTCACCATCTAAGCGTCGCGTACCTCACCGTCAGCATCCTCCACCCTCTATTCGTTGGTTAGAAGACCAATCTGTCTACTTTTTTGTTGTTGTTGAATGTTTATCGATAGAGCAATCGACGATTCATTCGTCGATTTTAGACGATGAGATGATGAGGTTTTTAGTCGTCAGGGTCCAACGAAGGCCAAGATGGCCGATGGTGATTGAATTGGTAGTGTGAGGGAGGAATTTAGGGATTTAGGGTTTGGGGTTTTTTAGAGAAATAAAGATTTTGGGGTTTTTATAAAGTTAAAGATTTTCTAATTTAAAAAAAATAAAAATTAAAGAAAATGCCAGAAGTATGCCACATGTAGTATTTTATTGGATAATGGAAAATTTTTAACATATGTCACGAAAAACCTGATTTGAGTTACGGAATGAAATATTGGCACCAAAGTGGCTCGAAAAAGATGTTAGGCACCAAACTAGAAAAAAGGTATAGTTTGGGCATCTTTCTGACGTTTAAGCCAATAGTTAATTGTGTTATGACATGACAGATGACACTAAAATGATGTCGCTTTGAAACACTAAATTTTACTAAAACGACATCGTTTAGAATCCATATAAAAACTCATATTTTCCCATTTTCTTCACTTGTCTTTTTTTTAATTTTGTTCTTATTTTTCTTCTTCTAGTGTGCTCTCCATTATCCAGATTTTGAACATCGCTCATTGTGATCAGCCATCGTTCGTCAATCGCGATACTCGATAAAAACTGCTTTAAAACATCAATACCAAGTATTAATGAAAGTCTATTAAGCTTAACTAATGTTTAGTTAAATTTAAACTAAATTTATGTTTTAGTTCAATAAATTTTAATTAAGTTTAACATTATTTGATCCTTAGTTTTTTGCCTATATAAAGAATATTTATACGTGTTTTTTAACCACACTGAATGCAATATAGACAAGTTTTGTTTCTTTCTTTTGATTATTTCTTTCATCCTCATAGTGTTTTAGAGTGTAGGGTGTTCAACAATTGGTATCAGAGCATCGATGAAGGTTATTCTGGTAGCTCTGATGCTGTAAAGTAGTGTGGTATTGTGACAGTGCATGTCTAGAAAGTTTTGGCTAGGAAAGACTTGGTATTTGAGTGATCTTATTGATCCATCTCTCTTTCCTAGGAGCTTACATGGTGTATGTTTCACATAATTCTATAGTTGCATTTAATTTAGTAAGAATCATTTCCCGACATTATGATGGACCTACACACTGTCGGCGAAATCAGAAAGCTTAACAACGACAATTGCAATACATGGTCAACTTGTATGATGTCATATATGCAAGGATAAGACCTGTAGGAGGTTGTCAATGGAAGTAAAAAAAGCAACCGAAAATAGAGGATGCAAATGGCATGTTAAGAAAATTGAAGATAAAAGCAGGCAAGACAATATACGCGTTGAAGACGATAATGGAGGAAGATATACTTGGTCACATTCGATATGTCAAAAACCCAAATGAGGCTTGGGAAACATTCACCAAGTTGTTCTCTAAGAAGAACAATACTAAGCTCCAACTTTTGGATAGTGGGTTGTTGTCTATAAAGCAATGCAATATGACGATCAAACAATATTTTCACAAAGTAAAGTTGTTATGCCAGAAGATCTTTTAGTTGGATCCAGCAGCTCTTATTGGTGATACCAGGATGAAATGAATCGTTGTTCATGGTCTAAAGCCAGAGTTTAGGAGCTTTGTTGCTGCTGTACAAGGATGGCAAACTCAACCATTACTTTTAGAATTCAAAAATGTGTTAGCTAGTCAAGAAGCCTTAGCTAAACAATAGGAGGAGACTCGTTGAAAAATAAAAAGAGGCACTCTACGCTAATAGAGGCAATCAAAACTTCAAGCAGCGTGACAATGGTGAGTTCAATAGAAATCAAGAAGAAGAAAGCTCTTGTGAAGGTGGAGGTTCCAAAAAGCACGACAACAATAAAAGGTTTGAAGGAAAGCGTTATAACTGCGGGGAGAAGGGCCACATGGCCAAGTTTTGTTGGTCAAAGAAAAAATCTATGGAGAGTAGTGTTGTTACTTCCAGCAATGAAGAAGAATGGGATGCAGAAGCATTCTTTGCAGTATAAGAGGAAGAGCTAGCTCTTACGACGACTATGTTAAGCAAAATTGATTATGAGAATGACTAGATTGTTGACTTTGGTTGTTCAAATCATATGACAAGGGATAAAGAGAAATTATAAAACTTGTATGAATACAAGGGAAGTAGTTTGATGGTCACAACAAATACTCCAAGTTACCAATAGAACATGTTTGTAACACGGTGATCTCTCCTCAGAGTAATGGCACTGAGATGTCATTTCATAATGTCTATCATGTGTCAGGGATAAAGAGAAATCTTCTTTCAGTGGAACAATTAACATCTTCGAGCCATGTTGTTCTATTTGGTCCAAAAGATGTGAAGGTATACCATAATCTCGAGATCAAAGAAAAGCTGGTGATGAAGGGACGAAGATTAGAGTCTACTATGTGATGTCAATGGAAACTACATATGTTGACAAAACAAGAAGAAATGAGACAGCTGGCTTGTGGCATATGTGGTTAAGTCGTGTCAGTTACTCCAAGCTAGACGTGATGATGAAGAAGTCAATGTTGGAAGGACTTCCAAAACTGGAGGTGAGAACATACACAATTTGTGCGGGTTGCTAGTACGAAAAAGCACATCAACTATTATATAAGGAGTCAAAATATAGAGCAAATGAGCCATTAGAGTTAATCCACTATGATGTGTTTGGACCTGTTAAACAAACCTTTATTGGTAGGATAAAGTACACGGTGACTTTCATTGATGATTTTTTTTAAATATGTGTGGATCTATTTTATGAAGGAAAAATCTAAGACACTTTCAAAGTTCAAAGAATTTAAAGAGGTTGTGGAAGTAGAAGTTGGCAAAAAGATCTATTGGCTATGTACAGATAATGGAGGAGAGTACGCATCAGATGAGTTTGCAAATTTTCTCCAAGAGTATCAAATATGCCATCAATTCACATGTGCTAGCACTCCGCAACAAAATGGTATAGCTGAAAGAAATAATAGACATTTGGCAAAAATATGCCAAAGAATGCTTCATGCAAGAGACGTTTCAGGTCATTTTTTGGGCAGAAGTAATAAAAACTGCAGCTTATATGATCATCATACTTCCTCAACAAAGGTTACATTTTCTTTCATCTTTTGAAAATTATGGAAAATGAAACCAACAGTAGCTATTTTTGAGTTTTTAGAAGTGCTTGTGATGTATTTGTGCTTGACCATTTACGTAGAAAAATGGAAAAGAAAGATGTTAGGTGTATTTTTTGTAGGGTACAACAGCCAGAGGAAAATGTGGAAATGTTGTGATCCAACAATTGGAAAATGTTATATGTCTTGTAATGTAGTGTTTGATGAATCATCTTCATGGTAGTCCTCAGAAAAAGAGTTATTGCTAGACTCGGACACTCTCAAGAGAGATTTACAATCTTTTCAAGTTCAGTGAAGTCTAGATGAAACTGAAATTGTTCATGATGATGATGATGATGATGATGATGATGAAGAAGAAGGCGTAACTTAAAATCCATGGCAAATTGGTGTTCACCAGTAACCGATCAAAGACAGTAAGCCGAGTGAAATAGAATAAACAATACCACTTAGAAGATCAACAAGGATCAAGAAGACAAATCCCAAATATGCTAGTGCTGCCATAGTAGAAAAAGATGATGTAAAAAAGCAAGAAACCTTTGAAGAAGTTTTTCAAAAAGCTGAATAGCATGAAGCAATGAAAGACGGAATTGCTGCACTTGATCGAAATCAAACTTGGGAGCTCGTATCAAAGCCACGAGATGTGAAGCCCATTTCTTGTAAATGGGTCTATAAGATAAAGCATCACACAGATGAATTGATTGAGAGGTACAAGGCTCGATTGGTAGCTAGAGGATTCTCTCAATAATATGGACTAGATTATGATGAAATATTTAGTCCAGTGGCAAAACTTACAACTGTTCGAGTCCTACTAGCACTAACAACTAACAAGGATTGGAATCTATGGCAGATGGATGTGAAGAATGCATTTTTTCATGAGGAGCTAGATCAAGAAATTTACATTGATCAACTGACTGGTTTTCAAAGTCGAGGTCATCCTGATTATGTTTGCAAGCTTTGAAAGGCGTTGTATGGATTGAAGCAAGCACACAGGGCTTGGTATGGTAAGATTGTTGAGTTTCTAACTCATAGTGGCTATTCTGTAGCTCACTCATATTCCAATATGTTCGTGAAAGTAACTGAAGGAAAACTAGCTAATGTGCTAGTATATGTGGATGATTTAATCATCACTGGTGATTTTAAAGATGAAATTATTCGAACCAAGAAGAATTTATTAGTTCGTTTCCAAATGAAAAAATTTGGGCAACTTAGACACTTTCTTAGTTTAGAGATTGATCACACCAAGAAAGGAATTTTTCTCCATCAGAGAAAGTATTCCAGTGGTCTATTGAAAAGTATGGAATGCTCAATTGCAAGCCAATTTCTACGTCAATAGAACCAAATGTCAAAATCTGTGCTAATGAAGGGAAAGATTTAGAAGATGATAAGATGTACCGACAACTAGTTGGTAGTCTTATCCACTTAACTTTAACAAGACCAGATATTTCTTTTACAGTTGGCTTTGTGAGTCAATACATGAAAAAATCCAAAGAAACCTCACTTGAAAACAGTTTGAAAAATTTTGAGGTATGTGAAGTATACCATTGATCATGGTATTCTGTACAAAAAAAGGTGGAGATTGTAAGCTAGTTGGCTATTGTGATGTTGACTGTGTAGGTGACCATGATACTCGACGTTCAACTACATTGTATGCGTTTATACTTGGTTCTGGAGTGATTTCTTGGTGTAGCAAAAGACAACCCACTATGTCTTTATCCTCTATTGAAGTAGAGTATCGTGTGGTAGCAATGGCAGCTCAAGAAGCCACAAATATTCGTTCACAACCAAAACGAGGATGTCTGACAAGAACACATAATATAGAGGCAACTAGTTGGCAAACGCCATTTAGGTTGTTAAACGAAACCAAAAACACAACTTAAATAATTTTTTGGCTTCCACCAAAAGTGGGAACGGAAAAAGGCACGCCTATCTTTACAATAACTAATGTAAAACTAAATAAGCAATAATACAGTAACAAATATTTAATAAAATATGTATTTTTTAAATAATATATGAGTTATAGTTTGATATAAAATATATGTATAAAATGATAAAGTTTAAGAATGGTCATTGAATTATTTTGAAATGTTTATTTTGGTAATTCAACCTTTGAATGTTACAAAATGATCACTGCACCGTTAACTATTATTAAGAATAACGTGACAGTTAAGAAAAATTTTACAATGGTACATTTAATACTCTATATTTACACATCCAAATAATTTAGTGCGAATTCGAAAGAAAAAATTCAATGAATTTAATCATCATTATTTATACATTCTATCAATTTGATCATATTTTTAATTAGATGTAATTTAATAACTTTTTCTCTAATAAGATGATTACACGTATTTGTATTATAAAATCAAAATCTCTTTTTTAGGAATGTCAATTTCACATGCAACCATGACCCTTCCGATTTAACAGTTAGTAACTACAGCATGGAACAGACTCGAGACCTCTTCCATCCGAGCAGTACCAACAACGAATGGAATATAAAGATTTCTAGTTTTTCTTTTCTCCAAAACAAGGTCCAATATACGAGTTCCAACAAGACATAAAAAATGTATGTCAGAGGTTCGAGAAAGACGCTAAGAAGATCAACAATGATTCGCGGATTACACAAAGAAATGTCATGTTTGGTAAGAGAATTTTATGTCAAAAGTAAACGATTGAATCATTTTAAAAATTTGACCAATTATATTAATTAATTGTTTGACGAATTGGATGAATCTTTTAAATTTGATATAAGAATTGTAATAACTATCTTGTCTTTGATAATTAAAATTTTTTTCTAAATAACTTAAATACGAATAACTAATAAAATAAAAAGTTAATTTTATAAATAAAAAATTAATATATATGGTTAAATTTAATAATTAATAATATTATGTTAAAAAGATAATTTCATAACAACATTAAAATATGCTTAATAATGTGATAATAAAAAATTAATTATTTTCACTATCTAATACACATATAAATATCAAATGTTGAGTTATTTTCTCTTTGTCTTTTGACACGATTTCTGCTTCTTAGCACGAACCTTCTTGTTTTTTAGCATGAGTTTTTCCCACTCTCTAATGGATCCTGCAATGGAAAATAATTTAGAAGACTTAACAATTGAGGAAGATAAAGATTTTGAAATTCAAGTTGAACCCTCTACTTTAGAGCCAGGATTGTCTTTTGTGAACTATTTTGTTGGCCAGTTTCTCACCACAAGCGTTGTTCAATTTCAGTCTAAGTGAACAACTCTTTCAAATGTTTGGCGCCCTTTTGGGGGTGTGTCAATTTCTGATCTCGGTGAAAGCTTATACTTATTTCGATTTTATCATCCTGTGGACATGGATAGAATTGAGGTAAACGGACCATAGAACTTCAATTCACATCTACTGATATTGCACCACCTTAAGCCTGGCGAGGTTCCTCTAATGGTTCCTCTTAATATTGTTCCCTTTTGGGTCTTAGTGAATGATGTGCCCCAGATTACATGTTGGAGGGGTGGCTCGACAGTTAGGTAATTTTGTAGGTTCTTTTATGAAGTACGATTCATCCAAGATATCTCTCAGATAAGAAGGGATCATGCGTATTTGAGTTGTTGTTGATGTCCGAAAATCTTTAAAAAGGCAGAAAAATATGGCAATCCGTGGTGTTGAAGGACTATATGTTCGATTTGAATATGAAAAACTACCATTATTGTGCTTTATTTGTGTTAAAATAGGGCACGGCGAGATTTTTTGCCCAGTATGGCTGACTGTTGATAGCTCGGATATTGTCTTCGGCTGGGATCTAAGCCTGTAACCCCCTTGACCCAGCCTAGTCGCTAGACCCAAACCAAGGAAATCACATTAGTTTATCGAAGCAAACCCGAACTAACTTATTCGAAACTAGGTCTATTTTTTCTTTGATCTTATCTAGACGCATCGTTAATACTTAGAATGTACCTTCAAACAGCGGTTCAATTTTCATTCAATACAAACATCAAAAAGACCAGGCTCGACTCGGAAACAGTGTTATTGGGCTCAGCTCAGGCTTGAGGCTCGGCGAGCTTGAAATTTTAGGCTCGAGATTGGCTCAGAAACAATACTATTAGGCTCGGCTCAGGCTCGAAGCTCGTCAGGCTCGGCTCGGGCTCGTCAGGCTCAGCTCGGCTCGACTCGAAATGGACAATTTTGCTATAATTTTTTTATAAAAGATAGGGCCTCGTTAAAAAACCCTTTCATAACCAACACTGAAACGGAATTCAATATCGGGGAAGAGGATTTTCCCTAACTTATTTTATTGCTTTTCTTTTGCTAAAAAGATTACTTTTAGTGTATATGTAGCATATAATATATATATATAATTAATTATTCCGAGCTTGGGTAGGCTCGGCTTGTTAAGGTCTCAAGCCAAGCCCGAGCCGAGCTTTAACCAAGCCGAGCCCGAGTAGCTCGCAAGCTGGTCAGGCTCATTATCACCCCTAAATAAGACGCTCTATTGCAAAACGAGCATTTTAGGGACCAAAATGAAAAATTGAATAATTATAGGAATTTATATAAATTTAAGGTTACCAATATTTAATTAATCATATTTCATGCTAGCATGTCAATTTTCAGCTCAAACCGATCACAAATAAGCATCCGATTTAACAAAATACGAAATTAAGGACTAAATCATAAAACAGCTAAAATATAGGGACTAACACATTTCTAAAAGCATCATTCTGCAATTAGCTACATCATAAGCATGATTACGAAATCTCTAGTCGATCAGACATCATTTACTTATTTAATTAATGCATGAACATACGATGACTAAAATGCAAAGAATCTAAATTTGGTAAAACCCATTAAACGAAATAACTATCGGTCGTACTGGTACATGAGATATCGTACTGGTACGGGAAAACATCGAAGAAAATATTGGAATCGGTATGCAATAGAGTGTACCGGTACTCGGTTATGCGTACCGAAACTCAGTCATGCGTACCGGTACCCACATGCAATATTTGTCACTAGAACGACCCCGCATACCGGTAGTGAACATTATGCGTGCCGATATGGCTGCTCCAAAATGCATATTAGAGGATACGAATCCCAAACCGAACATATCCTATTTACATATAAACAACCTTGTCTAGCTCCTATAAGTATGTCATCATTAAACAAATAGGCTTAATTAATTACATGGCAAATGATCAACATAATTCATATACATACAAGTAATCTAGAGGCATGCTTCCTAACAATATAAAGTATTATCCAGTATACACCAAAAGGTAAAGATCTCAAACATAGACTATAGATCAATTAAGAAATAGAAGCATATGACCATACGAACACCTAGAATACAAGCAATCTATCCAATCTATATTTTAACCATTTTAACACATTAGATCATCCAACATAATATAATCCTCAACCAAATAATCATACATTGTACAAAATATCATCCCAAAGATTAACCCACATTGCCTTATTATAAATAATAAAACACCATAAACGTACTCTTTAATACGCTTGTCTTGGGATAATTCTTTGCCTCGAACCACAACCCCACACTTCTTAATTCACTGCATTGACGAAGAAAAGAGAGCGTAAGCATATAATGCCTAGTGAGTGAGTTCCAAAAAGGTAAAACACCAATGCATTTTCAAAATTAAAATCGATACCAAAAACTCATATTAAAGCAACTCAAACTCGCCATTCCCAAAGCATTTAAATAAATCATGCTTGTTCGAAACATAAACATCATGCTTTCATAGCAATCCTTTCATTCCTAAAGCATTTAATAAAACATGCTTAATCAAAACATATGCATCATGCTATCAATCTTGCTTTCCATCATATATCAATATATTGGCATTTATAGTGACCTTTTAAACATTCTTTTTATCAATAACTTTATCGGATACACGGATACGGTGGAGACAATCTTTTAATCTCCTTTTTCAACGGTGGTAATTAATAATCTTTCAATTACCTTTTTCTCCTCTAGGTCCGAATAATTTCTTTCAACTACCCCAAGGCCGAGGGACATCTCAAACCCGGATAGTTTCTTTCAACTACCTAAAGGCGGAGGGACACCTCAAACCCGAATAATTTATTTCAACTACCTCAAGGCATAGGTACGACCGATTAGGCTCAAAGCCCCTTTTATGTTTATAGTGCACTCTCATCCTATGGCATGCCAACTGTTAGGATATTTGTTTTGATATAATAATTGAAAATAGTTTTGGACTAAATTGAAAATATTGCAAAAATAATTTTATGTCCAAACAACTTGAAAATAAGTTTGTAAAGTTTTTGAGAGGTTTTGGAAAGGTTTTGAACGTTTTAAAGAAGCCAAAATGTTGTTTTCAACACAGGCGTACCGATACGGTATACCTCGTATCGATACGGTCCAAGGGTTTTAGCTACAGTATTTTTCTAGTAACCAAAAACTGTATCGGTTGCCTTTAGGCATACCGATACGCATACCGATACGGATAGGGTCGTATCGATACGCAAGTACGCGTACCGATCCCATTTTCAACCTCCCCAACAGCTATTTCCCGACGGTTATTTAACTTGTAGGGTGTATCGAAATAGACCAACCCGTACCGATACGGTTTGCTAAACAAACCAAGGCGTACCGATACAGTTAGCAAATAGAAAAAGGTATTTCGATACGGTTAGCAAGACTGTGCATAGTGGCTAGTACCTGTACCGATACGGGTACACACGTACTGATATATTTAGGTAGCTAAGAGCTTAACGACTAGTTTCCAAGAAGGGCGTATCGATACGGGTAACCATGTATCGATACGGACAGCTGCAGAACTACATTAATTGCGGGAAATAGAGGCTCCAACAGCACCAATTCAATCCCAACGGTCTCCAACGTCTATGAACTCAATTGGGAGTATATAAGGGACCTCCAAGCATCTTTGGAAGACTAATGCTTCAATTGTCAACAATATTATGTTGAAAATTGGTCTTAGAGCTTAAATTCCCATTCTTTGTACAGACTACACTTGTTGAGCTTAAAAGTCAATGTATGCTCAAGTGTATTAGGATTTGGGTGAGTGATTTAAAGTGCAAACACATACCTTTAAGAGGGATTTCAGTTTGCTTAGAATCTCTTTTGGTTAGGAGAGTTCCCAAAGCTCGGGTTGTGAGCTTTGGATGCTAGACTTGGTAATTGAGTCTAGGTTGTAAAAGGTTGTCTCCTAAGCCTTGTAAAAGGGGAATAATTCTTAGTGAATTGGTTGAAATCCTTAGTGGGAAGCTAAGGTAGTGGATGTAGAGCTTGTTAGAAGCTTGAACCATTATAAATCCTTGTGTTCATTGTCTCATCTTTTAGCTTCCACACTTACACCCAAAAATCGATCTTCTCCACACTTGGCAAGCATTTCGGTTGAAGGAATTCGAGTCCAACAATTGGTATCAGAGCGAGGCTCAATCAAGAAGGCTTAACATCCTATTGAGACGATCTAGAAAGCTCGATACAACATCAATCAACCGGTAAAATGGCTAGCGGTTCCACATTTGTCCGATTCGAAGAAGGCTGCTCAATCACGCGTCTTCCACTCTTCAAAAGAGATTTCTACTTCTAATGGAGCCACTAAATGAAGTACTTCATCAAAGCTCTCAACTTCGATCTTTTGGAAATTATTGAAGATGGATTTGTGGAAGTTCCTAAGAAGAAGAAGAATAAAAATTCAAATGACACGGGAAAAGCAAAGTTAAATGCCAAGGCGATGCACACTCTTCTTTGTGGACTCAATGAAGATGTCTCCAAGAAGGTCTCCTCTTGCAAAAGTGCCAAAGAGATGTGGGAGAAACTTGAGAAACTCTACAAGAAGGAAGAGATGAAAAGTGCAAAGGTGGATGGCAAAATGGCTCATGAAGAGCCCGATGTATCTTCTAATTAATCACATTTAATTCCATATTCATTTGATGAATTGGTTTTAGAGTTTAAAAATCACATTTTGAAAAATATGAAATTGGTTTCAAATGTAAAAATTCAAAATGATTTGATTTCTAAAACCAAATATGAACTTGAAGCAAGACTCAATGAGTTTGAACAAAAGAATGTCAATTTACAAAATTTGCTTCAAAGTTTAGAAAAAGATCATCAAAAGGAGGTGAATGATCTTAATAAAGAAAAAGATTTGATTTCCAAAGAGCTTGAAAAGAAAAACAATTTAGGAAAATCAATTTTTTATCAAAGACAATCTAGTGCCCCTATATTTTCAAATGGAAAAGTTTTTAGAAGTATTTGGGTCCCAAAAGGACTAAGTACTTCACATAAAAAAGATGAAATTGAAAAATGGATTCCTAAGGGGACTAAATTATGTGCCACTAATGCTTATGGATCAAAAGCAAATTGGATACCAAAATATTTGTGATTGTCTTTTTGTAAGTGTGATGGAGCTTTGATCAACAAGTGATCAGATTGAGGGGGAGCTCTATACACACAAAGGATAAACACTTGAAGAAGGAAGGCTTCACATCCTCCCTTTGATTCAAGTGTGGTAAAATTAGTTGAATTTAGTTTATTTTAATTTGTTTTATTTATTTTAATTCAACTAGTTTATCATATATGTTGGACTAACCATATGAATGATGCTTGAGTAAGGGGGAGCCAATTTTAAAACAAAACTTATTTTTGTCAAAAAAAAATTCATTTGAAACTCTCCATTGATATGAACTATAAAGTTTTCAAACCATTTTTGATATAACAAAAAGGGGGAGAATGTTTTGAAAAATTGAACTTTCAAATGAATAAGGGGGAGCTTATAAGATTTTCATCATTAAATATCTTATTCAAATTTTATTTTTACTAAGGGGGAGAATCTCAAAAACAAATTTTCAAGTTGGTTTTATTATATCAAAAAAGGGAGATTGTTAGGATATTTGTTTTGATATAATAATTGAAAAATAGTTTTGGACTAAATTGAAAATATTGCAAAAATGATTTTATGTCCAAACAACTTAAAAATAAGTTTGTAAAGTTTTTGAGAGGTTTTGGAAAGGTTTTGAACGTTTTAAAGAAGCCAAAATGTTGTTTTCAACACAGGCGTACCGATACGGTATACCCCGTATCGATACGGTACAAGGGTTTCAGCTACAGTATTTTTCCAATAACCAAAAACCGCACCGATACGCCCTTAGGCGTACCGATACGGATAGGGTCGTACCGATACGCAAGTACGCGTACCGATCCCATTTTTAACCTCCCCAATGGCTATTTCCCAACGGTTATTTAACTTGCAGGGCGTACCAAAACATACCAACCCATACCGATACGGTTTGCCAAACAAACCAAGGCGTACTGATACGGTTAGCAAACAGACCAAGGTATTTCGATACGGTTAGCAAGATTGAGCATAACGGCTAGTACCTGTACCGATACGGGTACACGCGTACCGATACGGTTAGGCAACTAAGAGCTTAACAGCTAGCTTCCAAGAATGGCATATCGATACGGATAGCTGCAGAACTGCATTAATTGCGGGAAATGGAGGCTCTAACGGCTCCAATTCAATCCCAACGGTCTCCAACGACTATGAACTCAATTGGGAGTATATAAGGGACCTACAAGCATCTTTGGAAGCCTAATGCTTCAATTGTCAACAACATTATGATGAAAATTGGTCTTAGAGCTTAAATTCCCATTCTTTGTATAGACTACACTTGTTGAGCTTAAATGTCAATGTATGCTCAAGTGTATTAGGATTTGGGTGAGTGATTTAAAGTGCAAACACATACCTTTAAGAGGGATTTCAGTTTTCTTAGAATCTCTTTTGGTTAGGAGAGTTCCCAAAGCTCGGGTTGTGAGCTTTGGATGCTAGACTTGGTAATTGAGTCTAGGTTGTAAAATGTTGCCTCCTAAGCCTTGTAAAAAAGGAAGAATTCTTAGTGAATTGATTGAAATCCTTAGTGAGAAGCTAAGGTAGTGGATGTAGAGCTTGTTAGAAGCTTGAACCACTATAAATCCTTGTGTTCATTGTCTCATCTTTTAGCTTCCACACTTACACCCAAAAATCGATCTTCTCCACACTTGGCAAGCATTTCGGTTAAAGGAATTCGAGCCCAACACCAACTTTTTCCGATACTGTTCTTTTAGTTTCACATAGGCAATATAGATCATACATACATGGGAACTTACTGTCTATCAATGCAACATACATTTATTTCATCATTTGTACTCATTCATGCTCTTAGCATCTCAACCAATGGTTGTGCATCTTGTGCATTTATAAAAAAGCCATTCTCATGTCTATAAAACCTGGCACATCTCAATCATTATGCATAATAACAGTAAGTTTCATCCCCATGCATTTATAAAATCTCATTTTAAAACATTTGTTCAAATCAATTTCACATTCAAATAACATTGCCCTTGGCAACAACTACATTTTCTTTTTGGAAACTTATAACGGTGCGCATAGGCAACCTCATGCTTGATAAATCATAGCATGTCAATCAATGATGCATAAAAACAGTAAATACTTTCAGCACATGCTTTCAAATCAAATCATGTAAACATACTTTCATAATTACCGATATTCGAATGGTGAAATTAAAAAAAAATTACTTCCGAGCTTAGCTAAGCTTGCTAGGCTTTTTAATTAAACCCTCAAAGCCATAATTCAAACCTCTTTATAATACTAAAATACATTTTCACTCACCAACTTGCTATCGCCTTGATGCTAATGCCTCGACGCTAATGTCACGGCACCTAACCGAAAATCACCCAAACACTT
Source organism: Hibiscus mutabilis (assembly GCA_019671005.1). NCBI lineage: Eukaryota > Viridiplantae > Streptophyta > Magnoliopsida > Malvales > Malvaceae > Hibiscus > Hibiscus mutabilis. The sequence goes on from CM033719.1 coordinate 51,693,420, forward strand.
GCCAACCTCCACAAGAAAAATGCAAGGATCAATATAAATTGAACCACTCTAAAATAACCACTTTAATAAAATACGCCATGACACAATTACGAACCAAAACTAAAAGCCCCTTCTTCTTTTTTTCCTTTACCACCACTGCTGGGGGTAATTTCCCATTTCCCTTTATCACTATTCACGCCACTACTCTCAACTCAATTCTTCCTTTTAATTTCCCTTTTTTTCATTACAACACAGCCAACATTTGTGGAGTAGAATTGAGTGGTAGTAGCCACACCACACTGACCCAATCCCCTCGTAGTGAATGCAGCAGCCTTACTACCCTTCATGCGTCCTGCTTCGGCTATGCGCCCTTTAAATCTCTTTTTTTTTTTAGCGACACAACACTTCATTATGGAGTTTCATCGAACATAATTTGTGCACACAAATATGTGATCCAATAATTAAATCAATTATTCTATCAATCAACCCATTCATGAATCTAAATTTAAAATTAATTAATTCAATTAAATTCTGGAATAATTTTATGAAATTGATGTTAGATTTCATCTTACTCATATAATTAACTATCAATCTAATTAAAACATCTTGATTTCATCAATCAAATCACAATAACCATTTATCACCCAAGAACCCAAATAAATCAAATTAAATTTGTTTTAATTCATAAACTCCAATAGAAATGATAGATAGTCAATTAAAAATAATTAGAGAACCTTTAAAAATCAAAAACTTATCCAACTGAAAGGAAAATTGAAGGTTGAAAATCTTCTCCACCATTTGAACGAAATTCCAAGAAGAATAGATGAAGACTACTATCTCTTGCTAGATTGTTGATTAAAAATCATTTAGGATATAAAAGAAATGAAAATCAAGAAGGAAAATCAATGTTCTTTAAATTGTGTTAGGCAAATTCAAGAGAGAAAATGAGAGAAAAGCTTAGATATGTTTTTTCTTATTTTGGAAAAATAATAACCTCCATCCTCTTTTGTTAAAAAAGAGAGGAAAAAGATATAATTAATATTTGGCTTAATAATCCTAATAAAATATCACTTTAATTCCTTTTTACAACATTGCCATCACTAACATTTTACAATTATTGTAAAATAGTCACTTTTTAATTAATATTAAATCAACAATTTAAGAATTACTCAAAACTAAATTCATCCTTTAATAAACTCATCAAATATATTTTCACAAATATTTGTCACAATAAATTTATCGGAAACTAAAAATTTATCGGAAACTAATTTAATCAATCCAATTAATTTTTCAAAATTAATTAATTAGCTAAATCCTAACCCAAAAATTCTAACTCGATTCCGATAATTCACCCGAATCTTCTAGACCATTTTCCGGGGTGTTACAACTCTTCTCCTCTAAAGAAATTTCGTCCTCGAAATTTACCGGAAGGAAACAAATATATATATACAGAACTTTCTTCACCCAAAGAACTTCCTCGATTATCCACTTACGCCACATAATTTCCACAAAGTCAATAGCTTCAAGGGCAACACCTAATTGCTGGAGACTTAAACTGAAACATCCCTCACCAGTGGTACCACCAACATTTCTTAACCTTCTTGTACGGGAACAATGAGCAAAAATGTCAATCAAACTTCGCCACATAACTGTAGGCAAATTATCAATTACACATTTGAGCTCAAAACTATCTTAACACCACATATCACAAAACTGATCTTCCTATTTATGTACATGACGTCCGTTAAGACTTAATTCAGCATACCATCACAATCAATTCTCTATAACCTTCATCCACGGAGAAACACCGAGAAACACTCAACCACCCATATGATATCAGGTTTCTTGATGTCTCAATTCGTACAAAACTTATATGATTCTCATCCAAAAACAACCCTAAAATACAAAAAAATCGCTTTTAGCTGGCACCAAACCTTTCTAATATCCAATCAGCCCTTCACAAACAATTCTCATCTCAATAATCATTGCAAGGATCACCAACTAACTTTCAAAACTACAATCAACATCAAAGGCTTCACTTAACCATACATCAAAATACAAAAAATCGCTTTTAGCTGGCATCAATCTCAATACTTAAACTAATTCCGGGATCAAACTGGTAAAACCAATTTTAGATTATTATTAACCAACAAAAAATCATTAATACCTATTAGAAACTAGTAGGTTTGAACAACCTAACCATGATTTGTTCTTAAAACCATTACAAATCATTTAAGCCCAATTAAAATCGTTTTAGTTACAAATGATATTAGAAATAATAGATAAATGACACAAAGCGTGTGGAATGTCAATAAGAAACCATAGCTCACCTTGCTTGACAGGGATTTCAACCAAAATGAGTTTTCTCTTGTATTCTAACGTGAAAAAATCATTTTTAACCAAAATTCACCGATTCACTCAAGTTTAAAAATCATTTGGATGAAAAATATATTAGAATTGAGATTGGAAAATCAATTGATCATTGAAAAAACATTTTAGGAAAGTAGAAAATACAAAAACAATAGTTTTTAGTTGAGATAAAATTTAAAAAATCCATATTTTAAAGAAAATGTCAACCATCGGTAGTAGTTGTTTTTAAAGCAACAAGAAATTGAGTTGTTAAAATACAAATGGTGAAACTGCTCCCTAAAGATTCTTAGCCTGTGCCCCCCTTTCTATTTAAATCACAAAAATTACTTTAAAACTAATTTGTCTGCCTCTCTTCTTAAAAAGTCATCAACAACATAATTCTTGTTATTTGATAAACCAATTAAATAACCTTCCAAAATATTAGCCATGTCCAATTTACCATATTCCTTTAGAAACACATTTAATTGTTAACCCGGAATTAATCAACTAACTAAGACCAAACTATGACCATGAATGAAATCCATCAAACGTCCAATTCAATAGCACCTCATACCAAAACTTCGCTCACGATGCAACAATCTTTGAAGATTCCTCAACAAATTCGATAATAATCAATGGAACCCAAAAAATTACGTACTTCTGACACCAACCTTGATCGCTTCAAATCTAGCACAACTTCAACTTCCAAGAGTCAATCTTTCACACCATTTATAATCTACGAGACCCAGACAACCTCCTCGCTAAAGCTAACTTACATCATTACCTTATCAGCCTCCGAAAAGTCATTCGTAAGTGTGAACATATGTATGCATGATTACTTATATGCCCTCATTGATGTCTATATATGTATGTAAAAACCTCTAATGTCATGCCCAAATATATGCATGTACTGACATATATATATATAAGTGTTTATGCACTACGCATGTACAACTGTTCACAATTACTAATAACATTCTCGAACCAAACTTACACAACCTAATCACATCCTCAGAACACCTCAATCAGCTTTGCCAAAACTCGCACCTACTCCAATTATGAAACAAACGCTTTCCTACAAAAGCCTTTTAGCAAATCTTGACTGTCGTTTAAGATTCATCTCGGCATCATTGTACACGAAAAATACTGTTGGGAAACGTCGGTACACCCTATGGCACAGTGAAAAAATTATCTAGCGTATTCCTCTAGTGATCTACGTATGAGGAATGAATTCAGGGTGAAAAGGGATGAAATGTTACCTTAAATAAATCTGAAAAACCGCAGGGAATTAGGAGAATCTAATTCTTCTAGAACGATATTGAATCCAAGTCGTCACAACAGCGTTCCGACCTCTATGCAGTCCACCTGAAAGAAACGAACAATATTTTACTTCTCTAACTGTTAGAGATTTTTTTTGTAAAAGGCATATCTTCGGCTGCTAGACCTTATGCCTTTATATAGCATTCAAAAACCTAATTCTAATTAAATTCGTATTCATTAAATATACAATATATTTAATCGAATATAATTAAGTATGTAGAATCTGATTCTACTTTAATTAGTTTTCTTTAGATATATATATATATTAATAGTATTTGATAATTACAATAATTATCTAGTATTAAAATATATATAAACAAGATTATCTATAATTACAATAATTATAATAATTTTGGTTTTTACTTATTATGTGTACAACAAGTTTGTACACATGCTATCTAGTCGATATTTGTTCGTTTCAATCATAAGGTGTGACCCTTGTAGGTTCATGTAAAATTAGCAGTAATATCTAGAACAATTCTAATTTTACAAGCAATGAGTGGCATCTAGCAATGCATCATTACTACCTAAGTTACAGGAAGTCGTGGTTCGAGATAACCTTTTTTGTGATTAACTTTTTTCATGTATTACATCCTTTTGTCCTCATATCTAGATCGGACACAAGTTATGGAATAGTCACACTTGTATAGTCCATCTAATATTTCTTGATATCTTGAGTAGACTATTATAAATGAATAACTATGATATCTCATATCAATTTATTCGAGCATGGCCATACATTTTCTAGTCTCACTCAATCAAGTGGCCTGTGATATTACTCCTATTATGTAGTCAGTTACGACACACGTTTAACCATATTCCGCTACATAGATTGCGACATATCCAGTATTAGTCTTTATAGTGTAGTCAGTTACGACACACGTTTAACCACATCAAAATATGTCACTCACGATGTTGAAATAATGATGGTCTCAAGTCTGAGGAACATACATGTAGTTATCAATATGAGAAATGTTGTGACTGTCACTGTACCCCCTCGACCCGGCCTAGATGCCCAACCGAATCAAGAAGGCTACATTAGGCTTGCCGTAGCAAACCGAAGAGATACAACGAAACCCCGTCCATTTTTCCCTTTTATCTTATCTAGATGCCAATTATTAAACCTATATGTTCATGCAGACATCAGGTGCAACCTCAACTCAATCGGGCATCAATTTGACATCCAATTGATCACACTAGCAATTTAGGGACCAAATTGCAAATATAGAAAATTTTAGGATTAAAGCTCACTTTTAAGTTACCAACGTTTAGGTTCCAAACTTTTATCTCAAATTTTGACTCAATCTGATCACTCTATCACTTACAATTGCATTGGCAAGATTCAGGGACTAAAATGCAAAGAAAGCAATACTGCCCAGCTAACATTAACAGAAAACGGCCTCGAGTACCGGTACTGGCGTTACTGTACCGATACGTGTGAGAATGCATCACACCAATACACCACGGACCGTACTGATACGCAATAACAAACTTACCTAGCTTTTGAATTTTCAAACATCCGTACCGGTACGCTTACGTAGGTATCAGTACACGGGTTTGGGTTGAAAAAGTGAAATTCCAGAGGCTAGAACGTGTACCGATACTCTCTTACCTGTATCAGTACGCCAAGCTAAAATTTCCTAGGCGTACCGATACTCACATACGCGTACCAATCCCCCTTTCCGAACAATGTCTAAAAGTACCGATACGGTCACCAGCGTATCGGTACGCCTGGACCTATAATGTCATATTTTGTTGTTTTTCACCAAAAAAGCATTCTCAAACCATTCCAACATGCTTATAACTCAAAACCAGCATGCCAAGTAAATTATGAGCATGCAGGCTTCACAAGATCAACATTGCAACATAGCATCATAAGTCAAAAGATGATCTATAGGCATGCTCCCTATTATGCACCCAACCAACATATCAAAAGATAAACCAGCACCAAAACCAAATGTTTAAGGCCATTTACAACATAAGAGCAACTAATGAAACACGCTCAAATAGGGAGTTCCACAAAATATCTCCCAAAACACAACAAGTATCTCATTGCCCTTATTCATTATAGTCTAGTCTCAACATACTTTGGAAACAAGTCCTGCCAAGATCCCCTTGCTTCTTGCTGCCTTCTGGGACTTTAATTCTCTACATTGATGGACAAAGAAAGCGTAAGCACACAAGGCTTAGTGAGGAATACTCAAAACTTAAACACCATCAATGCATTTAAAACCATTTACTCAACATCATCCTTTAAAACATCATGCCCTCTTTTAAAACATGCACTTTACATCAATAGAACCAACATATTAAACCATTTGCTACATGTATCATTAATTAACAGCAAGTCACATTGCTAACCTTCTACTTAAGCCTTCCCATGCATTACTATCAAATGCAAAGCTTAAGGAGAAACATGTATATATCACATTATAAAACATAAAGCATTTCAATGATACATTAATAATTATATTGGCTTACAAGTGATCATTAAACATGTCCAATCAAAAAAGAGTTCATCGGATACACGGATTCAACAGGTGTTAACGCAACACTTCAAGCGATCTCAACCGAAATAGTGATACAATCACAATCGCGAGGTACATTAACAACCGGTACACTTTCAACCTATGGGGACACCAACCCCAATCCTCAGTTAAACACTTAATCCACTAACGAGAGTTTTCGATACCATATAACTCCTCAACCGTTAGGGTACTCAGATAGAGTATTCGGTACGCCGTATAAACCCCTCAACATCCAAGGTGACTTATTTACAGTGCACTCAAGCCTATGGCCGGCCAACTATATCCGATAACAATTTTAACACCACATCACTTGCCAATATAATTAACCATTTCTCATTTACCTCACTGTTTTAAACAAGCATTAAACCATGCTATTTATCCAAAGCAACAACCATGCTTTAAATCACAAGTATAAACCATACTTACAAGGATCACTTACCATGTGCATCATCCAGGAAAACATGCTTAAAAACAGTATATTGAAACCTTTAAAACATGCGTAAACAGTATGTAACATGTAATCGAAACAAGTGCATAAAATTATTTCAACTTAGCACGACCGAGAGAGTAAAACCACTTTATACTTACTTCCGAGTCTAGGTAAGCGTTTCAAGCTCTACCTTAACTCCCAAACCTCTGTTCCAAAACATCAAAATGCTTTAAACCACGTTTTCACTCACCGATACGCGAAACCTCGATTCGCCGATGCGAAATCAAGTATTCGAAGCCTCTAACGCTTCTCCAATCACTTCCGGATCAACCTCCCCTGTTTTTACCACAAAACAACAGAGGATTAATGCATCATATTGCATTCTAAACACAACAACCACAATCCTTCTCAGATTTCCACAAAACCTACATATTAACCCTCCACAACAACCGAAAACTTAACCAAAACACTTCGATTCACAACCCAGACAATATCTATAAATCTAACATCATTTTCAACATCAAAACACCTCTAAAAACAAAACCAAAACAACCTACCACCTCCAGCAACCTTACAACCACAAAACCACCACAAAACCTCAAAACTAACAACCTAAACAAATAGAGATTCTTAAGTTTCGGGATTCCATTGATAAAAATCACATATCAACATTATTTAACATCCAAAATATAAATCAAAACATCCTTAATTACTAGAAAATAGATCCAATCCGCGAATCAACTCATTTCCCCCAAATAACTCAATTAAACATTAGAAAATCATCAAAATCAAATTAGAAACACAAAAACAAGGATCAAATGCTTGGGAATTTCAATAAAGAACCATACAATAGAGGAGATTTTGGACCTTACCCCTATTGTGAGGCTTCTCCCTCAATTGATTTGTGAAAATCTAAGAAAACACAAGACTATTGTAAGATTTTGTATAAACAATCTTTATAAAACAATTTGAAACAATAAAATCAAGTTAGAAACCACGTCACCTCTAGAAATTTGATGAAAACCTGAGTGTTTGGCTGAGGAGTGGAGAGAAAAAGTTGAGAGAAAATGACGTGATTTTTGTTTTGGAAAGTAATAACTAACTTTTTAACAAAATTCTATTTAATTACTAATTAAAACATATGTTAAAATAAGTCAAACTAAGGGAGAAATCATCAGAAACCAATTGGTAAAATAGCTCCTTAAAGATTCTAAGTATTTGACCCTTTTCATTTTAGTCACTAGGAAATCACAGTTTTCAAAACTTTCATTTTGGTCACTAACCAAAATGTCCATCCTCCAAAAATGATTTTAAAAAATCGATATCACCATTATTAAATAAATAATTATTAATGATTTTAGAGCATTTTTCTATAATTTTTCCAACACTAAAAATATATGATCCGAAACCGACTCGAATCTCTACTCCAGTCCACCGGACCGTCTAATAAACCACAAAACTTCTAAGCCCTAAAACCAGGGCGTTACAACTCTCCCCCACCTAAAAAAATTTCATCCCAAAATTTACCTGGTGGAAACATGTGTGGAAAATGTTTCAACATATCTGACTTGCGCTCCCACGTGGCCTCCTCAACACCGCGGTGCCTCCACATCACCTTAATGAGCTCAACCATCTTGCCACGCAACATTTTACTGCTGGTATCAAGAATCTCCACCAATTCTTCATCATAAGATAGGTCTGGTCTCAACTCAATTTACTCCACCAGCATAACATGCGATGGATTTGACCTATACCTCCGCAACACCGATACGTAGAACACATCATGAATTTTTTCCAACTCCAGAGGTAACCTTAAGCGATACGCAACAGAACCCTCACGCTCAAAAACTTCGTATGGTCCAATGAATCTCGGGCTAAGCTTCCCTATCCGCCCAAAACGCAGCACCTTTTTCCAAGGCAACACTTTCAAAAACACCTTATCACCCAGGGCGTACTCTATATCCCTACGCTTCAAATTCGCATAGGACTTCTGACGATCTGCAGCTGCTTTTAAGCGCTCACATATCAACTTTACTTTTTCGGTTGTGCCTTTCAAAACATTGGGCATCAATACAAACTTTTCCCCCGCTTATGCCCAACACACGGGCGTACGACATTTCTTGCCATACAACGCCTCACAAGGTGTCATCTGTATGCTAGCATGATAACTGTTATTGTAAGAAAACTCCACGAACAGCAACTGCTTCTCCCAGGTTCCTTGGTACTCAATTACACAACACCTCAGAATATCCTCAAGAACCTGAATCATGCGCACCGACTGGCCATCCATCAGATGATAATACAAGGTACTAAAACTCAATCGGGTTCCTAAAGCACGATGCAAATTAACCCAAAACCTTGCAGTGAACCGCGGATCCCTATCCGAAACTATAGATTTGGGCACCCCGTGTAGACGCACAATCTCAGAGATGTACAATTCAGCCAACCTATCTAAGGTATACGTGGTATGCACTGGCGCAAAAAGCGCACACTTCGTAAACCAATCCACAATCACCCAAATGGAATCCTTTTTGGTCGGCGTCAAAGGCAGCTAAGACACAAAATCCATGGCCATTTTTCCCCACTTCCATTTTGGTATTCTCAACGGTTGCAACAACCCAAAAAAAAATTGATGCTCCGTCTTTACCCGCTAACAAACTATACACCGTGCAACGAAATTAGCCACATCATTCTTTAGTCTGACCCAATAGTACTCCTCTTTCAACCCTCGATACATTTTAGTACTACCGGAATGCATAGCGAAAGGACTAGCATGGGCCTCATTCAAAATAGTACGCCTCAACTCTTCGTCCTCAAGCACCACTATTCGACCTTTGAAACACAACACCCCATCATCGTTGAAATGAAAATCCGTAGGGTTTCCATCCCTGATATCTTCCACATGAGGTACCAAACTCCCATCGTACGGTTACTTCTCCTTAATCATCTGCGACAAAGATGGCTTCACATGTAACTCGGCCAACAAACCGCTGTCATTCATCACACTCAACCAAGGAAACATGGCTTTCAACTCCACATCCGCTTTTCTGCTCAAAGCATTCGCCACAATATTGGCTTTCCCCAAATGATACTCAATGGTCAGATCATAATCCTTAAGCAACTCTAACCTTCTGCGTTGCCTAAGATTCAGCTCATTCTGTGACATCAGATATTTCAAACTCTTATGATCCGTATAAACCACACATTTCTCACTATAAAGATAATGCCTCCAGATTTTCAAGGCAAACACAGTCGCGACAAGCTCAAGATCGTGAGTAGGGTAGTTACGTTCATGCACCTTCAACTACCTAGATGCATACGCCACTACCTTACCCTCCTACATCAACATGCAACCAAGCCCAACATACGATGCATCACTATAAACAACAAACTCCTTTCCCGATTCTGGTTGAACCAAGATTGGAGCTCGCGTCATGGCTTTCTTCAACCTTTCGAAAGCACGCTGCTTATCTTCCGTCCACTCAAACCGAACATTTTTCTATAGCAACTTAGTCAACGGATATGCCAAACTGGAGAACCCTTACACAAACCTTTGGTAGTAACCTGCTAGACCAAGGAAACTCATAACCTCCATCACAGACTTGGGCTCCTTCTAACTCATTACAGCCTCAACCTTATGCGGATCGACACGGATTCCCTCGGCCGACACATCATGCCCGAGAAACACAACTTCCCTAATCCAGAACTCACATTTGCTTAACTTGGCATATAACTGATTCTCCATCAACCGCTGAAGCATAATCCGTAAATGTCATCATGGTCCTCCTCGGTACGGGAGTACACAAGGATATCATCAATAAACACAACCACAAACTGGTCCAAAAACTCATAAAACACACGGTTCATCATGTCCGTAAAAGCAGCTGGTCCATTGGTCAAACCAAACGGCATCACAAGAAAATCGTAATGCCCGTACCTCGTACGGAAGGCTATTTTGGGCACATCCACCTCCTTCACCTTTAATTGGTAGTACCCCGACCTCAAATCTATCTTGAAAAACACCGAAGCTCCCCTGAACTGATCAAACAAATCATATATCTGAGGTAAAGGATGCTCATTCTTTATTGTTACCTTATTCAGTTGCTGGTAATATATACACATCCGTAACGTACCATCTTTCATCTTAACAAACAGCATCGGCACTCCCCACGAGGAAATACCAGGTATAATGAACCCACGGTCAAGCAACTTCTGGAACTGCGTTTTCAACTCTTTCAATTCCTTTGAAGCCATACGGTACAGAGAAATTGATGCTGGTCAAGTACCCATAAAGACATCGATGCCAAACTCTACCTCACGGTCAGGTGGCAACCCTGGTAATTCCTTCAGAAAAATACCCAAAAACTCACACACGGTGCGAACATCCTGTACCCTTAACTCCTTTGATCCAAGATTCATAACATAGGCCAAATAATCCTGACATCCCGAATCCAACATTCGACTTGCTTCCAAATCTGAAACAATATTAGACAAAAACTTGGCATTTTTACCAACCACCACCTCATAATCATCCAAAAACCTCAAGGATATTCGTTTGCTTTCAAAATCCACCATAGCCTGATGTCCAGTCAACCAATTCATACCCAGAATCACATCAAAAGCATGGAATGGTAACTCCATCAAGTCCACAGCGAACACATGTCCTTGAACCATCAGCGGACACCTACGATACAACCTCCTAACCACGACTATCTCCCGAAGAGAACTAGTCACTCTAACACCCACATTAAGAGTTTCAACAGATATATCAAGCAACTCAGCATGCTCACTCAAAATGTATGAATGAGTAGAACCAAAATCAAGCAACGAATACAATGAAAAACATTGTAGGGTAAAAGTACCTACAATTACATCGATGTCATTGCGACCCTCGTCGTGCGCATACAACCTAGTCGGTCCACCTTCCTCATGCTGGATAGCAACAGTATGAGCCACAGTCCTCTATCCCCTATCTTAACATTGAAACGGTCAGCGGCTACGACCATGACCCCGCTGTGGAGCAACAATAGGTGCAGCACCCTACCCACCTCGAGCCAACAACGGACAATCACACCTCTGAAGGTCACCTGACCAAAAACTCCAACAAGCATTAGCCACCACAAGCGCAGGTGCCTGACTCTCCCTGGCCAAATGCGGGCAATCTCGCCTCAAATGATCTCGAGATCCACAAACCCAACAAGTGCTAAACGGTGCTCTAACCTGGGCACCCTGCCCCTGGACTCCACGTCCCACAACACCTCTGCCATGCCTCGACTCTGGGTGAAACCTCTTGTCACGGTGTCTCTTAGCCTGACCATCGCTATAACCTGAATCAATAGCTCTTTTCCCCGAGCTAGAACCTCACGATCGAGAAGCCAAACCCAAATTCTATTCTACATCCTTGACTCGTGAAACCAACACATCAAAATCGGTGTAATCAGCATCAAGCATGTATGTCTTAACATCCTACACAAGCCTATAACGGAATTGATCACATCGCGTATGCTCGTTAGGAACCAACTCTGGTGCATACTGACTCAACCTCACGAACTGCACCTCATATTCTGTAATAGACATACTGCCCTACAAAAGAGCCATAAACTCGTGCTTCTTTTTGTCCTGATATCGGACTCCTAAAAACTTCTTCCGAAATACTTCATAGAAGAACTCCCAGGTCACATCATCCGTCACCATACCGGATATCGTGGTAGTCTACTATGTATAGGCATTACCCTACAGTAAGGAAATAGCACAGCCTAACTTACGAGCATCGGTACACCCTATCTGGCTCAATATCCTCTCAGTACTGGCCAACCAGCCCTCAGAAGCCTCAGGTGATAACCCTCGAAACTCAACTCTTCCCAAACTGCGAATACGCTCAAGCGGCAACCCTTGCCCAACCACCGGTGGTGCTGGCACATGAACACCCGCAACTGCTGCCTGAAAAGCACCAGTCATGGCCTATATCAACGGTGCCATATCACCCATCCTTGGCCCAGCCGGCACAGGTGGTACTTGTTCTACTCCCTCAGGTAGAATGAGTGGGGGCGGTGGCAACCCTCTAGGAGGCACAACATCTCCTTCAACACCCTGCCCAATGGAAGCGGCAATCACATTAGATCGCAACTCTCTACTCGGTCTCATCGTGCTAAAATATATCTAAGGCATGATAATCGTTTCAAAATGAAAATAGTCAGGCCAACTTCAAGCAAAGATCAAAAACTTTCATTTCAAAAATCAAAACTTTCCAGAATAATAATAAGGCAATGGGTACCCCCAAAACTTCCCCAACATAGAATACAACAGCCAACATTCAAATATCAATCACCGTGCATATCAACCAGCGTACATACAACAACCATCGTACAAATCAAACACGGCAACAACATAAAAACCTCCCAAGCGAACCAAACTTGGCTCTGATACCACCAAATGTAACCCCCTCGACCCTGCCTAGACGCTCAACCGAACTAAGAAGACTACATTAGGTTTATCGTAGCAAACTGAAGAGATACAACGAAACTCAGTCCATTTTTTTCCTTTTGTCTTATCTAGGTGCCAATTATTAACCCTACATGTTCATGCAGACATCAGGTGCAGCCCCAACTCAATCGGGCATCAATTTGATATCTAATTAATCACACTAGCAATTTAGGGACCAAATTGCAAATACAGAAAATGTTAGGTTTAAAGCTCACTTTTAAGTAACCAACTTTTAATTAGTTAGGCCCCAAACTTTCACCTCAAATTTCGACTCGATTCGATCATTCTATCACTTACAATTGCATTGGCAAGATTCAGGGACTAAAATGCAAAAAAAGTAATACTGCACAGCTGACATTAACAGAAAACGTCCTTGAGTATCAGTACTCGCATTATTGTACCGATACGCGTGAAAACGCACCGTACTGATACACCACGGCTCGTACCGATACGCGATAACAAACTTACCTAACTTTTGAATTTTCAAACATCCGTACCGGTACGCTTACCTGGGTATCGGTACACGGGTTTGGGTTGAAGAAGTGAAATTCCAGAGGCCAGAAAGTGTACCGATACTCTCTTACATGTATCGGTACGCAGGCTAAATTTGCGTAGGCATACTATACTCACATACGCGTACCGATCCCCATTGTCGAACAATGTCTAGATGTATCGATACGATCCCCAGCGTATCGGTACGCCTGGACCTATAATGTCATATTTTGCTGGTTTTTCACCACAAAAGCATTCTCAAACTATTCCAACATGCTTATAACACAACACCAACATGCCAAGCATATTACGAGCATACAGGCTTCACAAGATCAACATCGCAACATGGCATCATGAGTCAAAAGATGATCTGTAGGCATGCTCCCTATTATGCACCCAACCAACATATCAAAAGTTAAACCAGCACCAAAACCAAATGTTTAAGGCCATTTACAACTTAAGAGCAACTAATGAAACACGCTCAAACATGGAGTTCCGCAAAACATCTCCCAAAACACAACAAGTACCCTATTGCCCTTATTCATTATAGTCTAGTCTCAACATACTTTGGAAACAAGTCTTGCCAAGATCCCATTGCTTCTTGCTGCCTTCTGAGACTTTAATTCTCTGCATTGATGGACAAAGAGGGTGTAAGCACACAAGGCTTAGTGAGGAATGCTCATAACCTAAACACCATCAATGCACTTAAAACCATTTACTCAACATCATCCTTTAAAACATCATGCCCTCTTTTAAAACATGCACTTTACATCAATAAAACCAGCACATTAAACCATATGCTACATGTATCATTAATAAATAGCAAGTCACATTGCTAACCTTCTACTTAAGCTTTCCCATGCATTACTACCAAATGCAAAGCTTAAGGAGAAACATGTATAAATCACATTATACAACATAAAGCATTTCAATGATACATTAACAATTATATTGGCTTACAAGTGATCATTAAACAAGTCTAATAACAAAAGAGTTCATCGGATACACGGATTCAAAAAGTGTTAACTCAACACTTCAAGCCATCTTAACCGAAATAGCGATACAATCACAATCGCGGCACATTAACAACTGGATACACTTTTAACCCACGGGGACACCAACCTCAATCATCAGTTAGATGCTTAATCCACTAACGTGAGTTTTCGGTACCATATAACCCCTCAACCGTTAGGGTACTTGGATGGAGTATTTGGTACACCGTATAAACCCCTCAACATCAAGGCGACTTATTTACAGTGCACTCAATCCTATGGCCGACCAACTATAACTGATAACAGTTTTAACACCACATCACTTGCCAATATAATTAACCATTTCACATTTACCTCACTGTTTTAAACAAGCATTAAACCATGCCATTTATCCAAAGCAACAACCATGCTTTAAACCACAAGTATAAACCATGCTTAAAAACAGTATATTGAAACCTTTGAAACATGCTTAAACAGTAGGTAATATGTAATCGAAACAAGTGCATAAAATCATTTCAACTTAGCACGACCGAGAGAGTAAAACGACTTTATACTTACTTTCGAGTCTAGGTAGGCATTTAAAGCTCTACCTTAACTCCCAAACCTCAGTTCCAAAACATCAAAATGCTTTAAACCACATTTTCACTCACCGATACGCGAAACCTCGATTCGCTAATGTGAAATCAAGTATCCGAAGCCTTCAACACTTCTCCAATCACTTCTGGATCAACCTCCCCTATTTTTACCACAAAACAATAGAGGATTAATGCATCATAATGTATTCTAAACACAACAACCATAATCCTTCTCAGATTTCCACAAAACCTTCACAATTAACCCTCCACAACGGCCCAAAACATAACCAAAACACTTAGATTCACAACCCAACCAACATCTATCAATCTAACATCATTTTCAACATCAAAACACCTCTAAAAATAGATCCAAAACAACCTACCACCTCCAACAACCTTACAACCACAAAACCTCAAAACTAACAACTTAAACAAATAGAGATTCTTAAGTTTCGGGATTCCATTGATAAAAATCACTTATCAATATTATTTAACATCCAAAATATAAACCAAAACATCCTTAATTACTAGAAAACAAATCGAATCCGCGAATCGACTCATTTTCCCCAAATAACTCAATTAAACATTAGAAAATCATCAAAAGCATATTAGAAACACGAAAACAAGGATCAAATGCTTGTGAATTCCAGTAAAGAACCATACAATAGAGGAGATATTGGACCTTATCCCTATTGTGAAGTTTCTCCCTCAATTGATTTGTGAAAAGCTAAGAAAACACAAGATTATTGTAAGACTTTTGTGTAAACAATATTTATAAAACAATTTGAAACAATAAAATCAAGTTAGAAACCACCTCACATCTGGGAATTTGATGAAAACCTGAGTGTTTGGCTGAGGAGAGAATGGAGAGAAAAATTTGAGAGAAAATGACATGATTTTTGTTTTGAAAAGTAATAACTAACTTTTCAACAAAATTCTCTTTAATTACTAATTAAAACACATGTTAAAATAAGTCAAACTAAGGGAGAAATCACCAGAAACCAATTGGTAAAATAGCTCCTTAAAGATTCTAAGTATTTGACCCTTTTTATTTTAGTCACTAGGAAATCATAGTTTTCAAAACTTTCATTTTGGTCACTAACCAAAATGTCCATCCTCTAGAACTCATTTTACAAAATCGATATCACCATTATTAAATACATAATTAATAATGATTTTAGAGCATTTTTCTATAATTTTTCCAACACCAAAAATATACAATCCTGAAACTGACTCGAATCTCATCTCTGGTCAACCGGACCATTTAATAAACCACCAAACCGCTAAGCCCTAAAACCGGGCCTTTATTGTCACATAATAATCCAAGAAACATGCACATAGCGGGTCAGTCCAGTATGTCGTTCTCTAACACATACTTATGTATTGATTTTGACATCTTCATGTCAATGACAACACTTTATCATTAATCAACTACATATTAGTCTTAATATATTATTGTTGTCCTTGCCCACAATAATACTCGACTAAGGACATTCAAGAATAACTATATTATTCTAAAGACTTTATTATAATTCAGTTTATTTATAAATGCACAGAATAAGACTAAAAAATAATAATAGCTTTATATTAATAAACATGATAAAATAAGTATGTCTTTTACAACCATCTCATGATTGGTCTTTGGGCATACTCCAACAATCTCCCACTAGCACTATGACCAATCACCCATGTATCTAATACCAAGAGACTTAGTGTGACGATCACGATTCTGTTGTGTCAGAGGTTATATCAGTGGATCGGCGATATTGTCATCCGTTAGTACTCTGTATATTTCTACGTCCCCTCGAGATCAATGATTTCGCGAATAAGATGGTAATGCCTAAGTATGTGTTTGTATCGCTGGTGAGATCTAGGTTCTTTTGCTTGTGCGATGGCTCCGTTGTTGTCACAACGTAGATCTATATCATTTGATATGCTAGGCACAACCCCTAGTTCAGATATAAACTTTTTGATCCAAGCAACCTCTTTTACAGCATCGCTTGCTGTAATATACTCGGCTTCTGTTGTAGGATCTGCTAATGTATCTTGCTTTGAACTTTTCCATCTTACAGCACCTCTATTAAGGCAAAACCCGATTGCGATCGAAAATTATCCTTATCAGTTTGGAAGCTTGCGTCAGTATAGCCTTTTATACTTAGCTCTTTCTCACCTTTATACATAAGAAATGTATCCTTAGTTCTTCTTAAGTACTTAAGGATAATTTTTACTGCAACCCAATGACCTTCACTGGGATCTACCTGGTATCAATTTGTCATACTTAATGCATATGATACATCTAGACGTGTACATAGCATGGCATACATGACAGATCCAATAGCCAAAGCATATGGAACCTTACTTATGCGCTCTCTTTCTTGAGGCGTTGAAGGACACATTTCTTTCGAGAGTGAAATACCATGTCTCATAGGTAAGAATCCTCTTTTAGATTGTTCCATACTGAATATTTTCAGTATTTTATCTGTGTATGTATTTTAACTTAGTCCTATGAGTCGTCTTGATCTATCTCTATAATCTTGACTCCTAATATGTAGGTTGCTTCACCCCAAGTCTTTCATAGAAAAATATTTTCCTAACCAAGTCTTTACAGACTGTAAGGTAGGTATGTCATTTCCTATTATTAGTATGTCATCCACATACAATACCAAGAATGTGACAGTGCTCCCACTGGTTTTTTTGAAAACACATGGTTCATCTTCATTTTTAATAAAACCAAAGTCTTTGATTGCAACATTAAAACGAAGATTCCAACTTCAAGAAGCTTGCTTCAATCCATAAATGGATCTTTGTAGCTTACATACTTTTTGGGCATCCTTTGGATCGACAAAACCCTCTGGTTGTGTCATGTACACATCCTCATCTATTTTTTCATTAAGGAAAGCGATTTTGACATCCATTTACCAGATTTTATAATCATAAAATGCAGGTATTACAAGCAATATCTGAGTGGATTTAAACATAGCAACAGGAGAAAAAGTTTCATCATAGTCTATACCATAAATCTGACGAAATCCTTTAGCGACCAAACGCCCTTTGTATGTTTGTACATTGCCATCCATGTCGGTCTTCTTTTTGAAAACCCATTTACACCCTATGGTCTTTATCCCTTCAGGTGAGTCAACCAAAGTCCATACTTGGTTTTCTGACATGGAATCCATCTCGGATTTCATGGATTCTAGCCATTTCTCAGAGTTTAGGCTCGCCACTGCTCCCTGATAAGTTCTAGTCTCATCTTGGTCCATGAGGAGAACATCACCATGCAATGTGATTAGAAATCCATATCTCTCAGGCGCATTGCATTCTCTCATAGATCTCCGTAGTGGTTGTGTTTCAAGAATGATTGGATGTTCCTCAACTATTTGTGGAACTTGTTGTTGTTCAATCTCTGGTTCAGTAATCTATGGTTGACCTTGAATTTCCTCAAGTTCAATATTTCTCTCATTTTTTTTCTAAAAATAAATTTTCTTTCGAGGAAGACTCTTGTTCGAGCAACAAACACTTTGTTCTCAGATGGATTGAAGAAATAGTATCCTTTAGTTTCTTTAGGATACCCCACAAAATTACACTTATGAGATTTGGTTCAAGTTTGTAGACATCTGATGTTTAACATAAACTTCGCATCCCCAAATTTTCTTAAAAGACATACTAGAATGCTTCCTAGTCCAATCTCATACGGTGTCTTTTGAACTGATTTAGATGGAACATGATTTAGTGTGAAAGCAGCTGTTTCTAGCGCATGTCCCCAAAAAGAAGTTAGAAGATCATCATGACTCATCATTGATCAAACCATGTCTAACAATGTTCGATTTCTCCTTTCAAAGACTTCATTATGTTGTGGAGTACCAGGAGGTGTAGGTTGTGAGACAATCCCCATTCTTTAAGAAGTTCATCAAACTCTAAGCTTAAGTATTCTCCTCCTCGATCTGATCGAAGAGCATTGATACTCTTTCCTAGTTGGTTTTGTACTTAATTCTTAAATTCCTTGGACTTGTCAAGGGCTTCAAATTTATGATGCATTAGGTAAATGTACCCATATCTACTGAAATCGTCAGTGAAAGTAATGAAGTATTGAAACTCTCCTATGGCTTGTGTATTCATTGGTCCACATACATCACTATGTATTAGATCTAATAAATCACTTGCTCGCTCGTTTTTACCGTCAAACAGTGATTTGATTATTTTTCCCATTAAGCAAGGTTCATATATATTAAATTGTTCGAAAACAAAAGAATCCAAAAATCCATCTTTATGAAGTTTTGATATGCGTTTCTCACTTATATGACCCAAGCGACAATACTAGAGATAAGTTTGATTAGAGTCATTTGTTTTTGATCTTTTCGTATTTATGTTATATATGGAATTGTCTTGATCTAAGATATAGAGGTCATTTATTAAATGTGCCATACCATAAAAAACATTATTGAGATAAAAGGAACAACTATTATTCTTAATAATAATCTCAAAACCAATCTTGTCCAAACAAGAAATTGAAATGACGTTTTTAGTCAAACTAGGTACGAAATAACAATTCTCCAAATCTAAAACATGTCCACTAGATAATGACAAAGTATATGTTCCTACAGCTAATGCACCAACTCTTACTCTATTTCCCCTTGTAGGTCTACATCTCTTTTTGCCAATTTTCTACTCCTTTTTAGTCCCTGTACAGAAGTACAAATGTGAAAACCACAACCGGTATCTAAAACCCAAGAAGTAGACGTTGATATATTTATATCAATAACATAAATACCTTATCCGAACTTTCTATTTTCTCCTGCCTTCTTGATGTCCTCAAGATAGACATGACAGTTTCTCTTCCAATGTCCAGCATTGTTGCAATGGAAACACTTTCCTTTTTTTGTAACTCCTCCTTTGGGATTCAATGTAGCCTTTCCTTTGTTGGGCTTTCATTTTCTGGTATCCTTTCGGACCATCAGAATGGGCTTGCATCCAACTTTTTCCATGTTGTTCTTAACAGACCAAGAAACTGAGGTAGCGATTTGTTAATTTTATTCATATTGAAATTAAGAACAAACTGATTAAAACTATCCAGCAATGATTGCAGGATAACATCAATAGCCAATTCAACACTTAGATGGAAACCCAACTTTTCCAGGGTCTGAATATACCCTATCATTTTGAGAACATGAGTTTCTACTAGAGTTCCCTCCACCATCTAGCATTGAAACAAATCATTAGAGGTCTCATACCTCTCTTGACGAGCTTGCCCCTCATATAATTCCTTGAGATTTTTAACCATCTCATAGGGAACCATGTCCTCATGTTGCTTCTGAAGCTCATGAGTCATGGTCGCAAGCATCAAACACCCGACATCTACCATGTCACTTGAGTATTTTTCAAAGGCTTCCAATTCATCTTTGGAGGCATCATCTGTTGGCTTTTTAGGGACGGGTTCTTTGATGACTTGTAATTTTCGTTCTTGCTTGAGGATAATCTTCAAGTTACGAAACCAGTCAAGAAAGTTCATGCCATTTAATTTGTCATTCTCAAGGACGGATCACAATGATACTGAGTTTGAGTGAGTTTGCCATAACAAATTTACAATGATAAAATATGATTTATAAGTACCTTTTATCATGTTTATAAAGTAATAACATTCCCATTATTAAAAACCCTCAAAATTGAAAAACTTACTAAAAAGTATTTCTAGTGGGTAAGGATCCATATTTCATTTCATCCTAAGTCAGCTTTGGCTTTACTCCTAGAATTCAATTATTTAGGTAAGCAACACTTGCTAATTACATCTCATGTAATTCCTTTATTTGGTGAACAACTATTGTTCCTAATCATCTCATGATTATCCAAATCATTAGCCTTTAGGTTTCTAATCTCATTAGGACAACCTAGTTTAACCATTATTACAACCAGTGAATATCACTTGCTTATTCTTCGCGTTTAACCAAGATAGATAAAGTACTTCGCTTTGGCAAAACCTACATAGTACCGATAGAGGCTTTAACGAGGGTTAATATTGGATGGCTATTTTAATTAAATATGGAGGGTTTTTGTTATATTAATCTCACCATTCAAGTATGATCGAATCAGTTACCATCATGCTAAAACCATACATTGTAACACATATATGTAAAGCAGTAAATATAAATGCAATGGTTATAGTTCGTAAAACTAAGGTGGCCCATCCCAAGCCAATGGGAGAACCAAAATAAACTAAAGATAGAACTTGCTTCTCAAGCATCTAATCCACCTTTAATCGGCCCATCATTCTACTCCTGTGATCCACGATTTCTTCGCAAATATTACAATTTTTCAGAAACTCATTTTACATACGAGGGAGTAAGATGAGACGAGAATTACAATAGATGAAAGAATGGCACGACACGCATGGCGTAATTATAAATATAAAACCAAAGTAAATAGGCTATTGGGCTATAACCATGCATTTCAAACACCGTGCATATCATCCCAAACATACACATGTTTTATCTTGTTAATTATAATTACCAAAATAGTTCCTACGACCTTTGTTGCCTACGCGGTCCAGCAAATCCGGTGCTGCCGGTCCACCCGTAGAGTGCGGGCCGGCGACCCCGGTCTGCTTGGAAATTTTTTAATTTTAGAACTTCGATTACTATATAAAAACCTCATGATTTGATAACTTTTATCAATAGATTCGTGTTTTTGGAATTTTTTTAATCCCTAAGGTTTTTCGCACTAGAACAACCATTGTTCCTCTACCGAAAATGATCTGCTATCAGAATCGCATGTTCATCATGTTAACAATTAACATACGAACATAAAAACCTTACAACAACAAACACGTGATTAATGTTTAACCATCGATTGTAAAAACTTATTTAAAACAGATTAACATATTAAATGTGACTGGATTCAATTTCTTTGTTTTGCATAAATATCGTATACTCGTCAAAACAGAAAAACAAAACATACATATCATACAAAAGCATCATCCAAGTATTTAAGTCTGAATTTGTATCGTACAAGTCGCTCAGATACCACTATTGGGAAACGCCGGTACACCCCATGGCGCAGCGAAAAAATTATCCGGCGTATTCTGCCAGTGATCCATGTACGAGGAACGAATTCGGGGTGAAAAAAGATGAAATGTTACCTTAAATAAATCTGAAAAATCGCAGGGAGTTAGGAGAATCCAATTCTTCTAGCACTATATCGAATCCAAGTATTCACAATAGCGTTCCGACCTCTATGCAGTCCACCCGAATGAAACGAACAATATTTTACTTCTCTAACTGTTAGAGAGGTTTTTTGCAAAAGGCATATCTTCGGCTGCTAGACCTTATTCCTTTATATAGCATTCAAAATCCTAATTCTAATTAAATTTGGATTCATTAAATATACAATATATTTAACCGAATATAATTAAATATGTAGAATCTGATTCTACTTTAATTAGGTTTCTTTAGATATATATATTAATAGTATTTGATAATTACAATAATTATCTAGTATTAAAAAATATATAAACAAGATTATCTATAATTACAATAATTATAATAATTTTGGATTTTACTTGTTACGTGTACAAAAAGTTCGTACACATGCTATCTAGTCGATATTTGTCTGTTTCAATCATAGGATGTGACCTTTGTAGGTTCATGTAACGTTAGAGTAATATCTAGAACAATTCTAATATTACAAGCAATGAGTGACATCTAGCAATGCATCAATGCTACCTAAGTTATAGGAAGTCGTGGTTCGACATACCTTTTTCGTGATTAACTGTTTTCATGTATTACATTCTTTTGTCCTCATATCTAGATCGGACACAAGTCATGGAATAGTCACACTTCTTTGAGTTTTAAGCAAGAGAAGAGTAATACCACAGATCTCCGCTCTAAGTTTGCATGTACAAACTTTAGAGAATTCGTGCTAACATCGGGAGATGATTCGCCTGTATCAGCAACTATACCGGTTGGGGCGAATTCGTTTCTAAGGCAATGGTGTTCACCACGACACGTTTCAACTACTATTTCGATCTTTTTATTTTATTCTCAATCAATGTTAACACCCTTATTTTGTAGTATATTTACCAACATTAACAATCAATGGAACCCAAAAAAATCACGTGGTTCTGACACCAACCTTGATCGCTTCAAATCTAGCACAACTTCAACTTCCAAGAATCAATCTTTAACACCATTTATAATCTACGAGACCCAGACAACCTCCTCGCTAAAGCTAACTTACATCATTACCTCATCGGCCTCCGAAAAGTCATCTGTAAGTGTGAACATATGTATGCATGATTACTTATATGCCTTCATAGATGTCAATATATATGTATGTAAAAACCTCTAATGTCATGCCCAAATGCATGCATGTACTGGCATATATATATATAAGTGTTTATGCAGTGTGCATGTACAACTGTTCACAATTACTAATAACATTCTAGGACCAAAATTACACAGCCTAATCACATCCCCAGAACACCTCAATCAGCTTTGCCAAAACTTGCACCTACTTCAATTATGAAACAAACGCTTCCCTACAAAAGCCTATTAGCAAATTTTGATTGTCAGCTAAGATTCATCTCGACATCATTGTACACAAAAATACCACCACTTTTGCTATTCCCGAAACCAAGTATTCACAGAATACTCGTCTCATTGCAACCTCGAATGCCACTAGTGCATTCTCCGTCTAAACGGCATAACTATTAACCCTTATCAACCAACCGATCTTAAATGCCATTCTCGCTAACAACCGCACTGGTACTTAAAAAAAAATAGATCTTTCAATCAAACATATCCTCAAACCAACCATTATCACCATTACGTTCTTAACTCATACATTTCCTTAATTCCCATCAACACAACAAAAAGGATTTGGGAGCCGCATCAAAGTACGTCTCAATACCGAACCACCTTCGCAAACATAGAACAACACAGAAAAATTCCCTCAAAAGCACTTCAGAAAAGAATTCCTGAACAACACATACATTCAGAATCCGAACATTCCTAACCCCAAATTTATTCACATAAGCCAAGACAATTTCACAACATAAATCTCGACATCCTTTCAGCCTCATTAGCCAGAAGCACATCAAACATAATTCGGTCAATACCATAGAAATCTCTACTAAAAAATTAACTCTAATCTTTAAAACTTCATAACGTTCAAAATTAACAATTCAGTTTACTGCCATGATCCTACCAAGGGCACTCTTAACAATGATGGTCCGGACAAATATAATTTGCAGGCCTCACAACAAAGCTTGTTGTTTGATCATATGTTTCTCAAAAACAAGTTAGATTCTGGAAGTTTTACTTCTCTGCAGCCGCGGATGTTTTCTGCTTTATAGTTATCTTTTGCTTCTTTGATCTAAATTTTATTTTCTTCTAAACATAAATAAATTTAGTATTATATTACTAGTATTTGTTCAATTGTTCTCGTATTTTTGTGCGTACAAGTTGTTTTATTTTTACTTTTTTTATTAATGTATATATTAATTAAATTTTGGATTACGATGTAAATTGTGTATTTTTGTGCTAATCATGTCAAATTAAAATAAAGTATTTTTTAATATTCATTGAACGTATTTTATTGAAATTAAATTTACTAATGACCTCAAGTATACAACAGAGAAGCTTCAAGTCCCATAAGAATAAAAGCAGTTATCCCCATATTCACTATCAATCCTCTATTTTCCTTCTCCATTTCCTTATTTCCCTTCACTTCTCTTCAACCTTGGTTGCAGAATCTATGGTTGTTTCCTTGCTTTGTTTCTTACTTACATCGTCTTTCAAGCTATCACCATTGTTATGAGTATTTTAGTCTAAAGTCGTATCACGTACCTGATACGTCCCCGTATCAGGGACATATTAAGTACTACTTGAATACCTACAAGTATTTATTCTCTCCTATTTATTCTTCTATTTTTCAACTTTTTTTTTCTTTTTTTTTCGACTTTCTCTTGCTCAAATGATTTAACTATTAAGTATAAAAGTATGTGTGATATCATGCTCACATAATTTTTTATGACTTTTTATTTTTACATAGTTTTAGAATTTAAATTTTATTTTATATTTATCGTATCTTTACCGTTTTTGTACCTTGTAATTATAGATATTGTCATTTTTTGTCTCATTTTCATGCTCGTACCCATATTTGTACCCGTATCAGTGCATCATAAGTTCTTGATAACATTCTAAGTTTATGGGATCTCTCGTTTTCCTTCATCAGTTTTTACAATTTCAGTTTTAATCATAGCAGGTAAACAGCTTCATAAGTACTTCTTTCTGGTTTAGCCTCGTCTGACCACTTTGTTTTAGGTTGTTCATCGATAGAAGCTTTATTAGTGTCATGTTTTCTTTTGGAGGATCAATTGCTGTTGTTTTTTGGATCAAGTTTGATGGTATCTTTGTAACCTTAAAGACCTGACTTAGACATTACGACTGAAACGTGAAGGCACATTATTCTAAAAATTCAATAAATCACACTTATTTTAAATTAAAATTACATATTAATTATCATGCTCATTAAAAGTTATTTAATAAAGTAATTAATGTTTGGATTTTCTGTTTAATCTTAATAAGGATATTATTCAATAATTCTAATTCTAATTCTAATAATAATAATAATAATAATAATAATTATTATTATTATTATTATTATTATTATTATTATTATTATTATTATTATTAGGTAAAGTTCACAAACGGACACTAAATTATTTTTAAATGCTCATTTTGGTAATTAATTTTTTTAAAATTACAAAATAAACATTAAACTTTAGTTTTTGTTATAAAATGATCATTTAGCTATTAAGGGGTGACGTGTCAGTTAAGAAATTTTGTATAATTACATATTTAGTCATCCATATTTATAAATTCAATCAGGTTAGTCTTAATTCAAAAAAATAATAAATTTAACCCTCATTATTTACACATTCTATAAATTTGGTCATATTTTTAATTATAAATAATGAGGGATAAATTTGTTGAATATTTTTCGAATTATGAATAAAATAATTAAATATATAAATATGGAGGACTACATATACAATTATACACATTTTATTAATTGTGACATCACCATCATAACTGTAGTTAAATGCTCAATAACAATTTTATAACAAAAAACAAAGTTTAATGACCATCTTGTATCGTTTGAAAGTTTGATGACCAAAATTAAAAATTTTGAAATGGTCTAGTGACCATTCGTTAACTTTATCCTAATAATTAATGACATTTAATAGAAGAAAAAGACAGCTCGTTAAATTTAAACTATAATGCTCAAAGAATCTATGGATGCCAAAATAAGTTTTAAGACCCCAAAACCATCAATGTCCAAAGTTCATTACAAAAATGGCCAAAACATGATACAGAATAGGAGCAAAGTTTAAGTCAAACAGTCTATAAAATCATACGATATAAACATAGGTATATGCCAGCCAATCCTCCAATTACAAAACCAGGTTCACCCGAATATGAGAACATATAAGGGAGAGAAAACTAAAGGGTTAGCTAGGAGAGAGCTTAGTGCGTCTGCAAACAAACCCAAGCATCACATTAACCATCAAACAAGCATATTATCTATCCATGCAAGAAATTAAGGCGTACATGGGGAGCAACATCATGTAATGCAATGCATGCTAATGAGCCCTAAGTACCCAACGTCATTCGTTAGCATTGAGGTCGAGTCAGATCGAATTCGGGTTATGTCGGGTCAAGTTAATGGTTCAACTCGAGTCAGTCGAGTTTGGGTCAACAATGGGTTGATCCCAACTCAAACTCAATTCGGATTCGGGTTGGGTCAGTTTCAGGTCGAGTAAATACCAAGTTCAGGTTTGAACGGTTAATTATCGAATTAATTCAGGATGGACTTCAGGTCGGGTACTTTCGAGTATCAAGTTAAGTTCAAGTCGAGTCATGTCAGTTTCAGAAAAAATTTAGGCCGAGAACTATCTATTTCGGGTGAACTTCAAGTCATGTCTTAACCGAGTGTAGATGAATTTCGGGTAGCAAAGTCGGGCTTTTAGCCCTGTAAAACTTTTTCTATAAGATCTGAAAGCTTAAATTTCTACAAAAATTTATGGTTAAAGTACACAAATAGTCACTAAACTATCTCCAAAAATACAAAATGGTAACCAAACTTTCAAAAGTTACATAATGATCATTTAACTTTCATTTTTGTTATAAAATGATCACTGATCCATTAACTACCATTAAGTGGGTGACTTTGCAGTTACGAAAATTTGTATAATAACACATTTAACCTTCCATATTTACACATGTCAATTTTGACATCAATAATGAGGGTTAAATTAGAATTAAATTGATTGAGTGTGTAAATATGGACGATTAAATGTGTTACTATTCAAATTTTCGTAACTGCCACATCAACCACTTAACAACAGTTAACGACTCAGTGATCATTTTATAACAAAACTAAAGTTTAATTGTTATTACGTAACTTTTAAAAGTTCGGTGACCATTTTGTATTTTTAGAGATAATTTAGTGACTATTTGTGTACTTTACCCAAAATTTATTTAGTTTGATAAAAAAATGTAAAACTTTGAAGTCCCAAATTGTGTAGCGGAGACAAAAACTTAGAAATTCAAAAAGGCTTTATATATGTTCTACTTCTTGGTTAATGTTTTTAGAGTTTATTCACTCAGATGTACTTTAATACTTATTATTATGTATAATAAGTATGGGTGTATTCGGTTCGATTCAATTCGGTTTTTTAACAAAATATGAACCAAACCGCAGTCTGCGATTTTTTAAAAAGAAAACCGAAACTGAATGGTAAAAAACTGAATTTTGCGGTTCGGTTCAATTAAGAACCGCGGTTTTAACGGGTTTTTTGTAATTCAAAAAAAATAAGCAAAACACATAACATATTTTAATTTATCATTAGACACTCAAATATCAATTTATTTTGCCATTAAGAACAAGAAAACATATGTCTTGAGCTCTTGGCAAATCTAAGATTTCAAAAAAAAATGAATTAAAAAATAACGATGATTACAAAACAGACAATCTATCTAAAAAATAAATCACATAAAATATTCATTTAATTAATATCCACTCAATGATTCTACATCACCAACTTAGAACACAAATATGTAGTCTAATATATTGTTTGATTAAAACCAAACTCAAATATTCAACATAGTAAAACAACTCTTGAATAGTAAATATAAAAACATATTCTAATTTGAAACACAATATTCAATCAACTTAATATTATAAAAATATGTCCAAATATTCTAAGAAAATGTCTTAAAAACAAATCAAAATATTTCAAGAGACTATCTTTAAAATATATTTGATATGTGTATTTTTTAATTCAGGTTGATATGGAATAAGTGGGTTTCATATGAAAACCCGAAACCGAACTGAATTGAGAACATTGAGTTTTAAACCGAACCGAAAATCGAACCTCAACATGCAAACCCGAACTGAACCGCATAGCCCGATTCGAGTCGGTTTTTCGATTTTCTCGGTTTCGTTGCTGACCCCTAATAATAAGTTTATAAATTTGGATAGTTTCGATTTTAATTTTGATACTTTCATAATTTGTAAAATGTAAATTTGTAATCTTACTCTAACAATAAGTAATAATTTTGTTTCAATAACAATAACACTAACAACAATAACAAATTAACAAGTAAATAATAACAAGTTATATTTATTTTTTAAAACAATAATAAATTAATAACAACATTTTTTAATAATAAGGATAAATTATGTAAATCATCACTGAACTTTACTCTTACACTTATTTTAGTTAATGAAGTTTTAAAGCGTTCAATTTACTCACTCAATTTTCAAATTGTTGATGTGTTCACCAAAGCACTACTAAGAGCAAAACTTTAATGAACTTATATCCAAGCTGGTGATCTACAACATTTATTTACCAACTTAAGGAGTGTAAATTAACATAGATTGCAAAAAATTAAGAAATTATATCCCTAAATATGTAGATTGATGTAGATTGCAGAAAAGTATCACTCTTGAAAAAAATATAATCTCTTGAAGTGAATTTTTTTAAATCAAACATAAATATACAATTTTAAAAAAATATTATTATCCATGGTAATCAATTTTCTCGCTAACCAAATGCACCTGAAGGAAAAGAACAGCCAAATGCAGCATGCCGATCCAACCAAGAAACACCTAATATTAAGGAGGAAGCTTCGAGGAAAGTGCATGCATGTGTAAATCAATATTAAAGTAAGACGGAAAGAGCAGGCCGAAGTAACATGCATTGTCGTCACTCGCCGACCTATATGTACTTTGATGCGCTGCGGTTGCCGAGTGCCGCCCGCGTAATTTACGATGGTAATATGTTAATGGCAACCAACCGTTGGATGAGATGGTTAAAATTACAAACTCTAGTTAGGAAAATATCTTCGACAAGTAACTAATTATGTTGCACAGATACGAATATAAAAACGAAGACGAAAAATAATAATTTTTAATATTATAAAATATAAGTGCGATAAATATAAAATAAATTTTATATTTTTAAAAAATATAAAAATAAAAAGTCATGTAAAAAGTATTTAAGCATAACATTACACTTATTTGTATATTTATAGTTAAATCATGTAAGCAAGATAAAAGTCGAAAAAAAAGAAAGATATGAAAAGAGTGAGAGAATAGAAGAAAAAATAGAAAGAATAATACTTGTTGGTACCCAAGCACCTAATATGTCTATGCTACGGGAATGTATCGGGTACAATAGTACGGCTTTAGATTGAAGTACCCATAATTTATAGGTGACTAATTTCTTGCATGGTTTCGTGTTTTGACTGCCTATACTAGTACTGCTAACAGTGGTGGAACTTGACACTCAAAGTTGGGCAACTAGGAATTGTCAAATTATTCGAATCCGACAAATATCAATCCAACCTTATAGGATTGGAGTTTTTAAAATTTAGATCAGGTCGGTTTTAGAATGAAAGAGATAACTGTTAAAACGCCTTCTTATTATATTGTTTAATTATCTCTTTATGTAATAAAAATATTTTTTAGTTGTGTCGTGCCGGATGAAGTCGAAGACAAGTTTTTATACTAAAATCTGGTTGAGTCGAGTTGGTAAAAAATCTAACCATGCTTATCCTAGGGTGAAATTATTTCTTTTATGGTGTTTCTTCAATAGAAATCAGTCTAAAATTGTCTAAATACTATATGATATTGTTAAAGATTTTCAATTTTTCATCAATCAAAAAATTATAAAAAACCCCATAAAATTTGGATTTTCTTCCGATAAATTTTTTTATACTTTTTATTTGGATATAACGTTGTCTGAGAAGTAATTAAAAAACATAATATTGAAAAAAACTCTTAAAAAACTAACTTGCGAGGTATTTTAACATTTAAAAAATAAGTTTAAATTCGTATATATGTTATTTATCTTTACGATTATTAAGTCAAATACATTAAATTTATATTTTGAGGGTACCAATTTATTTGATATAAATATATATTAATGAGATTTTAAGAAAATAAGGAGAAAGTATTTTTTAAACTTTTTGAGGGGCAAATAATTTTTTAAAAAATTTTAAGGATTTTTTTGACAATTTTTCAAATTTTAGGGGGTATAGCACTCAGCCACTCACAAGTCTTGCCTACCTTCCGCCCCTGACTGCTGAGAGAATGGTCGATTATTTCATTGCAACGAAACATGTTATGACAACAACAAATTAAGCTTAATTACCATTTTTTTCTCTGTTAAAGCCAAATCTTTAACAAATCAAGAAGAAAGTATAAGTTTTGTTATGTAATCAAAAGAATTAATCATAACTTAATTTTGCTAATATCCCAAGGCTCTGTTATCAAGAATTTAAACAACGGTCATAACTAAAATAGTGGTCGTTATATAGCGATATAAACACTATCCGAAATCGTGATATTTACAATTGTTATGTCCGTAATAGTACATGTTATTAACAAAATCACAACCGTAATATCTGCAGTAATCACAATAACATTTGTTATATCCATAATCGTAATAAGCTCAACGTAATAAAAAACACGACCACAAACACAATTTAAATCACTGTCTATTATAGCTATTAGATTTCAACAAATTTGCCTTTCATTTGTTTCTTCTAATTTTCTTATTTTTTTTCACATTCCATTGATCATGTCCAGATCAGCATTCAGCAGCGTGGATTAATCGACAAGGATGATTCTTGGAGAGAGACATGATGTGGATTCTTACAACTTCAGTTTAAAGAAATCTAAAAACAAGGAATAAAGTTATTTCAGGCACACTGAGAATAATTAAAAAGAAATTTAAATTACATCAGATATTGTTGGATTTAAAACATTGTATGTTTATACCATTAAATTCCAGGCATATTCGGCCGGTTAGTCAAACTGTTCACCTTTGCTCCCTCATATTCCCTTAAGTCATGAGATCTAGACCCATTAGGAGCACCCTATTCCTTCCCCTAAAGTCCTCCATTCCCCCCTCTAGATAAGATTAAAATTAGAATTTATTTTAAAAAAGTCAATTGCTTTAATTATAAAACTAAGGGCTCGTTTTTTTTTTATCAATAAAATATAATTTTATTAGAGGAATAAAAAAATCATACAAGCATATTAGCACAAGCCTCATTAAACAACCCTCCTAAAACTTAAATGAGGGAAAAAGAGTGCATGTCCTAATAATATGTCAGACAAATAGACAACTCACTAATCAAATAACAAGATCCACTCCAAACTCCCAGCAATACATGCATAAAATCAGCAACATAATCCACTCCCAAAATATGTCATATATATGGAATAACCAACAAACAAATAGCAGAATCTATTCCAAAATTCCAGCAATTCATGCCCAAAATCAGCAACATAATCCACTTTAAAACCCTAGCAAATCATTCATAAAATCAGCAACATAATTCACTCTAAAAAAATACCATATATATGAAATAACCAACAAAGAAAGAGAAGAATCTACTCCAAACTCCCAGCAATTCATGCTAAAATCAGTAACATAATCCACTCTAAAACTCCAGCAACTCATTCACAAAATCAGCAGCATTCATATACCAATTGCACTCGACTAATTAAAGAACTAAGAAACAAACTCAACGCCACCCTTCGTCAATGCATCTTCTAAATTGTTCATCCCTCGATGTACATTTATGAAGCACATACCGGGGAGTATTGTGATACCGTCAGTTTGGAATAAACTATAATATCATGTGTGAAGCATGCATAAAAAAAATTAGCAATTTAGTGATGTATAAACCATAAACCAGAACAATCCACAAAATTATCTTGTAACTGATTAATTATATGGAGATAAACTCCATTGTTACCGGCTAAGGCTCAATGTCCAGAAAAATACCACCCATCAAACCACATCCAAAATTTAACTATAACCCACAACAATCACACAGAACACAACACCCTACTTATTAATCACATCCCGTGACCTCGAACATTCCAATTCGACAGCCACAATGCTATCCGTTAATGATTTCGGGCATCAAAGATGCGAGCCAAATCCTTAAAAATATTCTTCTCTTTTTCGATTGTTGATACGCCTAAAAGTTCGACCATTTCTAAAGATTCATTTGCCTCCTTTAATATCGCTTTCTTACAGTTCAAAAAACCGGAGTCAGACAAAGAGCCATTTGCAATTCCTTGAGATTTTAGATTCTTTCGAGGACGACTTCTCCCTTTCTTATTCTGGCGATTATCTGCTTCAATTCTTTCCCCCGACAATAAAAAATTATGAAATATATCGGACACTTGTCTAAATTTCTTGAACTTTCCTTCATATTGAATAACATCGGCCTTAGAGAAACCCATCCTCACCAATGTTTTGCACGTCCCTCGAGATTACCTCAAGGCCACATTGATTGATCACATGGTGAGAGATTTCCTCATTCGAGCTAGGACCTGAATGTTGAGAAGTCTGAACAATGCAGTCTACAATTTCAGTCGTAAGTTGATGATCCTCTTTATCACGAAACATAAGACTAGACTGTTCATCCGATGTCCCAACACTCTTATCACCCCTTGCCTGCTCCTCGCCTAAATCCAGCCTACACGACACCTCCCACAAATGGTTGTCCTTCCATACCACTGGCGCATTAATCTCAGTAGACTCCGTTACAACAATCCCAAAAGACATCGCAACCCTACTAGTCATTCTATCTAAACTGTCCCCCTGGGCTTCCAAGAATGTTTCCCTTTGCTATCCCTCGTTTCCATTTGCGCCAACTATACATAGATTTTTGACCCGTGAAGCCAGAAACCATCCAAACGCTCAATCACCCGCAATGCATCTCTTCTCGTTGCCATTCGTATGAAACCAAATCGCCTACCATCTCTTGCTCGTTTGGATGACACTACAACACCCACCACAACCCATGACGATCAAACGCCTGTCATAAACCTTGTCAATGAAAACGAGGTGGGACATTTGCAACATAGCACTTCCAAACACGGTGCTGGCGGGCTCTCTCCGGAAATCCTACCATGGTTTGGCAAGTATTTGTTGATATTATCTAATATTATTTTCATTGTGAAATACGAATGGAATTGTCATTGTTATTTGCCGTTGAAGATTAGACCATTCTAATAGACTAAGGGCTCGTTTAATTCACTAAAAATAAGTTCCAGAAAATGATTTCTGTAAAATGACCTATATTTTCTTAAAAATAATTTTTTGAAATATTTTCTAGTGTTTAGATGATGTGTAAATTATTTTCGTTTGATAAATTTTCTAAAAAATATTTATTATAAATATTAAATACAATACATAATATAATTCATTACAAAACTTAATATTATTATTGTTAAATATTATAATAATTTAATACATCATCATCATTATTATTAAAATATTTTTAGTTTATGATTTTTAAAATAAAAAATAATGACTGATGTATTTTTCTTTTGATTAGGGATGTCTATGGATTTGCTGTCAGACCGCAACACGTACAAACATATCGAAAATACCTTAATATCTACAAGGAAGACGAAGAGGAAAGATCGTAGAAATGGAAGATCTTCCTTGAACATCATTTAAAGATAAGGAAGGCTGAAGGATGGGCTAAGAGTAGACCAGTCCTTTGTTGCATTTAGAATATGATGAATTCAAGGGTTAAGAAAGGAATATAATTAATATTATTAATTATATTATTTAAATATTAAAATATGATATTTATATTATATTATTAAAAAATCTAAAATTATAATATTCGAATACGAAT
Organism: Hibiscus mutabilis; assembly: GCA_019671005.1. Taxonomy (NCBI): domain Eukaryota; kingdom Viridiplantae; phylum Streptophyta; class Magnoliopsida; order Malvales; family Malvaceae; genus Hibiscus; species Hibiscus mutabilis. The sequence continues at coordinate 51,727,800 of CM033719.1, forward strand.
ATTATATTATATTTAAAATTATTAATACATATATTTTAAATATTTTAATAATTAATAGTTTTATTAAAATACTATTATAATATTATATTATATTAAATACATAAAATAATATTTTTCATTTTTGATAATTCAATAATATTATTTTTATGAAAATAAAAGATATTAATTATACTAATGATTTATTATATATTATTAAAATAAGAATATTATAATATAATTGAGCATATTATTATAATATTAAGAATTATTATATTAAAATAAGAAAAAATATATTATAATATTAAAAATTCTTAAATTATTATATTCAAATAAGAATATTATATATGTTTTTTGGAATTGAAAAGAGTGTAAAAACTATGAAATTACCGCAGGGGATTCATATCATGGTCTAATAGAGATAGAATAACGTCTGGAGGGACATCAAAAATAGAGGTGCAGTAGCGCGGTAGATTGTCGAGCTTAGCAAGCATGTCTGTCGGTCTGTTACCCTCACGAGAAGTCCACTGAAAATCGATAGCCCATCCCAATGTAAGATGTTTAGCAATGGCACGGACAATTGAATTGTAATCTGAGCTTGCATTCAAACATCTCAAATGCGCGATCACCTCTTTACTATCCGACTGAATTAAAAGACGTTCGAAGCCATTATCCCATGCGAATTGTAATCCGATGAGGATTGCCCAGAGCTCCGCATGAAGAGGTTGTGTGATCCCTATGGACTTATTAAAACCAAGTATCCAGGAGCCATCATCAGAGCGGAAGAGGCCACCCACCGAGACTACCCCATTTGTTGGCGAGACAGCACCGTCAACGTTTAAGCATGCCCATCCCACGTCCGGTCTTTACCAGTGAGTGCTGGTAATAAGGGGTCGTTGCTGTTGGAAGCTATTATCCTGACTTTCAGTGTAGTATCGTGCCCAAGTAGCACTTTACTGAAGGATAACACTCGCAGGAGACAGATTACCATTAAATACAAAGTCATTTCGGTTCTTCCATATTTGCCAAAGAGAGGAAATAAACATCAGGTTCCAAGGTAAGCCTCAAGTTTGACGAATCCCACGGCTACCCAGATTCGAGAGAAACCATTCCTTGTAATTTGATTGAAAAAAGAATCGCGGAGGCTTAAAGGAAGAAGATTTAACCATACCTCTCGTGCAAACCGACAATCCCGAAGGGCATGGGATGCAGATTCAATCTCAAGAGAAAAACATGGACAATATGAGTGCTGCCCAACTGATCAACGACAGCGTTCCTCGTTGGTCATCAACTTTTCTTTGAAAGATAGCCACAGAAACAGACGTAAGCGCTGAGCCACTTGCTAGGTCCAAATTAACTTCCAACAAGTAGAACGAAGGGCCTCATTACTACCCATCAAAGAGACATAAGCGGATTTCACATCAAAGGAGAGTTTATCATTTAAACGCCATATTAGTTTGTCAGGCACATCATTTGGATCAGGACATCGAATACTCAGAATATGCTGAACCACATCCAGAGTGAACAAAGACGAGAGTTTCTCCAAATCCCAATTACCAGTTGAATCCATGAGATCCAAAAAAGAAATATCATGAGAAGGAGCCAAATCATGCGATAAGAACGGCCGCAGAGGCCCCAACATCAAAACTCATATATCATCTAAAAGCCGGACAAACTCACCTGTGCCGAGTGACCAATCGAGGCTGGCGCGTAAATCACCTGTAACACCTTATTCCCGTATCGATTATCGAATATGAGTCAGAGATGTCACTGAACGATAACATGATTTTTATTAAAAAAATTCTATAAATTTAATACATTTGAAAATTATTTATATCGACTAATACACAAAATCGGAGCTCCTTTACTTTTTAAAAAATAAATTTGATTGTTTAGAAAAAATCATCGGACGTTGAACTAAAATAGACAAAACTATCCCATTTATACATGCCAATAAAATAAATGAAAAATCTCAAGTAGGATGTCATTACTGCGGCAGCTTGATAAAATTTTCTGAACTTGATGCAACTCTTTGCTTCGTCCAAAGATTCGAACCACCTACGTGTGCACAATCAACACACGCTAAGTACGAACTTAGTGAGGCAATAAACGAAGTTAATAACAATAATTTTAACTTATTCAACTTCATGACTACGCTTATATAACATGATATATGCCAATGCATCAACTTTCACATTGCATTAGTAATGATTTACTATATGCTAATGTCATAAGACTTTCATGCTTGTACATTTGTCATAATATGCCATATATTCATAATGCATCATGATCAATAGATTTGCATTACCATCATGTTAATCATATATTAACATAATATAAACCGGATATAATTTTCTTACCAATATACTTGACATTTATTCCAAAAGCTCATAAGCTTATTCACCTGTTAATCTTTTATTAACCAATAAACCATAGCCCAAATATAAGCCTATGAGGACCCTGGGTACACGAGTCAAATATGCACCGAAGTGCTAATACACATAAGGTCGTGCCCACCATATGCACTAAGTGTCATTTATATACACTATAGTGCTAAACCGAGTATGCAACATGCTGCTGGACTCTATGGCATGCCAACTATACCTTGTCCCTCAATGACATACTTGGGGCATATATTCCATATTTATTTCATCCATGGCAATGTATATCAACATAATTTTAACATTGGACAGTTCATACCTGAAATAACATTCATAATATAACATCATATATAACTAGTGATCCATGCATTTATATTCAACTTTTTGACATATTTAAAATATGTCAATCATATGCTCCATGACATAAATATAATGACAATAAAATTTGGGTAGGCTCATCGCAAGCCATCCCAATGATGTATAAAACATCAATGCGTCATGATATGTATGCAATTGCACTCACATTGACACTTCTTATCCCAAACTAAATTGAATAACTTAAAGAGAACTTCAAACTTGGTCATTGCTTTATCTACTGAATTTTTGATTTCTCAGGTTTACTTGAATGCTTCACATTCATCCCTTACATGCACAAATTAATAACATCAATAAGGTACTCATTTTATGATATGTCAGTCTGCGCTACCTTCAAAGAAATATTTATATAAAATAATTTACAACTCGGAATTCGATTATGTTTGTTTTGACAAAAACTAGATTCGGTAAGCTGTTCAACCATATAAACTAATAGCCCAAATTCAACTCGTACGATTTATGAAGAATTTTTAAAGTCGAATTCCAGTGCTGAATTTCGGAGCAGATTAGTATTCTGTTTTCTGACCTTTCATCACTTAAAAATTCATATCTTTTGATATACAAATAGAAACCAGTCACCGTTTGTTTTAAACGAAACTAGACTGAACTAAGAATACAATGGTATAAGGATCAATTTCTAATTATTTTTGTAGAATTTATGGTGAATTTCCAAAATCACTGTCACGTAATAAATTTTCTAGGTAGATTCGTAAATTTGATCTTTAACATTCTTTCACCATTCCAACACTTCAAATTAACCTTCAATTACATTATTCCAACATTTTCCTTTCATGACAAACTCCAAATTTAACTTGATTCCAATAAACCTAAATTAATCTTGACTTGCCAAAATTAGGGGTTTTACTTTACACTTAATCCTTCAAAATCAAACCACAAATAAATTTATATCCATAAACTATAAAATTTAATCCTCCAATTTCATGAGCATAGCTTAATCAATCCATGAAATTTTTATACCAAATGATAGAGAATTCAATCAACCTTGCATCTCATAACCAAACCCTAAATCCAAGCCACTTAGGGAGAAAAATCACAAAATCCCAAACTTACCTTATTTTTTTCTCTTCTCCATGCTTGCTGCTGAATGCTTGGAGAATACTTTTCTCCATATTATTTTTTTTGCCATTTTGATATGCCAAATGGTATTATTTAATCATATTTCATAAAAAATCTCCTTAATAGTTAAATAACTATTTTACCCCTAATATCCAATGCTCTAAAGCTTACCACTTGTCAAAATATTAATCTGATAGTCAAAAATAAACCAATAAGTTAGTAGTTACCAACTTTGCCCTTGTAATTTTTCAAAATTACAATCTTGCCATTATTCATCCAACGACTCATATTTAACATGAAAAATCAACTTAAATCCAATGGTCCATGTTAAATCATTCCAAATTAAGGCATGGAAAATATATTATTAATCTTGCCTTATTATCTAACAAAATATCTCTAATATTCGATTCGATTCGATTATCCGAATTTTTCTCGAACTTAACCCTTTTATAGCTTTTAACACAATTTTTGTACCAAAAATCTGAGTAACACGAAAGCGTCATTCTTGGGGGTAAAATGTTCATTTACGGGACTAAAATACATAACTTTCAAAAATTATAATTTAGTCCCTAGACTTTTCCTAAGTTTATACTTTAGTCACCAAACTTTCATTTTATTCATTTGGTCACTAACCAAAATTTTGAGGTATTACAATTCTCCCCCTTAAGAAAATTCATCCTCAAATTTTCTTTACGTACTTGGTTCAAAAAGATACATATACTGCTATTTCATTGCTTCCTCCGTTTCCCAAGTAGTTTCTTCCACTTTGTGGTTTCTCCACTGAATTTTAACTAGAGGAATCTTTTTGTTCCTTAATTGCTTTTCTCTTCGAGCTAAGATTCTTACAGGTTCTTCATCGTATTTCAAATCCGGTTGAATTTCAATTTCTTCTGGTGTAATGACATGCGAAGGATCTGATCGATATTTTTGAAGTAGGGACACATGAGACACATAATGAACCTTACTCATTTCCGGTGGTAATGCTAGTTGATATGCCATTGGACCAACCCTTTTCAAAATTTCATAAGGACCAATGAATCTTGGAGTAAGTTTGCCTTTTCGTCCAAATCGTAATATCTTTTTCCAATGTGAAACCTTTAAAAATACTTTATCTCCAACTTTAAACTCAATATCTTTTCTTTTAAGATCTGAGTACGACTTTTGTTTGTCAGAAGCGACCTTGAGATTATCTTGAATTATCTTTACCATGTCCTCTATTTCTTGAACAAGATCTGGTCCAATGATTTTTCGATCCTCTAGTTCAAACTAATTCAATGTTGTTCCTCATTTTCTTCCATATAATGCCTCATAAAGTGTCATATTTATACTTGATTGGTAACTGTTGTTATAAGCAAACTCAGCTAATGGAAAATATTTTCCCATGAGCCTACAAAATTATTAAACATGCTCTGAGCATATCTTCGAGTATTTAAATAGTCTTTTCTGATTTTCCATCCGTTTGATGATGGAAAGCAGTACGAAAGTGTAGTCGAGTTCCTAATGCTTAATGTAATGCACTCCAAAACCTTGAAGTGAAATTTGGATCTCTATCGGATATAATAGACATAGGAACACCATGTAATCTAACAATTTCCTTAATATATAACTCCGCTAACTTATTCAAGGAGTAGTTTGTTCGAACTGGTATGAAATGTGCTATTTTAGTCAATCGATCCACAATCACCCAAATCGAATCATTCTTACTTGGCGTCAGTGGTAAGCCTGTTACAAAATCCATAGTAACCTTTTCCCAATTCCATTGTGGAATTGAAATTGGTTGAAGTAACCCTGATGGAACTTGATGTTTCGCCTTTACTTGTTGGCAAGTTAAACATTTAGAAACAAACTCGGTGATAGCTCGTTTCATGCCACGGTGCCAAAATCGACTATTTATATCTTGATACATTTTGTTGCCTACTGGATTTATAGTTAAAGGACTGTAATGTGCCTCCGAAAGTATTTCCTTCTTTAGTTCATCATCTTTAGGAATATATATTATAAAATCCTTCCCAGATTCTGGTTGTACCAAAACATGAGCTTCTGGTAATATCCTCTTTAATTTGTCAAAGCATTCTTGATATTTATCTGTCCAAACAAATGGCACATCCTTTCTTAATAGCTTAGTTATTGGAGCAGCAATCATTGAAAATTCTTTCTCGAACTGCCGATAATAACCAGCTAATCCCAAGAAACTTCTCACCCAAAGACATTCTGAGGAATTTTCCTTTCTAGGATTGCTTGAATATTTTTAGTATCGACTCAAATCCCTTCAGTTAAAACTATATGTCCAAGGAAAGCTACTTCAGACAACCAAAATTTCACACTTTGACAGCTTTGCATATAATTTCTTTTCTCAGAGGATCTAAAAAACTACTCGGAGGTGAGTATCATGATCCTCTTTGGTTTTAGAATAAACCAATATATCATCTATGAATACCACCACAAATTGGTCTAAATATGGCTGAAATACCTAATTCATTAGATCCATGAAAGCTGCTGGTGCATTTGTAAGTCTAAAAGACATTACTACAAACTCATAATGTCCATATCTAGTTCTGAAAGCTGTCTTTGGTATATCTGCTTCTTTGATCTTCTTCAATTGATGATACCCCGATCGAAGATCAATTTTAGAAAACACTGTTGCTCCTTTAAGTTGATTAAAAAGATCATCAATCCTTGGCAGAGGATATTTATTCTTCACCGTCACTTTATTAAGTTGACGATAATCCATACATAACTTTATTGATCCATCTTTCTTTTTCAAAAACAAGACTAGAGCTCCCCAAGGTGATATACTAGGTCGTATAAAACCTCGATCCCATATTTAATGTAACTGAACCTTTAACTCTCTAATCTCTATAAGAGATATTTTGTACAATACCTTTGATATAAGTTCAATGCCAAAGAAAACCTAAATCCTGAATTTCACTTCACAATCATACGGTAACCCTGGCAATTCCTGAGAAAACACATCATATTATTCATTAATAGTTGAGATACTTTCCAAGTTCACCTTTGAATACTTATATGTTCACAACAAAAGCTAGAAAGTTCTTACATCCTTTACATCCGTGTGATAGCAGTTTTTTAAAAAATACTATTGAACCACATTGATCAGAAAAAATCTATTTTTCCCTCATCATTACAATCTCCAAACTTTCTAGTTCCTTTCAGAACTATTCGTTTCAAGCAAAAATTGATAAGAAGAATTTCCATTAAGCTTACTAAAATTCAATTTCTTTGAATTACTATGGAGTAATTCTTACAAATTTAACTTACTCTTCTGCTATGTCCTAAAAGACAAGTTACTATCACATCGAGCTTTCCTTGATCATCACAACAAAGCACTTTTTGTACCTCTTTTTTCCTTTTTTTTATCAATAGTCTAGCAACATTGGTTTTCTATCAATACCTCACCTGAAGTCTCACACTTCAATGCTTCCCAGCTCTCTAGCAATAAAAGTTTAAGTAACTTGTGGTTGAATTTCATTTAAAATCATATCCAAGGTTCAAAATAATAAATCTTGGTTTATCTAGGCATTTCCAACTACACTAACACATTAACATCATATTGAGTGGAAAGTGGTTAATAATTAACCTTGTTACTACTTTTATGGGCCTCATTTCTTTTTACCCAACTGTTCGATCGCTCGACGCGATCTCTAATGGTCACAATTTCTGTACCAAAAATCTGAGTAACACGAAAACATCATTCTTTGGCTAAACTGTTCATTTATGGGTCTAAAAAACATAACTTTCAAAAATTACAATTTAGTCCCTAAACTTTTCCTAAGTTTATACTTTAGTCACTAAACTTTCATTTTATTCATTTTGGTCATTAACCAAAATTTTGAGGTATTACATCTGTTACGCATAATAAGTGCTACGCAAATGGTGCAATTATACACGTCGCAAGTAATAAAGTGATACGAGTATCGAGTATCGTCTCCACAGAGATTGGTTTGGGCCACTTTGCTTAAGTTACTGCGTTGGAAAAGAAAAACACAAGTAGGTGATTGTAGGAATTATAACTAATGAGTAAACTAAGAGCAATAAACTAAAAGAATAGATGAAATCAAATAAGAGAGTATAGGCCAGGTTATCGTGAGTTGAGGTGTGATAGCCGATTGGATCATCTTGGTAAAAGAGTGCAAGGGCTACTCAGTTGCCGTGGCAACTTGCGCAGCGGGGTTGCCTTGGTAACTAGGCAACTGGGCAGCAGCTTCAAGGTTCGGCGGAGCGTTCTTCGATGGTTTCTTCTTATCCCTAAGTCGAAACTCTAGCTATTTTTGCATGCTTTGATAATACATCCATGCGTGAATCAAGGGTGAACAACAACCAATCTTGCGCTCCTCTTAGCCGTTGAAATCCTTAACTTATTCCTAAGCCGGATTAATCTTCACCATCAATAGATTGAATAAAGACCATACTCATTCATTTATTGAGTCTAACTCTCCCGATATTAGATAAATAGATGAAGTTACGAGATCCTCTCCCAATTCACTCGCAAACAAGAATAAAAACCAAGAATGAGTAAACCTTGAATTGAAAGTGCAAACTCTTATTACCTAAACAAAATCCAATTGTTTCTCACAACCACAAAACAAAATAACCCCAACCAATCAAGTTAGTTCATGGTTGGGTTCAAAAGATAAACAAAGAATAATCCCCAAACCATGAATCTAATGGAAGCAAAGAAGAAGAAGAAGAAATCGATCAGCCCTATTTGGAAAATCTCTCCCAGTCGAACTCTCCCCTCTTGAACTCTCTTGTCGAAATATCTCTCTTCTTGCTCCCCACACTTTTCGAAATCTCTCCTCTTTTTCTCCTTGAGTTTGACGGCTTGGTCTCCTTTAAATAGGAGATGGCTAGGTCAAAATCCTTCTTGAGGAGGAAGTTAAGTTGGAATTAAATACTTTAAAAGAATATAATTCTTTATTATATTTAAATTCCTTATAGATCTTCTACTATCTTTTTAGGATTTAATTTCTCTTTGACCTTTTCATAGAAATCAAACTCCTTTGGGATTTAACTTTGCTCCACGTCATCTTGGGCTTATCTAGTCATCAATTTCGACTGCCATATCATCTTATCCCTTATCGAAAATTGCCCTGGCAACTAGCTCGGCATCTCCTTCATGCATTGCCCTGGCAACTGCGCTGGCATCTCCGTCATGTACTGCCCTGGCAACTAGTTCTACCTTGTTTAGGCAAGTGATTCTACACACACACAAAAACACACTAAAGCAGTATATTTTTCCACAAAAATCACCAAGTTATGTAATCAAGCTCAACGGTGGAAAGAAACATGAATTAATACATAAATGACTAATATGCAACTAATATGAGCCTAAGTCTAACAATAATATGAGTAAAAAGGGTAATAAAAATAGTACTTTTGAACACTTATCACACCCCCAAACTCGAACTATTGCTTGTCCTCAAGCAATGCAAACTAATAATTACCCGCCAAGACTTCAATTTTCACAAACTTAGCTTTGAACTTGATTTCAATTCTCAGAACCGGGGCACAATGTATGATTGGCTTTTCATTTTTCAAAAAACTTAGGAGTTACTCGGAATCAAACTATAATGCTTGTGAGTGTGTGCAGAGTTGTGAGCAAGTTGATTTTTTGGATTCTATGCAAACAAGAGGTTTTCAAATTACTTCATTGGGTTCTTTTAACATGTTTTAACTAGAGCCAGTTTTGGGCACCTCTAGTGTTTTGTTTTTAGTTTTCTTAAGTTAATTAATTTATTCGACTAGAGCCAGTTTTGGGCACCTCTAGTGATCAATTTTTAGCACATACTAGAGCCAATTTTGGGCACCTCTATTGATCAATTTTTAGCACATACTAGAGCCAATTTTGGGCACCTCTAGCATTCATCCAATTTTTATTCTAATCCCCTAATTTTTTAACTCTCAACCTAAGTTCACTAGAATTCCTTAAATCAATCAAGCCACACAGTGTTTCATCAATTTTAGCATCATAGTACGATTCTAAGTGTTTCCACATTTATCCTAGAATAAAAAGTTCTATCAATTAAGTACATTGGCAAAGTCATCATCGGATATTCATCAAATCTAGGCAATTCTTGTTCCAACTAAAGGCATGGAAAGCAATTTATGTATCCTAAATGCAATACTTAAGATGAATGCAACTAAACATGGTAACTAGCTAATAATAATCCCCCCAAACTCGACTGAGGCATTGTCCTCAATGCATGCACAAAGAAAAATACAAAAAGAAAAGTAAAATGCAAACGAAGACTTACTCCGAGAGTTCGTCGTTGTGGATGATTAGTTTCCTTTTGGTCGGTGTCTTGATTCTTTTGGTTGAACGCGGTGGTTGCTTCCTTGTTACCGATGGTGGAATCGATCCTCGTATGGGGTTGTCCTCTGTTACGCGTAATAAGTGCTACGCAATTGTGCAAGTATACACGTTGCAAGTTATAGTATAAAAGATATCGTCTCCACAGGGATTGGTGCTACTTCAAGAATCTAGTCTCTTGCACTGTAAAAAGTAAAAACACAAGTAAAGGATTATAGGAGTTTTAACTAATAACTAATCTAGAAAGGAAATAAGTAAAAGACGATGTAATTAGATGAGAGAGATATGCCAGGTTATCGTGAGTTGAGGTGTGATAGCCGATTGGATCGTCTTGGTAAAAGAGTGCACAGGCAACTCAGTTGCCGTGGCAACTTGCACAACGGGGTTGCCTTGGCAGCTAATCTGTGCGACTAGTTGGGCAACTACTTGGGCGTCTGGGCAGCAACCTTCAAGGTTCGGTAGAGCGTTCTTCAATGGTTTCTTCTTATCCCTAAGTCGAAACTCTAGTTACTTGTGCATGCCTTGATAATACATCCTGCGTGAATCAAGGGTGAACAACAACCAATCTTGCGCTCCTCTTTAGCCGTTGAAATCCTTGAATTATTCCTAAGCCGGATTAATCTTCACCATCAATAGATTGAATAAAGATCATATTCATTCGTTTCTGGAATCTAACTCTCCCAATATTAGATAAATAGATGAAGTTACGAGATTCTCTCCCAATTCACTCGCAAACAAGAATAAGAACCAAGAATGAATAAACCTTGAATAGAAAAGTGCAAACTCTTATTACCTAAAAAAAATCCAATAGTTTCTAACAACCACAAAACACAATAACCATAGCCAAATAGATTTAGTTCATGGCTAGGTTCCAAAGAAACACAAGATAAATAATCCCTAGCATGAACCTAATTGAACAAGAAAGAAAAAGATGAAGAATGAAGCTTATCGAAAATCTCCTTGCCCTATTTGCTTGTCGAAAATTCTCTCCTCTTGCTCTCCTCCTCAAGTTGACGATATGGCCTCTAATTTATAGGGCTAGGTCAAAGTCCTTCTTTGAGGAGGAAGTTAAGTTGGAATTAAATTATCTTTAAAGAATATAATTATTTATTATAATTATATTCCTTCTAGAACTTCTCTTATCTTCTTGGAATTTAATTCTTCTTTAATCTCTTCATGGAAATCAAATTCCTTTGGGATTTAGCTTTGCTCCACGTCATCTTGGGCTTGTCTAGTCATCAATTTCGTCTACCATATCACCTTGTTCTTTCTCGACAATTACCCTGGCAACTGGCTCCGCGTCTCCTTCATGCATTGCCCTGGCAACTAGTTCGACATCTCCTTCATGTATTGCCCTGGCAACTAGCTCTAGCCTTGCTTTGGCAAGTGATCCTGTACATACACACAAAACACACCAAAGCAGCATCTTTTCCCACAAAAACTACCAAGTTATGTAATCAAGCTCAACGATGGAAGGAAACATGGATTAATGCATGAATGGCTAATTATGCAACTAATATGAGCCAAAGTCTAACAATAATATGAGTAAAAAGGGTAAGAAAAATAGTACTTTTGAACACTTATCACACCCCCAAACTCGAACTATTGCTTGTCCTCAAGCAATGCAAACTAATAATTACCTGCCAAGACTTCAATTTTCACAAACTTAGCTTTGAACTTGATTTCAATTCTCAGAACCGGGGCACAAAGTATGATTGGCTTTTCATTTTTCGGAAAACTTAGGAGTTACTCGGAATCAAACTATAATGCTTGTGAGTGTGTGCGGAGTTGTGTGAAAGTTGATTTTTCGGATTCTATGCAAACAAGAGGTTTTCAAATTACTTCATTAGGTTATTTTTAACATGTTTTAACTAGATCCAGTTTTGAGCACCTCTAGTGTTTTGTTTTTAGTTTTATTCGACTAGAGCCGGTTTCGGGCACCTCTAGCGATCAATTTTTTAGCACATACTAGAGCCAATTTCGGGCACCTCTAGTGATCAATTTTTTAGCACATGCTAGAGCCAATTTCGGGCACCTCTAGCATTCAACCAATTTTTATTCTAATCCCCCAATTTGTTAATTATCAACCTAAGTTCACTAGAATTTCTTAAATCAATCAAACCACAACAGTGTTTCATCAAATTTAGCATCATAGTAAAATTCTAAGTTTTTCCATGGTTATCCTAGAATAAAAATTCTATCAATTAAGTGCATTGGCAAAGCCATCATCGGATATTCATCAAATCTAAGCAATTCTTGTTCCAACTAAAGGCATGGCAAGCAATTTATGTATCCTAAATGTAATACTTAAGATGAATGTAACTAAACATGGTAACTACTAATAACAATCCCCCCCAAACTCGAGTGAGGCATTGTCCTCAATGCATGTATTAATTAACAAAAAATAAAATGCAAACGAGGACTTACTCCGAGAGTTCATCATCGTGGATGATTAGTTTCCTTTTGGTCAGTGTCTTGATTCTCTTGCTTGAACGCGATGGTTGTTTCCTTGTTGCCGGTGGTGGAATCGATCCTCGTACGGGGTTGTCCTCACCGTCCTTTTCATCAATGTCATTGGCTTTTCGCTTGGAGGATTCAATTGATGCGGTCTTTGTTGGTGCAATGGAGGACTCGTTCGAATCTGAAAAATCAAAAAATGATTCCGTAGGAGTTGATTCGGGCATAGGTGCTTTACCTTTGGCTTTTGCAGTGGTTGTCGAGATGTCTTTAGCTTTGGTTGCTGCGGCATCTTCAGGGTTGGTTGCCGGGGCATCTGCTTGTGCAGGCACGGTGTAGGTTGCCGCGGCATCATCTGTTGTGGTTGCCGTGGCGACTACTTCATTGGTTGTCGGGGCAAGGATCTCGGCAGGAAAGATTGGGAACGACACGCGATTGTCCGGGTACTTTTCTAGGATGACTTGAGTGATGACATTGTTGTGCTCCTTCATGTACCGCATGAACATTATTTGCCGGTCTTCAATTTGCCTTAGGTGGCTCACCAATGGTTGCAAGAGTGCTTCAAAGTGTCCCGGGGTTGATGGCCGAGTTTGCCCGGGCGTTAGGTGCTTGGGCATTAGGGATTGCCGGGGCGGCAGGAGTTGCCGCAGCAATTGGAGGCCTTGAAGATTTTCCCGGTGCCTCTCCCATTAGCTTTCAGATTTGTGCTTGATTCCAACCGGACTTTGGTAGGGCCTTTTCATCGGTGGACTCACTTGGGACATGCATCTCCTTACAAAGATTAGAAATTAAGCAAGGGAAGAAAAGAGAACCCTTATCTTTTGAGCTACATACAAAAATCTCATCACAAATAATTTTTCCAATGTTAATGATGCGATTATGCAAAATAGAATGTATGACCAAAAGACGTGGTATATCAACGGTAGTATTGTGTGTGGTGGGCATTAAAGAAGTTTTAACAAACTTATTCCATAGTTTTGCCTCAGGTTTAAGCCGAAGGCGATTTACCGTGCCCTTGTATTTACCGTCGTTCCAATGAGTTCCCGGTTGAGTGAGTTCTTGAAGCACCTTGTCGAGTTGCTTGGGCATGATTTGATTAACGAAGGCTTGATGCTCGTCCTTCTCAATGTAAAGCCTGTAAAAGGTGTTGACGTTTTCAGGGCTTATGAGTATGGCCTTGTCACGAACAAAAACATAAGGATTATCCGGGTTAGGTGAGTGAGCATAGAATTCTCTTACCCATGAGATGTTGCCCAGTTCCGATTGATGGCAAAAGATTTACCACTTTTGATATGCAATCCTCTCGAAGATAAATGGTTCAAGGCCGAAATTTTGATGAGAGTTGGAGTATTCAAAGCCTTGTTCTTCATAAATCTTTCGGCTTTCAAACCTGGAGTGAACTCTTTCTTGAACCACTGGTGTAGCAAACTTCTTGTATCTTGGTTCTTTGGAGGAACTTGGATGAACCAAAAATTTAATTTTGGATGCCATGGATGATCTTGGTTGTGAGTTTTGTAAAAACAAAGAAAATAAAAGAAACTAAAGAGTTGCAAGATAAATAGTAGGAATAGGTTAAGGGTGATGGGTTTTATAGAAAAGATAGGTGGTAAATATGGTGGGTGGGATTAGGGGAAGACGAAAAAAGGGTTTTGGTTTAGGGGAAGGGTGACGGCAAGGGGGTTTAATTAGGGCAAGTTGGAGGCTTTATATAAGCCTTAGATTCAGCCCATTAATTTCCTTGTTGAAGATTTTTTCCTTCTTGGATTAAAATTCCTCTTTATCTTGAACTCTTTTCCTACAATTCAAAGACAATTCAAAAAAGGATTAAAATTAAAGAAAAACTAATAAAAGAAAATAAATAAAGATGTGTAAAGGGATTCTTAAACTTAAAGAAAGATAGAAGAAATTAAATCTATCCTAAAAAAGCAAATAATCGAAAGTAATAAAAAAAATAAAAAAATAGAAATTAAATAGTTCGACAAAATTGAAAATAAAAACAATAAAATAAAATAAAAATAAAATATCGAAAGGAGAGCATGCTCATGCATCTCCTAAGGTGACCACTTCTTTGTTACGTTCCACATGGGCACCATTGTAGTGTTTCAATCTTTGTCCATTAACTTTGAATTCATGTTTGTCAATGATGGACTTGATTATTACGGCACCATGGGAGAATGGTTTGACAACTTTGAATGGTCCTGACCATCTTGATTTCAGCTTTCCCGAGAAAAGTTTTAGCCGAGAATTGAATAAGAGAACTAGTTGCCCTGGCATAAATTGTCGTGGCAATAGTTTCTTGTCATGCCATTGCTTTGTTTTCTCCTTGTAGATTCGTGCATTGTTATAGGCGAGTGCACGGAATTCTTCTATCTCATTGAGGTCCAACAAACGCTTTTGTCTGGCACTTTCCCAATCCATATTCACGGTCTTGATTGCCCAATATGCCTTGTGTTCGATTTCCACCGGTAGATGGCATGTTTTGCCATAGACAAGTCGGAAGGGAGACCTACCTAAGGGTGTTTTGAATGCAGTGCGATATGCCCAAAGTGCGTCATCTAGTCTTAATGACCAATTCTTCCTAGAGGGATTTACAACTTTCTCGAGTATACCCTTCAATTCTCAGTTGGAAATTTCTGCTTGCCCGTTGGTTTGTGGGTGATATGCCGTGGCAATCTTGTGTGATACGCCGAAGCGTTGCAACATCTTGGCAATAAGTCTGTTGTCAAAATGCTTGCCTTCGTCACTGATAATTGCACTCGGCATCCCAAACCGTGTAAATATGTTTTTCTGCAAGAATCGTTGCACGGACTTGGAATCGTTGTTGGGAACTGCAGCTGCCTCAACCCATTTAGACACGTAGTCGACAGCAAGTAAAATGTAGAGGTTGCGAATGAAGATGAGAAAGGTCCCATAAAATCGATCCCCCATACATCAAACAATTCCACCTCGATGATGTTCTAGAGCGGCTTCTCATGTCATCTAGAGATATTGCCTGTCCTCTGGCAACAATCATGTTGCTTGTAAAAGTTTTGGGCATCTTTGTACAATGTTGGCCAATATAACCCGGATTGCAGAACTTTGGCCGCAGTACGAGTTCCTCCAAAATGTCCTCCATAGGGTGAATAATGGCATTGCCGGAGTACATTCTGTTGCTCTTCTTCAGGGACACATCGGCGTATAACCTGATCTGCACATTGTTTAAACAAAAGAGGCTCGTCCCAAAAGTAATGCTTAGCATCATGGCGGAACCGCTTCTTCCCTTGGTGAGTAAGGCCATAAGGTAAAATACCACAAACAAGGAAATTAACTAAATCTGCATACCAGGGTATTGCCGAGGTATGTGCTTCCATGGTTGCCGAGGCAACTAAAATTTGTTCATCCGGGAATGCATTGCATATCTCTAGATCCGCGTCCTCCTCCCTATTGCATTCTAAACGTGATAAGTGATCAGCCACTTGATTTTCTGTTCCTTTCCTGTCCTTAATTTCAATATCAAATACTTGTAAAAGTAATATCCAATGAATCAAACGATGTTTGGCATCCTTTTTAGCAAATAGATATTCGATTGCCGAATGGTCCGTATGAACAATTACCTTTGTACCAATCAATAGGATCGGAACTTGTCAAATGCGAAAACTACAGCTAGTAACTCTTTCTCCATTGTTGTGTAATTCACTTGAGCACTATTAAGAGTTTTACTAGCGTAGTATATCACATGGAAGGTCTTACCTGTGCGTTGGCCTAGGACTGCTCCTACCGTGAAATCACTTGCATCACACATGAGCTCAAAAGGTAGCGTCCAATATGGTGGAACGACAATGGGTGCCGAGGCAAGCTTTTCTTTTAGGGTTTTGAATGCTTGGGTGAAAGAATCATCAAAATCGAAGACTTTATCCTGTTCAAGCAAATTGCACAAGGGTTTAGTGATTTTAGAAAAAATTATGAATGAACCTCCTATAAAAACTTGCATGTTCAAGAAAGCTTTGAATTCCTTTAACCGAACTTGGTGGGGGTAATCTCTCGATCATGTCCCCCTTGGCTTTGTCTACTTCAATTCCCTTGGATGAAATCTTGTGGCCGAGCACTATTCCTTCATCTACCATAAAATGGCATTTCTCCTAATTGAGGACTAAATTAGTTTCTTCACATCTTGCCAACACCCTCTCTAAATTGACGAGACAGCTGTCGAAGTCATTACCAAAAATAGAAAAATCATCCATGAAGATCTCAAGGAAGTCTTCGACCATGTCTGAAAAGAGTACCACCATGCATCTTTGGAAGGTTGCCGGGGTGTTACACAATCCGAACGGTATCCTTCGGAAAGCATAAGTATCGTATGGGCATGTGAAGGTTGTCTTTTCTTGATCTTCTGGTGCTATGGCAATTTGATTGTAACCTGAATAACCATCAAGAAAACAATAAAAGGGTTTACCTGCAAGACGGTCAAGCATTTGATCAATAAAGGGTAATGGGAAGTGATCTTTCTGGTGGCTTTGTTTAGCTTTCGATAATCCATACAAACCCTCCAACCGGTCACAGTCCTGGTTGGAATGAGTTCATTGTTTTCATTACTTACCACCGTTATACCTCCCTTTTTTGATACACATTGTACCGAACTTACCCATATACTATCAAATATAGGGTATATAATGCCGGCGTCAAGCCACTTGATGATTTCTTTCATTACAACCCCTTTCATGGCATGATTCAGTCTCCTCTGGGCCTCAATTGAAGGTTTGTGATCATCCTCCAAAAAAATCTTGTGCATGCACACTGCCGGGCTAATTCCCTTCAAGTCGACAATTGTCCACCCTATTGGCTTTTTGTGTAGCTTCAACATTTTGATCAGCTTCTTTTCCTGCTCAGGTTGTAACTTAGAAGAAATAATTATAGGCAATGTATTATCGGTTCCTAAGTATGCATATTTTAGTTGCTCTAGTAATTATTTCAACTCAAGAATCGGTGGTTGTTCAATAGAGGGTTTTTCGAGCTTACCTTCCTTACCTGAGTAATCCAGTGGTTCAAAGTATGTACCTGGTCAATTGACTAGCCAATTTTCCTCTTCTTGTTGTTCCTCATTGACCGGTTCTTCATACTCCTCATGTTCCTTTTGATCGGCAATGTAGTTGCCGAGGCAACTAAATTCCTCGTCAAAGTTAAACGCTACCGTGGCATGAAGAAGTTGGCATTCTTTTGGATCATCGGCATGCCTTAGTGTTTGGAACACATTTAGTTTAACTTGCTGGTCATTCACCCTCAATGTGAGTTCTCATTTTTCAACATCGATCAAGGTTCTCCCTGTTGCTAGGAATGGTCTCCCGAGAATGATAGGTGCATGCTCATCTGCTTCACAATCCAAAATAATAAAGTCAGCGGGAAAAATAAATTTATCAACTTTTACCAGTATGTCTTCGATTTTTCCCTCTGGATGCACATAGGATCTGTCGTCTAGCTGTAGCATAACTGTTGTAGGTCTTGCCTTCCCGATTCCTAGTTTTTGGAAAACCGATTTAGGCATCAAGTTTATGCTAGCCCCAAGGTTGCATAATGCTTTCCCGACATAGTGTTTTCCAATGGAACAGGGTATTGTAAAACTTCCGGGATCCTTCAATTTGGGTGGCATACGATTGTGCAACATTGCCATGCATCCATCTGACTTCCGGATTCTGCATACATTCAGAAGAATCATGGTTATCACCACATAACTGACAAAAAAAATCCATTACCTTGACCTCATGTGTGTTGTTTGGTTTTTGCATGTTCTGGACCATCTTGGTTAAAGTGGCCAATTGTGCCAAAATTGAATTTGATGATCCTAGTTCATGTATTGTGGCTTGGCGTCTAACTCCTCCTCTTCTAGTAGAGGGGAATTGATAATCATTCTTGGCCAGCCTGTTTAGAATTTGCATTGCTTCCTCCGGTGACTTATGTAGAAGTATGCCGTTTGCCGAGGCATCTAGCATATTCCTTGTTGGTGTATTCACGGCGTTGTAAAACATTGTTACTTGAGTCCACACCGGGAATCTGTGTAGGGGCATTTGTGTAGAAGTTCTCTATATCGCTCTCAAGCCTCGTACATGGATTCATCATCTGCCTGCCGAAAAGAAGTAATGTCGTTACGAAGCTTATCAGTCAAATTTGTAGGATTAAACCGAGCAAGGAAATCACGACAAAGATCGGTCCAAGATCCTATTGATCCGGCAGGAATGCTATTCAACCATGCTTTCGCCCTATCCCTCAGTGAATAGGGGAATAATCTTAATCGTAAAACATCGGGGGTGACTCTGTGTATTTTGAACGAGTTGCAAATCTTGAGGAAAAATTTAAGATGTTGTCGTGCATCTTCAGTTGCTGAGCCGCCAAATTGACCAATTGTGTTGATCATATTAAACATTACCGGTTTCAACTCAAAGTGGTCGGCTTCAATTTCAGGTGCGACAACTCCTGGGTTAAGTCCATCAAGATCTTCTTCAAGATAGTCTCGAATAGTTCTGTTTCATGCAAGAATCACTCCTCCTCCTGCTGGAACATCTTGATTCATATTGCCGTCTTGATTAGCCATTGCTACTCTTATCCTTCGTCTAAGTCTTTGTAAGGTTCGTTCGATTTCTGGATCAAAGGCATATTCTGGTGTAATCGGTCTCGCCCTGGTCATATACCAATGCAAAACCAAAGTTTGTTAGCCCTTTGAATCTTAAACAAGAAAAGTAAAAAGAAAGTGCAAGAAAATAAAAACAAAGTCGCTATTACCAATCCCCGGCAACGGCGCCAAAAACTTGTTACGCGTAATAAGTGCTACGCAATTGTGCAAGTATGCACGTTGCAAGTTATAGTATAAAATATATCGTCTCCACAGGGATTGGTGCCACTTCAAGAATCTAGTATCTTGCACTGTAAAAAGTAAAAACACAAGTAAAGGATTATAGGAGTTTTAACTAATAACTAATCTAGAAAGGAAATAAGTAAAAGGTGATGTAATTAGATGAGAGAGATAGGCCAGGTCATCGTGAGTTGAGGTGTGATAGCCGATTGGATCGTCTTGGTAAAAGAGTGCACGGGCAACTCAGTTGCCGTGGCAACTTGCACAACGGGGTTGCCTTGGCAACTAATCGATGGTTGCCTGGGCGACTAGTTGGGCAACTACTTGGGCGTCTGGGCAGCAACCTTCAAGGTTCGATAGAGCGTTCTTTAATGGTTTCTTCTTATCCCTAAGTCGAAACTCTAGTTACTTATGCATGCCTTGATAATACATCCCTGAGTGAATCAAGGGTGAACAACAACCAATATTGCGCTCCTCTTAGCCATTGAAATCCTTGACTTATTCCTAAGCCGGATTAATCTTCACCATCAATAGATTGAATAAAGATCATATTCATTTGTTTCTTGAATCTAACTCTCCCGATATTAGATAAATAGATGAAGTTACGAGATCCTCTCCCAATTCACTTGCAAATAAGAATAAGAACCAAGAATGAATAAACCTTGAATAGAAAAGTGCAAACTCTTATTACCTAAACAAAATCCAATAGTTTCTCACAACCACAAAACACAATAACCATAGCCAAATAGATTTAGTTCATGGCTAGGTTCCAAAGAAACACAAGATAAATAATCCCTAGCATGAACCTAATTGAACAAGAAAGAAAAAGATGAAGAATGAAGCTTGTCGAAAATCTCCTTGCCCTAGATGCTTGTCGAAAATTCTCTCCTCTTGCTCTCCTCCTCAAGTTGACGATATGGCCTCTAATTTATAGGGCTAGGTCAAAGTCCTTATTTGAGGAGGAAGTTAAGTTGGAATTAAATTATCTTTAAAGAATATAATTATTTATTATAATTATATTCCTTCTAGAACTTCTCCTATCTTCTTGGAATTTAATTCTTCTTTAATCTCTTCATGGAAATCAAATTCCTTTGGGATTTAACTTTTCTCCACGTCATCTTGGTCTTGTCTAGTCATCAATTTCGACTACCATATCACCTTGTTCTTTGTCGATAATTGCCTTGGAAAATGGCTCAGCGTCTCCTTCATGCATTGCCCTGGCAACTAGCTCAGCATCTCCTTCATGTGTTGCCCTGGCAACTAGCTCTAGCCTTGCTTTGACAAGTGATCCTATACATACGCACAAAACACACCAAAGAAACATCTTTTCCCATAAAAACTACCAAGTTATGTAATCAAGCTCAACGATGGAAGGAAACATGGATTAATGCATGAATGGCTAATTATGCAACTAATATGAGCCTAAGTCTAATAATAATATGAGTAAAAAGGGTAAGAAAAATAGTACTTTTGAACACTTATCATCCTCTTCATCAATGTCATTGGCTTTTTGCTTGGGCTTGGAGGATTCGATTGGTGCGGTCTTTGTTGGTGCAATGGAGGACTCATCCGAATCTGAAAAATCAGACAATAATTCAGTACGAGTTGATTCGGGCATAGGTGCTTTACCTTTAGCTTTTGTAGTGGTTGTCGGGGAGTCTTTAGCTTTGGTTGCTGCGATATCTTCAGTGTTGGTTGCCGTGACAACTGCTTGGGCAGACGCAATATAGGTTGTCGCGGCATCATCTGTTGTGGTTGTCGTGGCAAGGATTTCGGCAGGAAAGATGGGGAATGGCACGCGACTGTCCGGGTACTTTTCCAGGAAGACTTGGGTGATGGCATTGTTGTGATCCTTTATGTACCGCATGAACATTAATTGCCAGTCTTCAATTTGCCTAAGGCGGTTCACCAACGGTTGTAAGAGTGCTTCAAGTTATCCTAGGGTTGTTGGCCGAGTTGCTCGGGCATCAGTTGCTTGGGCATTAGGGGTTGCCGAGGCGGTAGGAGTTGCCGCGTCAATTGAAGGCGTTGGGGATTTTACCGGTGCCTCTCCCATTAGTTTTTGGATTTGTGCTCGATTCCAACTGGACTTTGGTAGGGCCTTTTCATCAGTGGACTCACTTGGGACATGCATCTCCTTACAAAGATTGGAAATTAAGCAAGGGAAGAAAAGAGAACCCTTGTCTTTTGTGCTACATACAAAAATCTCATCACAACTAATTTTTCCAATGTTAATGATGCGATTATGCAAGATAGAATGTATGAGCAAAAGACGAGGTGTATCAACGGTGGTATTGTGTGTTGTGGGCATTAAAGAAGTTTTAACAAACTTATTCCATAATTTTGCCTCGGGTTTAAGCCGAAGGCGATTTACCATGCCCTTGTATTTATCGTCATTCCAATGAGTTCTCGGTAGAGTGAGTTCTTGACGCACCTTGTCGAGTTGCTTGGGCGTGAGTTGATCAACAAAGGCTTGATGCTCGTCTTTCTCAATTTAGAGCCCGTAAAAGGTGTTGATGTTTTCGGGGCTTATGAGTATAGCCTTGTCACGAACAAAAACATAAGGATTATCCGGGTTAGGTGAGTGAGCATAGAATTCTCTTACCCATGTGATGTTACCCGGTTCCGATTGATGGAAAAAGATTTGCCACTTTTGATGTGCAACCCTTTCGAAGATGAATGGTTCAAGGCCGAAATCTTGATGAGAGTTGGAGTATTCAAAACCTTGTTCTTCGCAAATCTTCCGGCTTTCAAACTTGGAGTGAAATCTTTCTTGCACCACCGGTGTAGCAAACTTCTTGTATCTTGGTTCTTTGGAGGAACTTGGATGAACCAAAAATTCGATTTTGGATGCCATGAATGATCTTGGTTGTGAGTTTGGTCGAAACAAAGAAAATAAAGCAAAAGAAACTAAAGAGTTGCAAGGTGAAAAGTAGGAATAGGTTTCTTGGAAGTTAAGGGTGATGGGTTAAATAGAAAAGATAGGTAGTAAATATGGTGGGCGGGATTAATTTTGGATTAAAGAAAACAAGGGTTTCGATTTAGGGGTAGGGGATGGCTAGGGAATTTGGGAAAGGGGAAGCTTTTGGCCGGTTATGTAGGGTTTATTTAGGGTAAATTGGAGGCTTAATATAAGCCTTAGATTCAGCCCTTTAATTTCCTTGTTGAAGAAGTTTCCTTCTTGAATCAAAATTCCTCTTTATCTTGAACTCTTTTCCTACAATTCAAAAACAAATAAAATAAAGATTAAAATTAAAGATAAACTTATAAAAGAAAATAAATTAAGATGTGTAAAGAAATTCTTAAACTTAAAATTTAAAACAATTAGATAAATATGAAAGAGAGATGTAGTTTTAATCTTAAAGAAAATATATAAATCTATCCTAAAAAGAAAAATAACCGAAAATAATAAAAAAATAGTTTGAAAAAAATAAAAAGAAAATATCGAAAGGAGAGCATGCTCATGTATCTGCTAAGGTGACCACTTCTTTGTTACGTTCCACATGGGCACCATTGTAGTGCTTCAATCTTTGTCCGTTGAATTTGAATTCATGTTCGTCAGTGATGGACTTGATTATCACGGCACCATGGGAGAATGGTTTGACAACTTTGAATGGTCCCGACCATCTTGATTTCAGTTTTCCCGTGAAAAGTTTTAGCCGAGAATTGAATAAGAGAACTAGTTGCCCTGGCATGAATTACCGCGGCAATAGTTTCTTGTCATGCCATTGCTTTGTTTTCTCCTTGTACATTAGTGCATTGTTATAGGCGAGTGCATATAATTCTTCTATCTCGTTGAGGTTCAACAAATGCTTTTGTCCGGCACTTTCCCAATCCATATTCACAGTCTTGATTGCCCAATATGCCTTGTGTTCGATTTCCACCGGCAGATGGCATGTTTTTCCATAGACAAGTCAGAAGGGAGGCATACCTAAGGGTGTTTTGAATGTAGTGCGATATGCCCAAAGTGCGTCATCTAGTCTTACTGACCAATCATTCCTAGAGGGGTTTACAACTTTCTCGAGTATACCCTTCAATTTCCGGTTGGAAATTTTTGCTTGCCCATTGGTTTGTGGGTGATATGTCGTGGCAATCTTGTGAGATACACCAAAGCGTTGTAACATCTTGGCGACAAGTTTGTTGTCGAAGTACTTGCCTTCATCACTGATAATTGCTCTCGGCATCCCAAACCGTGTAAATATATTTTTCTGCAAGAATCGTTGCACAGTCTTGGAATCGTTGGTGGGAACTGCAGCTGCCTCAGCCCATTTAGACACGTAGTCGAAGGCAAGTAGAATGTAGAGGTTGCCGAATGAAGATGAGAAAGGTCCCATAAAATTGATCCCCCATACATCGAACAATTCCACCTCGATGATGTTTTGGAGTGACATCTCATGTCATCTAGAGATATTGCCCGTCCTCTGGCAACGATCACATTGCTTGTAAAACTCTTGGGCATCTTTG
Organism: Hibiscus mutabilis; assembly: GCA_019671005.1. NCBI lineage: Eukaryota > Viridiplantae > Streptophyta > Magnoliopsida > Malvales > Malvaceae > Hibiscus > Hibiscus mutabilis. The sequence continues at coordinate 51,751,681 of CM033719.1, forward strand.
TACAGTTTTGGTCAATACAAACCAGATTGCAAAACTTTGGCCGCGGTGCGAGTTCCTCCAAAATGTTCTCCATAGGGTGAAGAATGGCATTGCCGGAGTACATTCTGCTACTCCTCTTCAGGGATACATCGGCGTATAACCTGAGCTACACATTGTTTAGACAAAAGAGGCTCATCCCAAAAGTAATGCTTAGCATCATGGCGGAACTGCTTCTTCCCTTGGTGAGTAAGGTCATAAGGTAAAATACCACAAATAAGGAAATTAACTAAATCCGCGTACCAGGGCATTGTCGAGGCATGTGTTGCCATGGCAACTAATTCCATGGTTGCCGAGGCGTGCACATCTAGAGTTGCCACGACATGCGCGTCAAGGGTTGCCGAGGCATGCGCGTTAAGGGTTACCGAGGCATACGCGCCTGGGGTTGCCAAGGCGTGCACATTAGTGGTTGTCGAGTCATACGCGTCTAGAGTTATCGAGGAATGCGCGTCAAGGGTTGTCGAGGCATGTGCGTCAAGGGTTGCCGAGGCATACGCGTCTGAGGTTGCCAAGGCGTGCACAATAGTGGTTGCTGAGGCATACGCGTCTAGAGTTGCCGAGGCATGCGCGTCAAGGGTTACCAAGGCATATGCGTCAAGGGTTGTCGAGGCATGCGCATCCATGGTTGCCGAGGCAACTAACAATTGCTCATCCGGGAATGCATCGCATATCTCTAAATCTGTGTCCTCCTCCCTATTGCGTTCTAAGCGTGATAAGTGATCGGCCACTTGATTTTCTGTTCCTTTCCTGTCCTTAATTTCAATGTCAAACTCTTGTAAAAGCAATATCCAACGAGTCAAACGAGTTTTGACATCCTTTTTAGCAAATAGATACTTAATTGCCGAATGGTCCATATGGACAATTACCTTTGTACCAATCAAATAGGATCGGAACTTGTCAAATGTGAAAACTACGACTAGTAACTCTTTCTCCGTTGTTGTGTAATTCACTTAAGCACTATTAAGAGTTTTACTAGCATAGTATATCACATGAAAGGTCTTACCTGTGCGTTGGCCTAGGACTGCTCCTATCGCGAAATCACTTGCATCACACATGAGCTCAAAAGGTAACGTCTAATCTGGTGGAACGACAATGGGTGCCAAGGCAAGCTTTTCCTTTAGGGTTTCGAATGCTTGGGAGCAAGAATCACCGAAATTGAAGACTTTATCCTGTTCAAGCAAATTGCACAAGGGTTTAGTAATTTTAGAAAAATTATGAATAAACCTCCTGTAAAAACCTGCATGTCCAAGAAAGCTTCGGATTCCTTTAACCGAACTTGGTAGGGGTAATGTCTCGATCACGTCCACCTTGGCTTTGTCTACTTCAATTCCCTTGCATGAAATCTTGTGGCCGAGCACTATTCCTTCATCTACCATAAAATGGAACTTCTCCCAATTAAGGACTAATTCAGTTTCTTTACATCTTGCCAACACCTTCTCTAAATTACCTAGGCAACTGTCGAAGTCATTATGAAAAATGGAAAAATCATCCATGAAGATCTCAAGGAAGTCTTCGACCATTTCTGAAAAGAGTGCCATCATGCATCTTTGGAAGGTTGTCGGGGCATTACACAATCCGAACAGCATCCTTTGAAAAACATAAGTACCGTATGGGCATGTGAAAGTTGTCTTTTATTGATCTTCTGGTGCTATGGCAATTTGATTGTAACCTGAATAACCATCAAGAAAACAATAAAAGGGTTTACCTGCAAGACGGTCAAGCATTTGATCAATAAAGGGTAATGGGAAGTAATCTTTCCTAGTGGCTTTGTTTAGCTTTCGATAATCCATACAGACTCTCCAACCAGTCACAGTCTTGGTTGGAATGAGTTTATTGTTTTCATTACTTACCACTGTTATACCTCCCTTTTTCGGTACACATTGTACCTGACTTACCCATGTACTATCAGAGATATGGTATATGATGTCGACGTCAAGCCACTTGATGATTTCTTTCATTACAACCCTTTTCATGGCATGATTCAGTCTTCTCTGGGTCTCAATCGAAGGTTTGTGATAATCTTCTAACAAAATCTTGTGCATGCATACTGCTGGGCTAATTCCTTTTAAGTCGGCAATTGTCCACCCTATTGCCTTCTTGTGTAGCATCAACATTTTGATCAGCTTCTTTTCCTGCTCAGGCTGTAACTTAGAGGAAATAATAAAAAGTAATATATTATTGGTTCCCAAGTAAGCATATTTTAGTTGCCCTGGCAACTGTTTCAACTCAAGAATCAGTGGTTGTTCAATGGAGGGATTTTCGAGTATACCTTCCTTACCTGAGTAATCCAGTGGTTCAAAGTATGTACCTGGTCGATTGACTAGCCAATTTGCCTCTTCTTGTTGTTCATCGTCAATCGGTTCTTCATACTCCTTAGGTTCTTCTTGATCGGCAATGTAGTTGCTGAGGCAACTAAATTCCTCGTCGAAGTCAAACTCTGTCGTGGCATGAAGAAGTTGGCATTCTTCCGGATCATCGGCATGCCTTAGTGTTGGGAACACAATTAGAGTAACTTGCTGGTCATTCACCCTCATTGTGAGTTCTCCCTTTTCAACATCGATCAAGGTTCTCCCTGTTGCTAGGAAGGGTCTCCCGAGAATGATAGGTGCATGTTCATCTGCTTCACAATCCAAAATAATAAAGTCAGCAGGAAAAATAAATTTATCAACTTTTACCAGTATGTCTTCGATTTTTCCCTCTGAATGCACATAGGATCTGTCGGCTAACTGTAGCATAACTGTTGTAGGTCTTGCCTTCCCGATTCCTAGTTTCTGGAAAACCAATTTAGGCATCAAGTTTATGCTTGCTCCAAGGTCACATAATGCTTTCCCGACATAGTGTTTTCCAATGGAATAGGGTATTGTGAAACTTTCGGGATCCTTCAACTTGGGTGGCATGCGATTGTGCAACATGGCCATGCATCCCTCTGTTGCGGTAACTGTTTCAAACTCTCCTAGCCTTGTTCTCTTGGACACAATGTCTTTAAGAAACTTGGCATAGTTCGACATTTGTTCAATTGCTTCAACCAATGGTAAGTTAATGTGGACTTGCTTTAGGATATCAAGAAACTTCTTGAATTGATATTCTTGCTTTTGTCGCTTCAACCTCTGTGGGAATAGTGGTGGAAGTCGGATATCTTCGATCCTTTCATTGGTATGGAACCTGATTGACGGCATTGCCGAGGCAACTGGAGTTACCGAGGCATTGTTAACTGGGGTTGCCGTGGCATGCCTATCATTGGTTGCCGAGGCATGCTTATCACTGGTTGCCGGGGCATTCTTATAGCTAGTTGCCATGGTAATTCCTGGTTCAGCATTTGAGGCTTTGCCGCTGAGTTCGTCTTGTTCTTTTTATGGAGTTTTGTTTGATGAGCGAGCTTGAGCCTCTTTAAGTTGTTGGCCACTTCTCGTGGTGATCGCCTTACATTGTTCATGACCAGTTCCTCTTGCGACTTCAGTATCGCTAGGTAAACCTCCTTGCGGTCTAGTATTTAGGTTTTGAGCAAATTGTCCGACTTGATTTTCCAATGATTTGATTGTCGCCTCTTGGTTTTGCAATCTCATCTCAGTCCTGTTAATAAAAGCATCAGTTCTTTTTATGAAGTTACTATTCTCAGCCATACAAAATTCAATTTTCAACATAAAAAGATTGAGAGAATTTTCCAAAGAACTAGATGTTGTCGGTTGTTGCTGCGACAACTATTATCATGGCATATTCTGCTGGAATCCCGATGCTTGTGCATTCTGATTGTTCTGGTTTAGAGTATTGTTGGGATTACTCCATGAAAAATTCGGGTGCTTCTTCCAAGATGGATTGTATGTGTTGGACATCACATTATTGTTCCGGTTGTAATTCCCCACATAAAAGCTGGATTCCGGATTCTGCATACATTCTGAAGAATCATGGTTACCACCACATAACTCAAAAAAGGAATCCATTATCTTGACCTTCTGTGTGTTGTTTGGTTCTGCATGTTCTGGACCATCTTTGTTAGAGTGGCCAATTGTGCCGAAATTGAGTCTGATGATTCCAGTTCATGCATTATGGCTTGGCATCTAACTCCTCCTCTTCTAGTAGATGGGAATTGATAATCATTCTTGGCAAGCCTGTTTAGAATTTGCATTGCTTCCTCCGGTGACTTATCTAGGAGTATGTCGTTTGCCGAGGCATCTAGCATCATCCTTGTTGGTGTATTCACAGCGTTGTAAAACATTGTTACTTGTGTCCACACTGGGAATCCGTGTAGGGGGCATTTGTGTAGAAGTTCTCTATATCGCTCCCAAGCCTCGTACATGGATTCATCATCTGCCTGCCGAAAAGAAGTAATTTCGTTACGAAGCTTATCAGTCAAATTTGTAGGATTAAATCGAGGAAGGAAATCACGAAAAAGATCGGTCCAAGTTCCTATTGATCCGGCAGGAATACTATTCAACCATGCTTTCGCCCTATCCCTTAGTGAATAGGGGAATAATCTTAGTCGTAAAACATTGTGGGTGAATCCTTGTATTTTGAATGAATTGCAAATCTCGAGGATAGATTTAAGATGTTGTCGTGCATCATCAGTTGCTGAGCTGCCAAATTGACCAATTGTGTTGATCATATTGAACATCACCGGTTTCAACTCAAAGTGGTCGGCTTCAATTTCAGGCGTAACAACTCATGGATTAAGCCCTTCAAGATCTTCTTCAAGATAGTCTCGAATAGTTCTGTTTCGTGCAAGAATAATCACTCCTCCTGCTGGAACATCATGATTCATATTGTCGTCTTGATTATCCATTGCTATTCTTAACCTTCATCTGAGTCTTTGCAAGGTTTGTTCGATTTCTGGATCAAAAGGATATTCTGGTGTAATCGGTCTCGCCCTGGTCATATACCAATGCAAAACCAAAGTTTGTTAGCCCTTTGAATCTTAAACAAGAAAAATAAAAAGTGCAAGAAAATAAAAACAAAGTTGTTATTGCCAATCCCCGGCAACGGCGCCAAAAACTTGTTGCGCGTAATAAGTGCTACGCAAATGGTGCAAGTATACACGTTGCAAGTAATAAAGTGATACAAGTATCGAGTATCGTCTCCACATGGATTGGTTTGGGCCACTTTGCTTAAGTTACTGCGTTGGAAAAGAAAAACACAAGTAGGTGATTGTAGGAATTATAACTAATGAGTAAACTAAGAGCAATAAACTAAAAGAATAGATGAAATCAAATAAGAGAGTATAGGCCAGGTTATCATGAGTTGAAGTGTGATAGTCGATTGGATCGTCTTGGTAAAAGAGTGCAAGGGCAACTTAGTTGTCGTGGCAACTTGCGCAGCGGGGTTGCCTTGGCAACTAATCGACGGTTGCCTGGGCAACTGTTTGGGCAGCTGGGCAGCAGCTTTAAGGTTTGGCGGAGCGTTCTTCAATGGTTTCTTCTTATCCCTAAGTCGAAACTCTAGCTATTTGTGCATGCCTTGATAATACATCCCTGCGTGAATCAAGGGTGAACAATAACCAATCTTGTGCTCCTCTTAGCCGTTGAAATCCTTAACTTATTCCTAAGCCGGATTAATCTTCACCATCAATAGATTGAATAAAGACCATACTCATTTGTTTCTTGAGTCTAACTCTCTCGATATTAGATAAATAGATGAAGTTACGAGATCCTCTCCCAATTCACTCGCAAACAAGAATAAAAACCAAGAATGAGTAAACCTTGAATTGAAAGTGCAAACTCTTATTATCTAAACAAAATCCAATTGTTTCTCACAACCACAAAACACAATAACCCCAACCAATCAAGTTAGTTCATGGTTGGGTTCAAAAGATATACAAAGAATAATCCCCAAACCATGAATCTAATAGAAGCAAAGAAGAAGAAGAAGAAATCGATCAACCCTCTTTGAAAATCTCTCCCAATCGAACTCTCCCCTCTTGAACTCTCTTGTCAAAATATATCCCTTCTTGCTCCCCACACTTGTCGAAATCTCTCCTCTTTTTCTCCTTGAGTTTGACGGCTTGGACTCCTTTAAATAGGAGATGGCTAGGTCAAAATCCTTCTTGAGGAGGAAGTTAAGATGGAATTAAATATTTTAAAAGAATATAATTCTTTATTATATTTAAATTCCTTCTAGATCTTCTCCTATCTTTTTGGGATTTAATTTCTCTTTGACTTTTTCATGGAAATCAAACTCATTTGGGATTTAACTTTGCTCTACGTCATCTTGGGCTTATCTAGTCATCAATTTCGACTGTCATATCATCTTATCCCTTATCGAAAATTGCCCTGGCAACTAGCTCAGCATCTCCTTCATGCATTGCCCAGGCAACTGCGTCGGCATCTCCTTCATGTACAGCCCTAGCAACTGGTTCTAGCCTTGTTTAGGCAAGTGATTCTGCACACACAAAAAACATACCAAAGCAGTATCTTTTTCCACAAAAATCACCAAGTTATGTAATCAAGCTCAACGGTGGAAAGAAACATGAATTAATGCATGAATGACTAATTATGCAACTAATATGAGCCTAAGTCTAACAATAATATGAGTAAAAAGGGTAATAAAAATAGTACTTTTGAACACTTATCAACATCACCCCAAGAATATTATATTTAATAGCTTTATGATTAATTTTCATATAACACAATAAATTATTGTAAATTTTTTTCAAGAGTTTTAAAACAATTCTTTAAAGTATTTTTATGTCAAAAACAATGCTAGGGTATTTTGGCTTTGTTTTTACACTTGGACAATCTTTAAAATGTCAAAAATCCTATTAAACTTTAAAATTTTGGAGTCATGTTTCGAAACTACAATTAAAGTTTTGATACTTGTCGAGACAATTAGCTTTTAAGTTTCGAAACATTAATAAAGTTTCAATACTTATACAAGGGTTTCGAAACTGTTGTGTAAGTTTCAAAAATCTTGGTCTCTAATGGTTAATTTTTTAGTTTGGCTCAAAGAATTAGAAACTCTTTGAAAAGTTTTGAAACTATTGTACAAATGTTCATTAAATGCACAATTTTATGACTTTCCAACAGTTTCAAACCTCTTCTAAGGACTAGAAACAGCTAGAAAATAATTAGAGAACATGAAATGGACCTCCGAGTGATTGAAGATATCAAGAAAGTTTATACCAACAATCAAGCAAAAAGAATTCTTGTATTTTGAGCTTTAAGTTCTATTTTTCATTGTAAGAACACCAATGAGCTATCTTTGTTTAATTTTGCTCAAGTGTTCATTGGGTGAGAGCTTAATTGTGCAAACATATTTGCCTTATGAGGTTTTCTTAGTTTTCTAAATTTGTATTTTTCTCTTTAAGAACGTTCTTAATATTTTGGGGTATAAATCTTAAAGGAGTTTGTAAGGTTACACCTTATCCTCGAATGTAAGTAAATCTAGTGAATTTGAGAAATCCTTAGTGGGAATAGCTAAGGTAGTGGACTCCATTTGGTTTAGAAGGCGAACCACTCTAAATGGTCGTGGACATTTCTATTTTTCAATTGCTTCCACAACAAAATTTTTATTTGTTAATTCACACCCTCTTAGCATATTTTGGTTGATCAATAGAGCTGACAATATTATATTTTGAAAAATATTAATATGTATATTTTAAATGTTTTAATAATTAATAGTTTTATTAAAATAATATCATTATATTATATTAAATACATAAAATAATATATTTCTTTATTAATTCAATAATATTTTTTATGAAAATAAATCCTATTAGTCATATTAATGATTTATTATATATTATTAAAATAAGAATATTATAATATTATAATATAACTAGCATATTATTATAATATTAAAATTTATTATATTAAAATAAGAATATTATATTTTAAATATTTTAATAAATAGTAATTTATTAAAATATTAGACTATTATATTAATATTAAATATATAAAACAATAATACTCGTTATTAATAATTCAATAATATTATCTTTATAAAAATAACAAAATATTATTAATTATATTAATGATTTGTTTTATATTATTAGAATAAGAATAAAATATTATACAATATTATAATTATTATACACCTAATAGTAAATATGATGAGACCCACCAATCCACTTAATTACGTTAATGTATTCTCCAAAAAGTTCCTTCTCAATGAATGCTTATAAACTTTTATATAATGGATACATTTCCACTTTAAAAAAGATCATGACCTCTTCCACTATTGCACCACCACCATTGCACCTCATCGCTCCATTAAGCACTGCCCGACATCCACCTTTAGGGTATTATTCCTCCGTTGCTTTTAACGGCGTTGAGTTGTCTATCCTGCGGCTCTCCACCCCAAGTTAACCGAGGTGAACCACCTAAAACTACCTCCAACCACCTTCTCTCTGATTTCCACCTCCCTTGCTCAATACCTCCTCATTTCGACATCAAAAATTGGTGTGGTGAACAGTATAGGAAAGGTTTAGCAAGGATTTTCTCAACCTCTCCTCCGCTGTGAGCGTGGAGACATTTCAGACCCGAAAAAATTAGTTTAGATACATTCTTAAATAAAGCTTACCCAGAATGACCAACTCATCTCCAAATCTATCTAGCGTACCTGCCTTTTTTCGGTTGGTAACGGTGAGACAAAAGCTCGAAACTCCCATGAGTTGATTTGAAACTTCCTTAGGCGTGAGAATGAGATACAACTGACACCTACTAGCGACTTCTTCAGGGAGTGTCAAGGTTACACTCTAAGGTTCCAAGAAGTATTTCCACCATCATCCGCTTTTTATTGAGTACTTTAGGGAGAATCATCAAACACTTTTTACTTAGAAACCCTTGGCAACGACACCATCCTTCTCAAAAGCGTTGTAAGTTTGTATGAATATTAAAGGTATTTGAATATTTGAGTGTTTCAGGAAGGAATATTATGGCATTTGCACCTTCGGGGCATTTGTCTTCCTCAAAATAAGAGCATATCCTCAGCAAAGCACTGATTCCAACACATTCTTACGCTTACATTCTTCAATGAATATTGTTAGATGCCTTCATCTTTTCAATGCCTCTGGCATTGTTTTTTCTCCAAGGGCACGAAGATGCCTGCACTTCTATGTCCCGAGCGACACATGATCTGTAAAAGCGCGAATACTACGTCCAATTGTGTCTTGGATGACACCAACTCTACAAGGACGCAAAGGTCGCCTCCGCCCATTCAATTCCTCTAGAATTATTTTTTCTCCATGAGCATCGAGATGGTTGCACTCTTGTGTCTTGAGCGACACTTGATCTACAAGAGTGTGGATGTCTGTCCAGTAGAGGATTGCCTCCGACTCATTCAATGCTATTTGCACTGTTGTTCAACAAGAGGGGAGATGATTGTACTTATTTGTGCTATGACAACACCGGCACTACAAGGGTACAAATGATTGCGTGTACTCCTTCGATGATTTCTCGGAGTCGATTCATTTGTTTATATATCTACTTCTCTGATGATTTCCCAAAGTTGAATAATTTGTTTATATATCTACTCCTCAAATAATTTTCTAGAGTTGAATCGCTTGTTTATATATTTACTCCTCTGATGATTTCTTAGAGTCGATTCACTCCTCTGATGATTTTTTGGGGTCAAGTCTTCTATTTATATATTCACTCACCCGATGATTTTATAGGTTCAAGTCATTTCCTTATATATTCACTCAATTGACCATTTTTTGGGGTCAAGTCAGTTGCTTATATTCACTCCCCTGATGATGCTCTAGGGTTGAGCCATTCACTTATATGTTTGCTCATCGACTGCAGCTCTTCACCCAAATCAATAGGGGAAACCGCCATGGTTTCTCTAGAGTGTTAAGTTACCTTCATTCTAGCATTTGTTCAGTTAAAAATGAGAACAACAGCTACAAGCCATAATTCAATTACAAGTTTTGAATCATGCCACTTTATGACATTCCTCTTAAGTAAATGGGGCAATTGTTATACCCTTAATAATATATAGCATGAGACACCACCAATCCACTTGATTATGTTAATGACTTCTCCAAGAAGTTCATTCTCAAGGAAGGCTTAGAAACTTCTATATAATGGGTACATTTCCACCTTAAAATGGGATCATGATCTCTCCCACCATTGCACCTTATCACTCCATTAAGCACTGCTTGACATCCACTTTCAGGGGTATCTATCCTTTGTCGCATTTAATGACATTGATTTGTCTACCCTGCAGCTATCCGCCCTAAGTCAACCGAGATGAACCGCCTGAAACTACCACCAACCATATTCTTCTTGATCTCCACCTCTCTTGTTTGGTGCCTCATCATTTCGGCATAAAAAATAATATAACTAAGAATATTATTATAATATTAAATTATTAATATTATTAAAAATATTTTAATCATTACTATCTTTTATTAAAATGATATTATAATTATATATTAATATTAAAGATATAAAATATTTTTCTTTGGGTGTTTATGCTTTAGAGTTATAAATTGAGAAAATGTTTTATGGAAAATCAGATTGTGAAACACTTTACAGAAATACACAGGAAATTATGTTGACCACGAAAATAAATTACATTGACTAACTCATTATATGCCAATAAAAAATTGAAAAGTAAGGAAAAAAATCTTTCGCGTAAAATGCATTACATCAATCAAACATACCTAAACTTTCATTTTGTTTCAATTATTCTATTGGGCTGTTAAAATCCAGACAACTTGATGAAGTGACCAAAACAATGGCTTTATTTGGCAATTAGCGGATAGCTAATAGCAGATTACATTAGCTGATAACTGATTTGACTAGCGAATTGTATTAGCTGATTGTATAAAAGTGTTTGGTAAAATTAACTGATAGTTGTTTGATTATTGAAACAAGCAAAATGGCATATAAAGACATGATTATATATGATACTTGTTTGAATAGTTTATTAGTTATCAATATTTTGTATATTAATTAGATTATGAAAAATATTTTTTAATATAACATTATTAAGCATATTTGAAGGATATATATTAATTTATTATTTATATAATTATTTTTAATATAATTTAATTAATTATTAAATTTAAATAAAAATATAAATATGTGAGAATAAAAAGAAAAAAAACAAATGTTAATTTACAAATGTCATAACGTAAATACGTGAGAGTGAATAATTAAAATAGAAAAGGTTAATGTAACGACCCAAATTTTTGAGTTAACGATGTGGGCATTGACCCGGGTTGTGGACCTTCATGTTGGCTAGAGTAATAGGACCGTTGGGCCAAGTTTGGGCCCTATTAAATGAGAATTGAGCTATATGGACTTGGATAGTGACCAAGTTGTGACAAGGGTTAAATTAGAGGGTTTTATGTTGCGATTTCACACCTTTTTAAAATAAAGGCTGGCCACCCTTTATTATCTTTGTCTTCCATGTGAGTTTAAGGGAGCAAGCTTACCTCACCATTTTCTCCATCTCTTTCCTCTTCTCCAACACCCTTTTTCCCTCCATTTTTATAACCATTTCCGTCACCTAAAAGATCCATGCTTTATGCTCCAAAATTTCCATCCGAGGTTTAAGATTTATGGATTCTTAATCTTTTTTTAACGACTTCAAGAAAAGTGTCTTTTTTTTCTCAAATATGTGAGTTTGGCATTTATGGGTTTTTGAGCTTCAAGTTTGTTGAAGCTGTACTTTGGGTTTAAAGTTGTAATACGAAGCTAGATCTTTTCCTAGTCTCTATTCTAAGCTTTGACTCATTTCCTTGATGGTTTTGTTAATGAAAAAGGGGGTTTGAGAGCCTCTTCAAGTTTTGAGACTCAAGGAAGGTACATAGAAGCTTGGGTGAGTGCTTATTTTGGGATTCTAGAAAAAAAAGGTCAGTACATCTCTGACTCCTACTCTTCTTGAAGATCATAAAGTGATTGCTTTGCTCGATGTTGTGGTTTATTGTTGCTAAGTTGGGTGCTTGCTAGCTTAGAGCCTTAATAATGGAGAAATCATGACTAGTTGTTAATAATGGGTAAAAATGGTTGTAAACCACCCTAAACAACTCTCATAAGATGTAGGTTTGAGTTAAGGGGTTAAGGGTTACGCTTTGGGGGCTTGGAAAATGATTTCTCGAGCCTTAAAAGCCATTTCCAGGCTTCAATATCGGTACAAGGGGAGCCCGTATAGGGAGTATCGGTACAGGCTAGAGCTATATCGATACCCCATATTCCATTAAAATTCTAATAGCTTAAAATGGTATCGGTACGTATAAAGCTATATCGATACCTAAGAAGTATCGGTATGCGGGGACCGTGTATTGGTACAGGGTCAAAGGTTAACCCCTTCATGTGAAGCTGAGTATCAGTATGCCTACGGTGGGTATCGGTACCCAGAGAGGCGTATCGGTACTCGATGTTGGGTATCAGTAACCACTGAATAATCTGCACGTAAAAGTTATAAATGAGTTTGAGGGGTTGATAATTCAAGGACTATTGTTCAATGGGATTCTAATATGGTAAAATGAATTGTAAAACTGAGAAACTGAAATTTAACCCTTGTGGATAAGAATAACATGTAATAACTTGGTAAGTGATGATTCGAGATAATCGTGATGGTTAGTGTTATGCCTTAGGGCATTTGCTTGATAGCTTGGCTTGGTGCCACTAACCTCTTGGTTAGGTGTATGAATGCTCGGGGAGCATGTATTATTTTATGTTTGATAAAAAGGAATCTAGATGTCCTAGATTCAGTACTACGGTACTTATATAAGGGGATGTGTACTTTAGGCTAAGTGATCAAGTATATCCGATGTACCCACAGACTGAATGATATGGGTGCAGTTAGAAACCTATCTGTGGCTGTGGTGATCTGGATAAGGTAATAAACTTGATAGGCTGAGTAAGCTCGAGTAACTCGATAGTGTTGTACTCTTCCAAGAATGGGAAATCCTGATGGTGTTGCCTTGTCTCCTTGTGCTTTTAGAAAGTTCGATGCGGGTGATGCCAACCGCGACTAGGAGAGTCGTGACGAGAGCTGTCTCTCAAGAAAAGGACTTCGATAAGGAGTCTGTCTTGGATATTGGAGACACGAGTTTTTCAGGAGGTACCAAAAGTGAAAGGGCGAGCCACCTCCAAAAGCTTACCTTTGCTCTCTTGCAACTGATTAAGCTATCCCGAGGCAATCTGAGATGCCTCGCAAGACCCCTATTAAGAGGCTTCACCGTTATAGGCCAAAATATTTTGAAGGTTTGGGTGAAGATGACCCGATCAAGGCTGACCAGTGGTTAAGAGATACTCAAAGGATTTTAAGACAGATGAGGGAAATTTTGAAGGATGAACTTGAATGCATTGTCTCCCTTCTTAAGCGATAACATTTTTTTTGAATTAAGTGGATGGGTTGGAAGAGAATGTTCAAACTTTCAACGATAGTTGAGTGAGTTTTGATCTTTAGTAGAGTTCGTAAGTGGCAACAGTTTCTTTTAGAACTGAAATGTATTAGTTAGTGGAATTGCATGATCACAAATTAACTTATATTTATGTTGTGGTGAGTTCAAGTAAGTGAAGTGCTAAGTCTCGTCTTGGTTAGCCGAGTCGACAAGAAGTATCATTAATTTAAGATAGATTGATGGTAGAGTTTGGTTGTTAGAGTTTCACTTGCTCTTGAAAATATTTGGTCATGGTGTTGATAATAGACATAGAAGTGTTCCTAGTATTATACCTTTGAGGAGGTGCTCCGTTCTGTACACAAATGAGATTTGAGTTCAAGCATTTTGAACTGCGGATGATGGTTAAAATGATTATTAACCAAGGTGAAGCTCATCCGAAGTGAACTCTTTGGGTTGATGCTTGGATAGTATTGTTTGAGTTATCCTATTTTGTTCTATTTTGGGAGCTTGATGTAAGCATTGTTAGATGTTGGGAATGAATCATTGGGGATTCATGAGAGAAGCGTTGATGAGTCCAGTTTTAAGAGCTTGGCTATGGAAGTTTGGTAGGGAGACTTCAGAATCAAGTAAACATTTGTGAGATGGGTAATGGTTTGGTCCGAGATAGTTGCATCTCCTTCCTTCGATTAAATTTTAAGGGCAAAATTCTTTTTAGGAGGGGTGAGTTGTAATGACCTAAATTTCTAAGTCAACGATGTGGGCATTGACTTGGGTTGTGGACCTTCGCAATGGTTAGAGTAATAGGATCGTTGGGCCAAGTTTGGGCCCTATTAAAGAAGAATTGAGCTACATGGGCTTGGGTAGTGACCAAGTTGTAACAAGGGTTAAACTGGAGGGTTTTATGTTGCGATTTTACCCCTTTTTAAAATAAAGGCTGACCACCCTTTATTGTCTTTGTCTTCCATGTGAGTTTAATGGGACAAGCTTACCTCACCATTTTCTTCATCTCTTTCATCATCTCCAACAACTTTTCTTCCACCATTTCTATACCCATTTTCTTCACCCTAAAGATCCACGCTTTATGCTCCAAAATTCCCATATGAGGTTTAAGATTTATGGATTCTTAAACCCCTTTTCAAGGGCTTCAAGAAAAGTATCTTCTTTTATCAAATATGTGAGTTTGGCATTTATGGGTTTTGAGTTTCAAGCTTGTTGAAGCTTTCTGTAGGGTTTAAAGTTGTAATCCGAAGCTAGATCTTTTCCTAGTCTCTAGTTTGAGCTTTGACTCATTTCCTTGTTGTTTGGCTAAGGAAAAGAGGGTTTGAAAGCCTCTTCAAGTTTTGAGACTCAAGGAATGTGCATAGGAGCTTGGATGAGTGCTCATTTTGGGATTCTAGAAAAAAGGTTAGTACATCTTTGACTTATACTCTTCTTGAAGATCATAAAGTGATTGCTTTGCTTGATGTTGTTGTTTATTGTTGCTAAGTTGGGTGTTTGGTAGCTTGGAGCCTTAATAATGGTAAAATCCCAGATTAGTTGTTACTAATGGGTAAAAATGGTAGTAAACTACCCTAAACAACTCTCATAAGATGTAGGTTTGAGTTAAGGGGTTAAAGGTTTTGTTTTGGGGGGCCTAGGAAGTGATTTTCTAAGCCTTGGAAACCATTTATGGGCTTCGGTATCGGTACACGAGGAGCCCATACCGGCACCCTGTCTTCTAAATGATGAATACATGCAAATTTTAAATGGAGTATCTGTAATACCCCACTAATTAGTTGTAATACTCAACTAATTAGTTAGCGACCAAAATGAAAAGAATTAAAAGTTGGTGGTTTTAGTTCAGTGACTAAAATATAAACTTTAAAAGTTTGGTGGCTAAAGTGAAAAGAAGAGAAAAGTTTAGGGACAATCATGGTAATTTTCCCAATAATTATTTTTATGTCATAAATATACAGGTCACTTAAGAGTGTGAATCGAATATAAAAATTTTGGTTTGATCTGATGCTTCTATTATTGGGAAATTACAGTTAAAGTTTAAATAGAATTCAGATGATCATTTGATCTCAGAATATTATAAAAATTTGAAGGGAGTCTTTAGAAGACCCGAGTAACATGATATTGTGGTTCTAAATCACTTTTGATCGATTTAGATTCGATTGAAATGCGGTATTTGAAATAGTGCATAAATGACATTTTTGAAGATACAAGAATTCATTAATGGCAAAATTGTCATTTTACCCATCCTTTTTAAATATCTTTGACTAAATATTAAAGAGAAGCATAGGTGTCAACACCTAATTGGTCATAACCCAAGGGTATAATGATCATTTTACTATGAAGGATTTTTTTATTAAAATAAGGATTATTTAATGCCATTTGGCATAGAATTAAAGAAAGAAAAAGTTGTAGAATTCTCTCAACTTCTGCAACTCTACCGTGGGTCTCCTTCAAGCTAGGTAAGAAAATTTTCAATTCAATTTTTGGCTTGATTTAGTTGGTTTTTGAGTTGAGTCATGAAACAAAGATTTGATCTCCTTTGAATTCTCTTTCATTTGGTATAATTTTCACATGGTTACCATGCTTCTAAGTTGAGATTGGTGATTATGGTGGTTGAAGAACATGTTGAGTTTTCATGTTTTAAGGTTCAATCATGTTAGAAATGATGTTGTAGTGTTATTTCTATGCTTGAAATGATAAAATTCAAGGAAGAAAAGAATAGGGACCAATTTGGCAAGTTTAAAAGTTAGAGGACCAAATCTGATTTTTATGTTTTTGGTGTGTATTTATGTTATTAATGATGTTAGAGACATGAAATTGAAGTTAGAATGTTAAATTGATGTTGAATCGAATTAGTGACTATTTTGACAAATCGTCAAAGTTAAGTGACCAAATCAAAAATGAAGTATTGTATGGGGGCTAAATCTGATTTTTAGTTGTAATGATGGAGTTAAGGTAGTAATGTTGAATTGAGGACTAATTTGCAAAGTTAAGAAGCTTGAATCCTTATCTTTGCATTTTAGTGACTATTTAGTCAAAGAATGAAAAATAAGGGAGAATTATTTTGAATAATTTTTTTCTGAAGAAGGTGATGAGTTGGTGGTTTAAAACAAGCAATTGGACTAAATTGAAAAGTAGAGAAGTAAGGAGATGTTATATAAAAATTTGAAGTTTAATTATGGAAGCTGTGTAGAAAACTGGTTTATGGCAGTAACTTTGAAAATTCACCATAAATTCTAAAAAAATGGTTAGATGGTGAATTTTATACCGATATAAAGATATGTTCGTCTAGTTTCGTGTCCAACAAACGGAAACTGATTTCGAGTTCCGAGTCAAAAGATATGGATTTTTAAGTGACGAAAACACCAGTCTGTTCCAAATTTCAGGACTGTAATTGACTTTGAAAATTCGCCATAAATCGTATAAGTTGAATTTGGCTTATTAATTTATATGGGTGAAAAGCTTATCGAATCTAGTTTCTTTCAGAACAAATGGATTCGAATTCCGAGTTGTAGATTATTTTATAGAAATATTTCTTTGAAGGTAGTGCAAACTGTCAGAAAATGAGAATTGATACACTTTGTATCTAAGGTTAATTAGTAAGCTTGAAAGGGGTTAATGGAAGTTCAAATTGGTCACTAAGGACCATAATGAGTTTTGAACAATACAAGGAAGAAAGGAAGACGTTTGGAAATTTTGTATTCGAATGAATATATTGGATCTAACAAATATTTTATTTATGTGATTTATGAAGTTAAGTTCGAATCAAGGGAGGTTCGAGGTACTATAAAGGAAAGGACCAATGGGACTTAGTGAGGCATACAAATAAATGGCTCAGGTGGGTGCAATTGCATACATGTCATACTACATTGATATTTTATACATGATTGGGATGGCTTGCGATGAGCCTACCCTAAATTATTGTTGTTATGATATTTATGTCACTAGGCATATGATTGACATATCGTAATATGTCAAGAATTTAAATATAAAATGCATTGACCATATGATTTCTTACATTGATGAAATTGAAATATTATTCCAGGTATAAATGGCCAACTGTTGATATATATATATATATATTGATATATGTTGCCATTGATGACTTAAATGATGAAATAAAGCCCGATGTATGATATAGAGGTTCGATAGAATAGTTGGCTAGCCATAGAGTCATAAATAGCTGTATAAAGATTCTAAGCACTTCAGGTAAAGTGCAAATTTTATAAATACCCATTGAGGGTATACTCATGCAAGGTTTGGGTATACGGAAACACTTAGGGTGTTAAAGACCACATTGCAATTTTATTAATACTCAATGAGGGTATACTCATGCAAGGTTTGGGTATACTGAAGCATTTAGGGTGCTAAGCACTACGGGGCGAATAATACACTATACTCAAGTAAGTATAGGGGGATGACTCGTGTACATAGAATCTCTTAATTCGATACCTTGGGCTAAATAAATTGAAAAGAATCAAAAATGAAAAGAAACGGGAAGATAAGCCTGAAAGCTTGCAGATAGAAATGGAAAAAGGTATTGGTAAGCATTGAAAGCTTACCGGTGGAAATGGCAACGGTATTGGTAAGATCTAATCTTATCACTTTGATATTCATACATGTTGTTACATATCTATTTATGTTAATGAATATGAAATGGTAAGGAGATCACATGCATTGTTATTTATGTACATTGATATTATGTTATTTGCACTTGATTAAAGATTATTGCCTCACTAAGTATATACTTAGGGTGTGATGATGTTCACGCGTAGGTTTTAAAGGAGTACCAAGGAGAGAGTAGCTGAGCATCATATGCTAAATTTGAAGGTATAGCACTCTAATCACAGTTATGACATCTATCCTTTTTAATTGGATATACTAGATGGCATGTATAAATTAATTGTGGCTTGTAATAATTTGTGACTAAAGAATGATTGGCTTAATAACTCATATGATGAGGATAATGATCATGGTGAGCCTTGATACATTTCTAATAGTATGGAGGACTAAGTCATTAGTGAATAATATGCTTATGCTGGAGAAAGACATAATTCTGTTCAAGAATCATACAAATACAGTGGGTTTGAAAAATAAGCATAAATTCCATAAGTTTAATTTCAGAGTGAATCTTATATGTGTAAAATGGAAATTGAGTCTAGTTTCTTTTAAGACAAACGGTGACTGATTTCTATTTGTATATTAATAGTTATGAATTTTTAATCGAGGAAGGGTCAGAAAAACAGGGCAGCAGAATTCCAGAAAAATTTCACTGTGACGTGAATCTAGAAATTTATTTGAATTTTTGTATGATGAATTTGAGTCATTAATTTATATGATTAAAAAGATGAATGAATCTAGTTTAATTAAAAATTTACGGAATGAAATTTCAATGTCTATAAAATTTTATATAAATTTTTTAGTAAGGATAGCGCAGACAACTGATTTAACTTGGTTAGAAAAAAAATTGTTTTAAATTTTTTTAGTAACATCTCTTACTCGTATTTGGTAACAAATATGGGAAAAGGGGTGTTACATTTATTGGTATCAGAGCTACAGATTTAGTCAACTTTGGATAGAAAATGAGTTTGAAATAAGTTGGAAATGTATACATGCCACTAGAATGTCATAATTGCTGATGAATATGTGTATATACCTTGATGCTCTATAATTAGTAATGCTACTCTGTATTAAATTTTTTTTAAATATAGGTGTTCTGTTAAGATATCGAAACATCCAAATTCTAGATATATTTTTGAGCAGGATGTTTCTGTGCAAAGTGAAGGTGACGAAGTAAACCAAAATATACCTCAGGATGAAGCACTAGAATATTATGGTGGTACGGATGTTGATCCGATGACTGTAGACTTTTGGTTGAATAATATTGCAATCATGCTGGATAATATTCGGTATAATGGTCAAGGGAAGATGGAAGGAGTAGTATTACTATTGATGGAACCTACTTAAGTTTGGTAGATTACCATTTCTTTTTAGATTCCTCAAGAACAAATTACATGGGAATTCTTCTTAAAGGAATTTTGGGGTAAATATATCGGTGATGTATTCATCGAGGATATAAGGAATCAATGTTATTAGTAAAGAAGGATTTTTTCTACTAATAGACCTAAATAAGTACATAATAAAACGAGTGAATATAAAGGTAAAGAAGTTTGGATTAATCCAGAATGCAAGTATTGCGAAAAGAAACATTTTAGTAGAATTAATTACGAGTGACGTGATAGTAACCAATCCAATAGGCTAGAGTGCCAGATAAAAAAAAGTCCAAAATGTCCAATGATAATTCAGAATATGGGTTTCCCTTGCTGATCTCATAGAATTGCCGTTCTGTGAGTTTGAAATAATATTGGGGATGGAATGGTTGTCTGCATAAAATGCTATGGTAGAATGTCAATTAAAAAGATTAACTTTAAGGACACCAGACGGATCTACCATTTCGATTATAGGTGAGAAGCCAAATTATCATAGTGATGTTATATTGGTTGCATCTACAAAGAAATTGTTAATTAATAGCTGTGAAAGCATACTCGACTTCTGAGATTGACACCTTGTGTCAGAAAGTGAAGATAGAAGATATACTTACGGTGCTAGAATTTCCAGATATGTCTCTTGACGAATTTTCGAGATTACCCCCAGATAGAGAGGTGGAAATTGAAATTGATGTACTACCTGGTACAACACCTATATCGATGACACCATATTGTAGGACACCTAACGAACTCAGAGAACTCAAGTCACAGCAACAAGAATGATTGGATCGGGGTTTTATACGGCTGAGTATATCACCCTGGAAGCAACAATATTATTTGAAAAAAAAGGATGGATCGATGAGATTGTGTATTAACTATCGTCAACTTAATAAAGTGACGATAAAGAATAAATAGTCATTATTAAGAATTGATGATCTTTTTGATCAATTAAAGGGAGCAGTGGTGCTCTCTAAAATTGATCTTCGATCGGGCGATCATCAATTGAAGATTAAAGAGCAGAATATTCCAAAAACGGCTTTTAGGACTCGATATGGACATTTCGAGTTCGTGGTAATGTCGTTTGGATTAACTAATGCCCCAGCAGCATTTATGGATTTAATTAACTGAATTTTTCAGCCATACTTGGACTAGTTGTGGTGGTATTCATAGATGATATCTTGATTTATTTTAAAACCAAGGATGATGATGATGCTTATCTCAGAACAGTTTTATAGATTCTAAGGATAAAGGAATTTATGTGTCAAACTATCTAAATGTGAGTTTTGGCTTTCTGAAGTGACATTTCTTGGACATGTAGTATTGGCTAAGGGAATTCAGGTTGATCCTCAGAAAATTCAAGCTATCATTGAGTGGAAATCTCCTAAAAATATTGTTGAGGTTAGAAGTTTTCTCGGATTGGCAGGATATTACCGCCAATTTATGAAAGATTTCTCGATGATTGCTGCTTCTATTACGAAGCTGCTCAGGAAAAATGTATAATTTGTATGGATTAAAGAATGTCAATAAGCTTTAAAAAGTTAAAGAAAATCTTGACAGAAGCTCCGGTGTTAGTTCAACCAGAATCGAGGAAGAATTTTGCGGTGTATAGCGATGTATCACATAATGGCTTGGGCTGTGTACTTATGAAAGACGGGAAAATGGTAGCTTATGCTTCCAGATAGCTTAAAACTCATGAGAGAAATTATTTTGCTTATGATTTGGAGTTAGCTGCGGTTATTTTTGCTTTAAAAATTTGGCGTCACTACTTATATAGTGAGAAATGTTATATATGCAGAGACAATAAAAGTATAAAGTACCTTCTACCATAGAAGGAGTTGAGTTTGAGGCAAAGGTGATGAATAGAGCTAATTAAGGATTATGATGTGATTATAGATTATCAACCAGAATAGACTAATGTGATTCTAGAAGCTCTTAGTCGAAAAATGTTTTCAGTCCTATGGATGTTAGATGCTCAATTATCAATAATGAATGTTGGTGCTTTTCTTGCTAAATAGAACATCAAGTCTACTTTGATAGACAAAATAAAAGAATCACATGCAAAAGATGAAAAATGTTTAGAGAAAAAGAAGAAAGTTGATAGTGGAGAATCTTCAGATTTAGAGTTGAAGTCTAATAGATATTTATACTATAAATGGCGTGCTTATATTCTTAATGATGAAGAAGTGAAAAAGGAAATTCTTTCGGAAACATTATAGTCCTTTAAGTATGCTCTGAGAGGAAATAAAATGTATCAGGAAGTGAAGAATTGATTTTTAGAGGCCAAGAAAAAAAGATATAAAGGAATTCGTATCCAAATGCTTAATTTGTCAGCAAGTTAAAGCAGAGCATCAAGTGCCATCGGGTCTACTTTAGTCAATTGTTATTCCAGAACGAAAATGGAAAAAATTATTATAGATTTTGTAATCAGGTTACCATTGACACCAATTAGGAAAGACTAAATCTGGGTAGTTTTGGATCGACTGACCAAATCAGCACATTTCCTACCAGTCAGAACGGATTACTCTCTCAGCAAATATACGGAATTGAATATTTGGAAAATTGTTAGATCATATGGGATTCCTATTTTCCATTGTGTTTGACAAAGATTCCAGGTTTATTTTAAGATTTTGGAATGTTTTACATGAAGCAATTGAGGAACAAATCAATTCCATCGGATTAAAATTCTCTGGAAGAATTGTAAAGTGGAAGAAGCTATCTGGGAAACTGAAAAGAGAATGAAAGAATCATATTCTAAAGAGAACTACATGGGAGATTGAGGTAAGAAAGGAATCAAGTCTGTGCTAAAATTTGAGGACAAATTTTTTTAGGGGCGGAGAATTGTAATACCCCACTAATTAGTTGTAATACTCCATAGTGACCAAAATGAAAAGAATTAAAAGTTGGTGGTTTTAGTTTAGTGACTAAAATATAAACTTTGAAAGTTTGGTGGCTAAAGTGAAAAGAAGAGAAAAGTTCAGGGACAAGCATGGTAATTTTCCCAATAATTATTTTTATGTCATAAATATACATATCACTTAAGAGTGTGAATCGAATATAAAAATTTTGGTTTGATCCGATGCTTCTATTATTGGGAAATTACAGTTAAAGTTTAAATAGAATTCAGATGATCATTTGATCTCGGAATATTATAAGAATTTGAAGGGAGTATTTAGAAGACCCGAGTAACATGATATTGTGGATCTAAATCATTTTTGGTCGATTTAGATTCGATTGAAATGCGATATTTGAAATAGTGCATAAATGGCATTTTTGAAGATACAAGAATTCATTAATGGCAAAATGGTCATTTTACCAATTCTTTTTAAATATCTTTGACTAAATATTAAAGAGAAGCATAGGTGTCAAGACCTAATTGGTCATAACCCAAGGGTATAATGATCATTTTACTATGAAGGATTTTTTATTAAAATAAGGATTATTTAATGCCATTTGGCATAGAATTAAAGAAAGAAAAAGTTGTAGAATTCTCTCAACTTCTCCAAGTCTACCGTGGGTCTCCTTCAAGCTAGGTAAGAAAATTTTCAATTCAATTTTTGGCTTGATTTAGTTGGTTTTTGAGTTGAGTCATGAAACAAAGATTTGATCTCCTTTGAATTCTCTTTCATTTGATATAATTTTCACATGGTTACCATGCTTCTAAGTTGAGATTGGTGATTATGGTGGTTGAAGAACATGTTGAGTTTTCATGTTTTAAGGTTCAATCATGTTAGAAATGATGTTGTAGTGTTATTTCTATGCTTGAAATGATGAAATTCAAGGAAGAAAAGAATATGGACCAATTCGGAAAGTTTAAAAGTTAGAGGACCAAATCTGATTTTTATGTTTTTGGTGTGTATTTATGTTATTAATGATGTTAGAGACATGAAATTGAAATTAGAATGTTAAATTGATGTTGAATCAAATTAGTGACTATTTTGACAAATTGTCAAAGTTAAGTGACCAGATCGAAAATAAAGTATTGTATGGGGGCTAAATCTGATTTTTAGTTGTAATGATGGAGTTAAGGTAGTAATGTTGAATTGATGACTAATTTGCAAAGTTAAGAAGCTTGAATCCTTATCTTTGCATTTTAGTGACTATTTAGTCAAAGAATGAAAAATAAGGGAGAATTATTTTGAATAATTATTTGGTGAAGAAGGTGATGAGTTGGTGGTTTAAAGCAAGTAATTGGACTAAATTGAAAAGTAGAGAAGTAAGGAGAAGTTAGTATAAAAATTTGAAGTTTAATTATGGAAGCTGTGTAGAAAATAGGTTTATGGTAGCAACTTTGAAAATTCACCATAAATTATACAAAAATGGTTAGATGGTGAATTTTATATCGATGTAAATATTTGTTTGTCTAGTTTCGTATCCAACAAACGAAAACTGATTTCGAGTTTCGAGTCAAAAGATATGAATTTTTAAGTGACGAAAACTGATTTCGTATAAGTTGAATTTGGATTATTAATTTATATAGGTGAAAAGCTTATCGAATCTAGTTTCTTTCAGAACAAACGGATTCAAATTCCGAGTTATAGATTATTTTATAGAAATATTTCTTTAAAGGTAGTGCAAACTGTCAGAAAATGAGAATTGATACACTTTGTATCTAAGGTTAATTAATAAGCTTGAAAGGGGTTAATGGATGTTCAAATTGGTCACTAAGGACCATAATGAATTTTGAACAATACAAGGAAGAAAGGAAGATGTTTGGAAATTTTGAATTCGAATGAATATATTGGACAATATGTCTAAGATATTGTTAGATTGGGATCTAACAAATATTTTATTTATGTGATTTATGAAGTTAAGTTTGAATCAATGGAGGTTCGAGGTACTACGAAGGAAAAGATCAGTGGGACTTAGTGAGGCATACAAATAAATGGCCCAGGTGGGTGCAATTGCATACATGTCATACTACATTGATATTTTATACATGATTGGGATGGCTTGCGATGAGCCTACCCTAAATTATTGTTGCTATGATATTTATGTCATTAGGCATATGATTGACATATCGTAATATGTCAAGAATTTAAATATAAAATGCATTGACCATATGATTTCTTACATTGATGAAATTGAAATATTATTCCCGGTATAAACGGCCAACTGTTGATATATATATATATATGTTGCCATTGATGACTTAAATGATGAAATAAAGAGAAATGTATGATATAGAGGTTCGATAGTATAGTTGGCTAGCCATAGAGTCATAAATAGCTGTATAAAGATTCTAAGCACTTCAGGTAAAGTGCAAATTTTATAAATACTCATTGAGGGTATACGCATGCAAGGTTTGGGTATACAGAAACACTTAGGGTGTTAAGCACTACGGTGCAATTTTATTAATACTCAATGAGGGTATACTCATGCAAGGTTTGGGTATAGGGAAGCACTTAGGGTGCTAAGCACTACGGTGCAAATAATACACTATACTCAAGTAAGTATAGGGGGATGACTCGTGTACATAGAATCTCTTAATTCAATACTTTGGGCTAAATAAATTGAAAAGAATCAAAAATGAAAAGAAACATGAAGATAAGCTTGAAAGCTTGCAGATTGAAATGGAAAAAGGTATTGGTAAGCATTGAAAGCTTACGGGTGGAAATGGCAACGGTATTGGTAAGATCTAATCTTATCACTTTGATATTCATACATGTTGTTACATATCTATTTTATGTTAATGAATATGAAATGGTAAGGTGATCATATGCATTGTTATTTATGTACATTGATATTATGTTACTTGCACTCGATTAAAGATTATTGGCTCACTAAGTATATACTTTGTGTGTGATGATGTTCACGCGTAGGTTTTAAAGGAGTAACAAGTAGAGATTAGCTAAGCATCATATGCTAAATTTGAAGGTATATCACTCTAATCACAGTTATGACATCTATCCTTTTTAATTGGATATACTAGATGGCATGTATAAATTAATTGTGGCTTGTAATAATTTGTGACTAAAGAATGATTGGCTTAATAACTCATATGATGTGGATAATGATCATGGTGAGCCTTGATACATTTCTAATAGTATGGAAGACTAAGTCATTAGTGAATAATATGCTTATGGTGGCGAAAGATATAATTCTATTCAAGAATCACACAAATGCAGTGGGTTTGAAAAATCAGCATAATTCCAAAAGTTGAATTTGAGAGTGAATCTTATATGTGTAAACTGGAATTTGAGTCTAGTTTCTTTTAAGACAAACGGTGACTGATTTCGATTTGTATATTAAAAGTTATGAATTTCTAATCGAAGAAGGGTCAGAAAAACAAGGTAGCAGAATTCCAGAAAAATTTCACTGTGACGTGAATCTAGGAATTTCTTTGAATTTTTGTATGATGAATTTGAGTCATTAATTTATATGATTAAAAAAATGAATGAATCTAGTTAAATTAGAAATTTACGGAATGAAATTTCAATGTCTATAAAATTTTATATAAATTTTTGAGTAAGGACAGCGCAGACAACCGATTTAACTTGATTAAAAAATTGTTTTAATTTTTTTTAGTAACATCTCTGACTCGTATTTGGTAACAAATATGGGAAAAGGGGTGTTACAGTATCAATACAGGCTAGAGCCGTATCAGTACCCCATGTTCCATTAAAATTTTAGTAGCTTAAAATGGTATAAGTACGCTTGGAGTTATATCGACACCTAGGGAGTAACGGTACGCGGGGTCTGTGTATTGGTACGGGGTTAACAGTTAACCACTTCATGTGAAGCTGAGTAACGATATGCCTGGGGTGGGTATCGGTACCTAGAGAGGCATGTCTGTACTCAATGTTGGGTATCGATAACCACTAAGCAATCTGCCCGTAAAAGTTAAAAATGAGTTTGAGGGGTTGATAATTCGAGGACTATGGTTCAATGGGCTTCTAATATGGTAAAATGAATTGTAAAACTGAGAAATTGAGATTTAACCCTCATGGATGAGAATAACTTGTAATAACTTGGTAAGTGATGAATCGAGATAACCGTGATGGTTAGTTTTATGCCTTAGGGCATTTACTTGATAGTTTGGCTTGGTGCCACTGACCTCTTGGTGTATGAATGCTCGGGGAGTATATATTATTTTATGGTTAATGAAAAGGAATCCAAATGTCCTAGAGTCAGTACTACGGTACTTATATAAAGGGATGTGTACTTCGGGCTAAGTGATCAAGTATATCCGATATACGTATAGGCGAAGTGATTTAGGTGCGGTTAAAAACCTATCCGTGGCTATGCTGATCCAGATAAGGTAATAAACTTGATAGGATGAGTGAGCTCAAGTAACTTAATAAGATGAGTGAGATCGAGTAACTCGATAGGCTGAGTGAGCTCGAGCAACCTGATAGGCTGAGTGACCTCACGTAAGGATTACTTATGGATAGTGTGATCCAAGTATGTCCAAGATGCATCTGTGGCTATGTTGACCCGGATATGGTCCATTTAACCCGACGACTGTGTGAATACGGATAACTCGACGGTTGTGTAAGCTCGGGTAAAGTAGGGCTTCGTTACCCAATATGTAGATGATGTATGGATGTATTTTATGTATACTGTGTGGATGTTATAGATGATAACTTTTGTACCTGATGACTGAGTGATCAGGGTACGATATGAACTAACTCGATGGGCCAAGTGAGCTTGCGTAACTCGATATGCTATATGACCTCGAGTATGGTAAAGTATGGTGGAACTCATAAGACTTCTTGTAGACTTGTTGATGCCTTGAGATAGGTGATCTAAGAACTCTAGCTAGCGTAGGCTAGATGATAACTCGTAGATAGTAAAGCCTTAGTTATGCTCTCTAAACTATATTTATCTTGCATGTTTATTTTATGATAATCACGAATTATGGTAGAGCAGAAATGTACCATTGAGCTTTGTAAGCTCAGCGTTCGGAACCGTTGTTTCCGTTTACAGGTTAGTAGGTGGATCATGGCCGAGGAGCATATCGAGAAGGGATTTCCCAACAGCGCTTCGCTTCAGAGTACAGTGCTTAGTATTTAGCTTTGGGCTTATATATTCATAAGACCTTACAAGTTATTGAGTTTTTAAACTCTTTTGAAATGTTATTTTGAGATACGATGATTTTAACTTGGAGCTCCTGTTTTGTAAACTTATTTATAATGCTTAATTAGTTACATGGATTTAGGGATGATTCGATATTTTAGAAATGGCTGAACTTATGACTTTTAAATGGAAATTGTGATGGGTCGGTTTTGGATGACCCAAATGTAAACTTTGATCTGGATCGGGATCAAGGTATTATAGTTAAATTTAGGTTATTTGGAAATTTTTGATAATTGTTAAGGGTAAAAGGGTCTTTATAACTTTTATGTCAACACCTCTAATTTTGAAAAAGCTCTTATTAGCAGCTTTTTCAAAATTAGAGGTTTCACTTCAATCTGCTATTTCAATCCGCTATTCACTAAACATCCGAATTAGCGAATTTGACCGATCAAACCTCTAATATTAGCTCAAACCTCTAATTTTGACTCAAACTACTATTTACCAAACATGGCCAATATCGTTTTATTGTAGTTATTGATGCCCAAAATGATGTTGATTTAGCCATTAAACTTTAGAGGTGTATCAATTTTACCACTAAAATTAAAAAAAAATAGTTTTTGCATTGAACATTTCAGTCGTTGCTCATCATCGGTCGTCATTGATTCTCAAAATAATATTGTTTTAGTCATTGAACTTTAGAAGTGCATCGATTGAAACTTTAAATTGATTTTACCAAAACATTTATATTTCATTTTTTTCATTCGATTGATTTTTTTCTCCCAGAATAATTCCTTACTTTTCCCATTGGTACAATAGTTATTTGGTTTGATTGGTTATGAGTTAAGTACTTGGGGTGGTAGCTCACTACAATCAGAATCAAATAAACCTAATTTCCCCCGATGATGAATGAATTTGAGTAAATTAATTTACAATTTTTCTGTGTTATCCATTATAATAACTTTTTTTCATTTTCTCTTTGGTGATAATTAGGCAACACAAAGTAGGGCAAATTGCCAGTATTTCATAATGGCTTCAGTCAGGTACTGCCAGCATAGTGTCACGGGGCTAGATTTTGACTCTAGCTGATCCGTGCGGCCTTAAACGCCTTCGACGCAAATCAGTCGATTCCTACGCCTAAGTCAGCCTTCAACCAGCCTTGTGAGTACTCCTGCTCGACAACGGCTTCGACAAGCACTCCAGGTTTCGATGGATCTTGTCACGGACACCACTTGTATCGTGGGCTAGACCTTTGCCAGACGAATCGTACCGAACCTTAGTCGCTTTCTCGGTTGAAACGTCTGCTAAGTCACCCTGAAGTACCTTGTCACAGTCTTAGGTGAAGATCTCTCGACAAACACCTAACTCAGCCAGGATTCTCGCTCCGGAAGATCAAACACTCCTCGAAGCCCTCGAACGAAAGATCGTTCTCAGCGAAAGCTAATCAAATAACAACGGAAAGAGATTGGCAGCTAGAACAACGAAGAACACTCAAGAACAACAAAGAATAATAAAGAACACTCAGAGAGTTTTAGAGTAAATGCTTCTTGTTTTACTCAAAGTGAAGTATGAAGTGAAGTAGTAGTGAAGTGATTTACAAGTGAGGAGGGAGCCTCTATTTATAGTTGAACTCCCCTACATCCAACGGCTCAGTTTAAATTACATCGACGGTCGAGATTGATCTTATCTTATCTTATCAAATCTCAAATTCAAATCTCTAATTATCACAAACATTATCTACACATTATATTCAAATAAATGGATAATGCTTTGACCAAATTACCCTCCTGAATCCTCCATGGATTTGGCTAAGTCTTGTTGGCTTACGGGCTTTCTAGCATTCTCCAAGTGCCGGGCCAAGTGTGATGGTCTTGGCAAGCCCGTTCCACCGTGCAAACCCTCTTTGGCTGATTCTTCCGCCAATGCCTCGGTCCCAAAGGTTCGGTCCACGCCTTCCTCCAAGTGTTGGGCCAAATCTAATGATCTTGGCAAGCTCGTTACACCGCGCAAACCTTCTTTAGCTGATTCTTGCGCTAACGCCTTGGTCCCAAACTTATGGTCATCGCCATTCTCCGAGTGCTGGGCCACATTTGGCAAGCCCGTTGCATTGCGCACAACCTCCCTATTTGATGCTCGCACTAATGTCTCGATCCGAAAAGTTTGGTCCGTGAAATTCTCCCCCACTTGACTTAGCGACGCCCTCGTCGCTGCACTCGAACGATCCTGGACAGGGTCAACTTGATTACTCATCGATGCCTCGGCTTCATGCAATTCCCCCATATGAACTGCTAGCCTCGACTCAAACTGTCGTTGAACATCGCGTGCTAACACGCCTCTTGATACATCTCCTTTGTAGAAGCACTCTCCCACAAACTCCGATTTACCTCGACTTAGACCCACTTGGTCCTGCGGCAAAGACTTGGAAGTTGTCACAACATTGAACACAGACTGAACTCTCAGATTCGTCGACAAATCTGGCTTGCCCCTTAGAACTCTGAAAGGTCTCTTCCAATCTTTTTTTCCCCCGCACTAAAGACTAGGTCTCACTTGACCTACGCTCATCAACAACGGCAAATCAAAACCAAAAACACTAGGAACATGTTTGAGATGTACCTTCTCCTCGATCACATTTACTCTAAAACAGGTCAGCCCTTCTTTCTCCTTGAAGTCTGGCCCCCTCTACATTGAACTTTCTTCATCGAAGTTCTTTGCATGCATCGGCACTTTCGCCACAAAGTCCGTTGCGTTACTCTGCATCGGCTCTTCTTCCCTGAAGTCCATTGCTTCTGGTTGCATCTGCCCTTCTGGCTTGAAGTTTGGTGCTCTCTTGCATCGATCCTTCTTCCTTGAAGTTTGGTGCTTTCTCTTGCGTCGACACTTCCTACCTGAAGTTCGTCGCTCGTTTCCCACCTTGCCCATTGGTGGTGTCTCCATGATTACTATGTCCCTTAACGGCTTGGCCCCCTTCGACTCTACAATAGTCTCAAAAGCGATGCTCTTTCCCTAAACATCCTCGGCAAGCTCCTCGGTAGCCTTCTCAGACATGGTCACCCCTTTCTGCTTTCGGTCCCCCTTGGCCTTGGCAGAACTCGACATTATCGGATCAAGCGATACAGCCTCGCTCTCTTCGGGCTCACCCAACTCCTTGGATGGCTTGACTCGATCCAGGCAATCTCGCAATTTGTGAGGCCCCTTACACTGGTAGCACTCTAGTTGCTTCAACTTACTTCGGCACTTCATCCTCGAAGTCCTTCGCTTCTTTCCCACCTTGCCCATAGGTGGCATCTTAACGGTTGCTATGTCCCTGGACGGCTCAGCCCCCTTCGACACTGTACTCGTCTCAAAAGTAATGTTCTTCACTCGAACATTCTCGGCAAGCTCTTTTCCAGCCTTCTCAGACATCTTCAACCTATTCTGCTCATGGTCTCTGCTTACCTTGGCAGAACTAGACAACTCGGAACCAAGTTTCACAGGCTCTTTACTCTTGGCCTTGTCCTGTCCCTCGGACCACTTGGCTCGAAACAGGCATCTCCGTAACTTATGAGGTCCCTTACATCGGTAGCACCTCAATCGCCTCGTCTTTACCCTCGGCTCGACAGCTTTCTCACTTGCTATCGCACCAAGTCTCATCGCTGGCTGGACTACTTTGGCACTCGTAGTCGAACCACGGTTCTCACTTCGCTTGGTGGCATTGACACTCACAATCGCCCCAAGTCTCATCTCTGGCTTGACTACTTTGGCACTCGTAGTCGAACCACGACTCTCACCTCGCTTGGCGGCATTGACACGCAATCGCCC
Organism: Hibiscus mutabilis; assembly: GCA_019671005.1. Lineage (NCBI taxonomy): Eukaryota > Viridiplantae > Streptophyta > Magnoliopsida > Malvales > Malvaceae > Hibiscus > Hibiscus mutabilis. Next base: position 51,782,800 of record CM033719.1, read on the forward strand.
CAAGTCTCGCTACTTCACCCTTTGACTCGTCTGCTATCTTCACCATGGCAGCTAGGCGGTTTTTCTCGGGACATCCCCTTATCAAATGAGGACCATCACAGAAGTAGCACTTTAACTTCTTGCTCCCCTTCTTTTCTGGCACGGACTTAGCCTCACCATTCCCCTTGTCTCTCGAACTGGGCCTGGTTGACTCAACACTCGCCTGCTTGCATTCTGCGGGCTCGGTCAGAGGTTCGGCAACAACAAAAGCCTCTGAAAGTCTCTGGGCATCTCCTTGCTCCACTGCGAGCTTCGCCCTCGGTCTAAATCCCTCTAAGAAGGTCTTGAGCGCATCACATTCACTCATTGCCGTCTTGCAACTGAGCAGCTCCCTCTTGAGCTCATCCACTTCTTTTCACAAAGCTTCCATCTCAGCTTCACTCGCATTACTCCCTCGAACAGTCACCAACTTGTTGAGAACTTCTCGTGTCTCATCCTTGAACCGGTCATCTATGGACTCTACTTCGTCAAGACAAGACTCGAAAACACCTTGGGTCTGCTTGGCTTCCTCTTCAAATTTCTCAAGTCTACAAACCCTCTTTCCCAACGACTTCAATTCCACCTTCATTGCCTCCACTGCATCTTGAAGGGAATTACCTTGTTGGTTCAACTTCTCGTACATCGAGTTGAGAACTTCTTGGATCTCCTTCGCGGTTTTCTCCTTAGAAGAATCCTCCGTTTTTCGCAAATCCACCATCTTTGCTTCACAAGCACAACTCTCTCGAACTACCTCTAACTCGTTGAGGATGCGTTGCGTCTCGTCATTGAACTTGCCCTCCATGGACTCTAACTTTTCAAGACGTGACTCTACAACACCTTGGGTCTTTTTGGCCTCCTCTCTTAGAGTTTCCACTGCAGCCTCTAAGGAATCGCCACGCTCAGATATCTTCACATCCAAGCCATTAAGAGCCCATTGAACCTCCTCCTGGATCCCTTCTAGAGACTCTAACATCTCAATATCCAACGAACCCAGCTTCTTAAGGTTTACTGACTCTAGCTGTTCAAACACCACCTTGGCCTCCTTCTCGAAGTCCAAGAGTTTATCGACCCAAGCCTCCACGACTGTTATGAATTCAAGATTCGATTGTACCTTATTTTCAAGACGGTTGCTCATCTCGTCAAATTTATTCAGAGTCTTTCTTACATCGTCCATTGTCAGTGTCTTCTTCTTTGGTGCCATCTCAATCACCACTTTGCCACGAACTAGTTTGATCCCCGATCACTTCGACTAACTCGAACGCAAACCACCACCACGCTTAACTGCAACTACAAGCTGGAATCCACCACACTTGACTGCACCTACAAGTTGGCTTGAACACAAGTCACCATCACGCTTGACTGCAACTGCGAGCTGGCTCGAACGCAAGTCCCTTCCTCGACTAGCTCTGTACCACCTATCACGGCACTTCTCTAATTCCACCTCTCGTGGCTCTCTCTGATACCAACTATCACGGCTCAGCTCTGATACCACTTGTCACGGCTCTGCTCTGATACCACTTGTCACGGGGCTAGATTTTGACTCTAGGTTGAAACGTCTGCTAAGTCACCCTGAAGTACCTTGTCACGGTCTTAGGCGAAGATCTCTCGACAAACACCTAACTCAGCCAGGATTCTCGCTCCGGAAGATCAAACACTCCTCGAAGCCCTCGAACGAAAGATCGTTCTCAGCGAAAGCTAATCAAAGAACAACGGAAATAGATTGGCAGCTAGAACAACGAAGAACACTCAAGAACAACAAAGAATAATAAAGAACACTCAGAGAGTTTTAGAGTAAATGCTTCTTGTATTACTCAAAGTGAAGTATGAAGTGAAGTAGTAGTGAAGTGATTTACAAGTGAGGAGGGAGCCTCTATTTATAGTTGAACTCCCCTACATCCAACGGCTCAGTTTGAATTACATCGACGGTCGAGATTGATCTTATCTTATCTTATCAAATCTCAAATTCAAATCTCTAATTATCACAAACATTATCTACACATTATATTCAAATAAATAGATAATGCTTTGACCAAATTACCCTCCTGAATCCTCTATGGATTTGGATAAGTCTTGTTGGCTTGCGGGCTTTCTAGCATTCTCCAAGTGTCGGGCCAAGTGTGATGGTCTTGGCAAGCCCGTTCCACCGCGCACACCCTCTTTGGCTGATTCTTGCGCCAATGTCTCGGTCCCAAAGGTTCGGTCCACGCCTTCCTCCAAGTGTTGGGCCAAATCTAATGATCTTGGCAAGCTCGTTACACCGTGCAAACCTTCTTTAGCTGATTCTTGCGCTAACGCCTTGGTCCCAAAGGTATGGTCCTCGCCATTCTCCGAGTGCTGGGCCACATTTGGCCAGCCCGTTGCATTGCGCACAACCTCCCTATTTGATGTTCGCGCCAATGTCTCGATCCGAAAAGTTTGGTCCGTGACAATAGCATCGTATGTAATAGTATCGTGGACGATGAGGCGAACCCAATGTCGCCATAATCAAAGCAAAAGAATACTATATGTAATACGTATACGGGAAATAAACTGATAAGGGTCACAATTTACGTGGGGACGAAATTGGGCAAAATCAAGATTTGGAATTGGAGATAAAACATAAATATTGAAAGGTGAAATAAATTTATAATTTATCTATTTCATTTAAAAAATATAACAAACAAAGGTAAAAGAAAACTCAGCGTGGGGAGCAAGTGCCCCTCTCAAGATATAGGTAGATTTGTCCCTAAACGAATCAAGAAAATTTAGTTTGAAATGTCAAATTTTAAAATTTTTATGAATGCATCTTTCTAAATAGGTGAGAATAAATAATGGTTGTCAATTTTTTAAGGGATATAAATTTTCTTTTAGAGACTCTCAATATCCATTTGAAGTTATGTTAATTTGTGCTAATTTTATTTTTTAATATTATTTTATATTAAATTGTGAAAAAGATTTTTCCAAAATTTTGTAGTATTATGTAACACCCCTTTATCAAGGGTGGTTCCGCCCATAAATTTACGTGTATATTGTTGATTGAAGAGAATGGTGATTTTAAAGTAGGACAACTTAATTTAAGGTTAAAATACGACAAGTTTTAAAATTTGTCTAATTAACTTAAAATGTTATGTTTTTTACAATAAGTTCTGAAACTTGTAAAAAAACCCATTAACCTAAAATGTTATGAAAAAACAAGTTTTGAAATTTATTTTTTAAGTTTCGAAACTTGTCAAAAGTCACAAAAACCAACTTAAAATATTATCAAAAAATCTAACATTTTTTAAATCTCATTTCTTTCTATATTTTCTCAATTTTAATTGAAGAATTGTTCCATCTTACTATTTCAATGATATTTTTAGTTAAAAAATTCGCATGACTCAATTAGAGGCTACCTCATATAATGAAAACAAATAAATAAATAAAATATGTTAAAATTTTTAAAAAGAAAAAAATTATAAAAATTTGACAAAATGTTTTTAAAAAACTAAAATTTATTCTTCTAAAACTCATATTTTTTTATAGAATTTTTGGGTCTTATCATTATATATATATTTAAAATCTTAATGTTTTATGGATACTAAAATTTTTCAAAATAAATTTTACACTATTAAATTTTAAAAAAAAATATAAGTTCAAAACATAAATTCTGAAAATTAAATAAGATTTAAAAGACTTTTATATTTTTTAGATTTTTTATATTTTAAGAGTTTTTTTTAATTTCTAAATTCTTTAAAAATAAAAAAATAAAAAAAACAAGAAAATTATTTTTAAAAATCAGTTTTTAAAAAAATTTCTTTATATATATCTATATATTTAGGTTTCAACGGTTTTATGAATTTTTAATTTAAATTTTTAAAAATAAATTAAACATAATTACAATTTCAGAAAGTATAAATTTAAATATAAATTCTGAAAATTAGAAATATCTTTTAGATTTTTTGTTATTTTAAATATTTATAACATGTGGCTAATTGAGTTAAGTAATTTTTTACAAATATCACTGAAGTAACATGCAAGACAAAATGATAGTACAAGTGATAACAAAGAGAAAAATTGTATAAAAAATTGACTATATAATTGATTTTGTTTTTGGGTTAGAGAATTAGTTTAAAGTTTATGCGTTTAGTGTGTAAAATTTAAAATTTAAAGTTCAGTATTAGAATTTAAGAATTTTAATTCTATTTTTTTGAACACAAAGCCAGCATCTTCATATCACAAACAAGAACAAGAAATACACAGCAAAGGTTCTTAAAAGAACCAAATACAAGAAAGAACAGGAAGAAAAACAGAATAAAGAACACTACAAAACAAGGAGAAAATCATAACAAGACAGAACAAAATCATAACAAAACAAGAACATAAAACACAAAAACACCAAACAACTCAGGTGAGAGAGACCATCGGATCACCAGGACCGACAAGAGAAAAACGAAGAGAAAAGTCAGCAATCGGTCATCATCTGCAAGATACATTCAGGGGCATGGAAGGATAAAGGCAGTTCATAGCAATGCAGAGAGAGCAACCAACATAGTCATCGCGAAGATCTTAAAGACGAAAATGCCTGCAGAAAATAAAAAGGAGACAGAGCTGAAAATTTCACCAATGATCAACCGTCGGCGGAGGCACTGAGAGCCCAACCACCACCAAGAGAAGCCAAAGACTTGCAAACAGAGACCAAAAGGAGACAAAAACCAGCAACTCGAGACTAAAGAAAAGAGAAAACAAAGAGGAAGGAGACAAGCCTCCCTTCTCGTCTTCCTCCACGATCTACCTCGTCAAAGGGCCTCGAACATGGCTATAGTTGTCGGAGAATGAACTCACACGAGCAGGTCAAGAGGTGCAATGAAACACCCAAAAAGAAGAAGAAAAAAGAACAGTAAAAATAAGAAGAGAATGAAAGAAAAAGGAGAAAAAAAAAACAAAAAAAAAAACACTAATAAAAAAGAGAATGAGAGAAAAGGAATCAGCGGATTATGTCTGGTGGAAGAGAAAAGGAATGAGAGAAAAAACACTGTAGAAGGATGAGAGGCCTAACATTGGAATTGAAGGGCTTGTTGCATTTTTGAAACGAGCTTTTCATTGGTGGAATAGTTCGAGATTTTAGTGAGTGCATTTTGAGGATTATGTCTGGTTAGAGCTTAAACATTGAATATTTTCCCAATATGAAGACCTTAGCTAAAGTTTATCTGTAAATGAGGATTGTGTTTGTGGAGTGTTGATATGCGACCCTAGTGGTACTCTAAAGAGCATAAATTTTCTCTTATTTATCAATTAATTTGTCCCTACATTAGCTTTTCATACATTCTGTTTTTGCATTGGGGACAATACAATCTTTAAGTTTGGCGTATAGACTTGGGAGTTGAAATGCACCCTCATTTCAAAAAAGTTTTTTTAAGCAAAAGCAAGATTCTCTTTGTGTTAAAAATCTTTTGTTTACATTCGATGTTTAAATCTTGAATCATTGTAATTATTGATGAGTTGATTGGATATATATGATGGATGATTGCATTTTAACTCTTCATGAATACATTTACTTGCTTAAGTAAAGGACATCTAGCATCATCTCTTTGATTTTGGATGAATTATGCCTTGTTCAGCTTGTGTTATATATACTAATAATACTATTATGTGTAAATAAATGACATTCTAACGTGAGTGCAATAAGATAATAGCTTAAGAGGGAATACTCCAAAACATGTGTTAAAAAAATAAATCTAGCCAAAGGTTGTCGCTGCATGAGTGTGCATCGATGCAATGAAGTACTTCCCGGGGGTTCATTGCATAACATCTTACTTTTTAGGGTTTAGGGTGCATTCATTGTTAGATATCCCTCGCTACAAATAAAATAAAAGAAGAAGAAGAAGAAAAGTAATATATATATTTGTTGTTATGTGTTAAATAAATGTTGCAAGGCAGAATGATTCTGATTTGATAGGCATGATGCTATGTATTGTTGAAATACTAGTTCATATATTTATGTTTGAGTTGTTGATGTAGTCTTTTATCATGTCAATGCAATTGATTCATTTATTCGTTGGAATAATTCAAGTGGCTAGAATATCGTTAAACTTTTGGTAAATCTTGCTGCTTATTATTTTTTGCTTAAGGACAAGATGGTACTCTAAAGAGCACATATTTCCCCTATTTATCAAGTAATTTGTCCTCACATTAGCTTCTCATGCATATTTTCTTGCATTTTCTTTTAATTATGCATTTCCTTTAACTCAATTATACTTTTGAGTTTTGTGCTGAATTTGGTAAATTCTGTTGTTTTCATTGCAATTCTAATGTCGCTGTAAAAAGCCTTCTTTATTGCAACCAGACATGTCACTGCAGTTCTGATGTCGCTGTAAAAGCATTTTATTATTATGACCAGTCACTGTCGCCACATTGACAGTTGTCAAAAAGACAACATCAAATGACGTTAGTGAAAGGATAAGATCAAAGGACAATGAGCTGGTAGTTTGCTATAACAACTTTTGTCTGGACATGATGCCGGCACAATTTTCGCTGCAATACCAACACCTCGAAGTATCCACTGCCGCTACAATGACAATTGCCAAGATAAGATCAAAAGGACGATGAGTTGTCCATTGATACAGTTGTCCTGCATGAAATTCACAGTTGTAAATCTATAAAGGACACATGTAAACATCTAATTGGAAGATGAAAAGGATATATATACATATATTCTTACCTTAAAGAAAGGTGGCTTATATCATCATCTTTTGAGAATATCATTTTATCCTTCCTTTGAAGCTTCTCCCATGGCGGCTTGAGCTCCTTTTCTGGTGAACCAAGGTGGCAATGAGGCAGATCTCTTAGTGACAAAGATGATTCGAATACTTTTTGCAAGGGGGACGTGTGGATCATGCTGACTCAACTAGGAATATAGGTTTTCGTATGATTTTCATGTTATTTTGTAAATATTTTAGATGATGTTTTACTGTTTTCTTTCCTTAAGAACGAGAGTTGTTTTGGATTGTGAACTTCAACTTATTTTATGAAGCTTTCTTTCTTGTTTCAACTTTTGGGATTGAGTGCTATTTTGAATTAAAGTGTTTATTGCAGCCATTGACATTGGGAGATGCAGTGATAGTTCAAGTTAATGATCATCACAACGAAAGTTGGGTTGGGACGCAATGAAAGTTGATCCACTCGTTCGAGGACACGCAATATCTCCTAGCAATGAAAGTTGTGGTAGATTTGTTTGTTTAAGTCAATAGCTGAGAGTTGAAGGAAAGTTAGTAAGATATGTTTGATTTATCTTGTTTTATAATCATCTCATGCTTTAACCTTGCAACATTTGGTAATTTGCCGAGTTACACTGAGGGAATCCAGTATTTTTATAAAATATCTTTTTCCTTTACTATTATGTTGTCATTGCACCCACATCACTCTCTGAAATCTTTTTCATTTATATTTCTTTGCACCCACAACTTCACTTACATTTCCTTTTATTTTCAGAACTGTTTCACTGACATCAATAAATAAAAAATCATTTTTCTCGTGGGATCGATATCCGATAGGATCAACCTATTAACTATACTTGCATCGACCGTGTACGCTTGCACTATTGCTATGACGTTTCATAGCCGGTCAGACCCAAAGCTTAGGTGTCATGTATTTTGTGCAGGAAAATGAGACCTTTAATTAAATTGGATCATTTTGACTTACTATTGTGTACCTATGGTCAAGTTGTCATTTTATTTTATTGATTAATATGATTCAACTTTACATATCATGCTGTCCTTGTGAAGCTGCATGGAAGGCCCCTTTAAAGTGTGATTTACAGGCTGTTGGTGAATAGCAAAGAGTTGGGTTTGTTTGATGAAAGAACCCACAAGTGAGATGTGCTGTTATATTTTAATATTAGCTCTAATATACAGTTAATATGAATTCATGACTCATATGGGACAGTTTTAGATAGCACAATTTGATTGAGAAGCCAAAAATCAAATACATTTCAATGAATAATCTAGAACCATTATTTGTATGTGAGTTCAATAATTTCAATGAGAGAAGAATATTGGGATCTGATATGATACATATTTTCCTGAAACTCGAGACCTAATCAAGATAATCGATGAAAACAATGAAAGAAATCTGAAACGTGGTAGAGGAAATCAGTCATAACGTGAGGTATCCGGGAGAGGGGTGCCAGCAAGGAAGTGCTTGATCAATGAAAGTGCCCTCTTTGGTTGGAAGCTTGGCACTTGGTGCCTCGCCCCTCTTACGGTAGCAAACGTTAAATCTCCCTTGTACACCTCGGCATAACCTCCAACCTGCCAAACAGATGATGTCAATATACAAAATAACACGAAATGATTTGAAATGAAATTGACCCGAATCAAAAATAATCTCGAAGTTTTACCTCCCCATCAAGGTACCACGGGTGCCACTTAGTTTTAACCGGAAGATTCATCTTCTTAATGGAGTACTTGGTTGAAGTAACCGGTACTCTCCCATCTGTATCGCCACTGCATTTATGTATCCGATAAAAAGACGTATATCACATATCTAAACAACGCAATGATGATATACGTATAAACAAAAACTGAGTATGTCAATGCTTATTAGGACCTGAAAATCCACACTCTGAGTCCATTAGCCGTTAACTCTTGTAAAATGGGAATGATGGCCGAAGGGCTATCTCCCCATCTGCTAATGACCTCGCTGCAGGGTTCCCAATCATGGTCGAGTTTCGTTACATTGGCATGCATGGCCTCTTGAGCATCGACCCTGTTTAGATAAGCATATATGTAAATGTCGCTGCACGGATCGAAATTCGCCACCTACACCGTATATTAATGGAACATCAAAGAATCAGATTAATAGACTTATGAACATCGTACGAGTATTCGATGTCGACTTACTAAAGGCTTCTTGGGAATGAGCGTGAGATTGGAATTGTGGCATAAAGGGGCACAGATATTGTAAATATCAAGGTAGTAAGTATCCTGAGTTATGTCATTAATGGCTGCTTCGCACTCACGATTGAACTCTGAGTTCTCCTCGGATGAAAAATTACAGTATTTATTAATCCCGTACGCAGTTTCATCTGAAATGAGTGCATGGCTCTCCAAGTAATCATACATTCCTTTGTTATCGGTTTCATCATTGATCACAGCATTCCAAATCTGCAATATTTTCATAAAAAAGAAAAGAAAAGGTTAAGCAATGTCAGCTGTCCTATTGATCATGGGTGTAAATGAACCGAGAACAAGGTTTTGTTCATGTTCATTTATTTATTTTTTAAAGTATTTATGTTTGATATGTGTTAGTTTAAATTTTTAATATCATGTTCGTTTGTTTATTTTTAAAGGTGTTTGTGTTCATTTGTTTAACATTCGCGAACATGTTTGTATATATATCCACCAACATATCCGTTTATATGTCCACAAAAATAGTGAAATTACTCCGTTAGTCCTTAAGCTCTTTAGACTTCTATAGTTTGAACTCTAAAGTTCACCATGTGTTCAATTTAGTCTCTAGCTTCCCTAATATTTAAAATGTAAAAAAATAAAAGGAAAATGGGAACCGGATAAACCAACCAATAAATGAGCTTGTTCGTGAATATAAACGACCCGAGCACACCTCTGTTCGTGTTCGTTCATGTATTAAATGAACATAATTTTTTGTTCATACTCATTTTTTTAGCTTAATAAACGAACCTTTCATCGAACGCTCTGTTCATTTACCCGCCCAGAGACAGAGCTATTAAGCTCCTGGGGGAAATTTTTTTTACCCTTTGGTCCTTTATATTTTTTTTTCGAAAAAATGGTACAATTGTGAATTTGCCCCCTACCTTTCAAAACTTAAGTTTTGCCCCCCTCACCCCTAAATCCGGGCTCCGTCCCTGTACCCGCCTACTATTGATTTAAAGAGACAGAGACATACTAGGATTCCTTTGAGATTGATAAGGGCTGTGTTAGCTTTCTTGTTGTGTAGGAGAATGGTGTGCGCAAGTTGAGGGACATAATGCGCCGCGTAGCTTTCTCCAGCGATGTAAAACTCCCTCTTCTTATACTCGGGAAACCTCTCCAACCAGTGTAACAAGAAGACATAATTGTCAATAGCTGTTTTACTGTCACCACTCCTGTCGTAATCCGATGTCGTGTTGGAGTATGAAAATCCTACCCCAGCAGGTGACTCCAAAAACAAAACATTTGCAGCTGCAATTTTATTAAAAAGAAAGAACCAACTTTAAAGAATGAGAAGTTGTTAAGATTTAGAAGGTAATAATGTTGTAATGTTACCATAATTCCATTAGTATCTATTTTTATAAAGTGTTTTCCCATTGCTATGAACTCTGAAGGGTCCAAGCTCCTCCATTGCTCCATAGGCTAGAGATGAACAGCCAGGCCCTGCAACCAAAATTCATACCATCAAAATTACTATTTTTTGGTAAATTATATGTCAATTTTATAGTTTATATTCGGAATCCATAATTTTCTTTTCTAACAATACCGTCTTCAAAATTCAAATTCAAATTCTCTTTTTAGGAGAACAATATGTTTTATCATTAAATCCGACCCTTGTTGGTATCAAGATTACTATTTTCACATTGGCATTTCATCAAAAACCAGTTAGACATAGAGGTGCATTGGGAATGAAGTCAGAGCTTTGATTCTTTTATTTCTGAATATTCTAATAGCAAGTATGAACAAAAGATAAAGTAGAACAGTAAACCCCAATAACCTAATCATAAAAACATTTGACATCACTCATTCGACCAACTTGGGGGTTCTCGAAACATAATGATTGTAATAAAAAAATGGATGTCATACTAAAATATTGAAACAATGATGCAACAAAACAATCAGCTTTTTAGATAATTGCGTTTCTTATTTTAAAAGATTAGATTGGTACAAGAACATGCCGAGAAATCCTCCACATGAGTAAATTATGGGATTTCAAAACATGTCATTCCCGCAAAATGTGGTAGCCTAAAAGGCCTAGAAGATGAATAAAAACTTAAATAAAAACTATAAGGTTAAGCTTCAAATATATGAAGAGTTTAGTGGTTTAGAGACTATATTAAATTTTGAAAAATTAAGAAATTAGTTTAAAGACTTACTATCTGATACGTTTTAAGATCGAATGAACTTAACAAGTAGTCTTAGTATAAAAATGATATTTATTCTAGGAGATTCGGGTTCAAATAGTTTTATTTACAAAATATGTGTCTTATTAAAGAATTAAGAAAAAAAATATACTTATACTACCTTAAAAAATCAAATCTTTCCTAAAGTTTTAAAATTATGGGATTTCATTTCACGTATTAAAAGATTGTTTGCATGTCCAAAGAAGTGTGGCCTCATTATAGGAAAGAGAGTGAAACAGAAGTAACCAAGCAACCACTTGAGCAATAATGGAGATTTTAAAATTTTAGACAAGAATCTTGTGACTTGAAGGATCATCTTCATCAAAAACAACGAAAACCCTCAATGCATATCAATGAAAAGATAATCAATCATTCAAAAGTACCTCCATTAAGCCAAAGAAGAAGAGGCAAAGACTCCTTGGAATAATGCTGAGCCTCGACGAAATAATAATAAAGTGCACGACCCGCCGATTTATCCACCGTTACATAGCCACCGTACTGTGCAAACGAGAGACGAGGCTATCCGGGCAACATCTGAATCCTGTCTTTTTCCTTCATCCCTTGCTGCGGATGAACCCTGCTCGTGTTTATGTGATGAATCGGCTTGAAATGGCCCTTGTCAATGCCAGAACTTCCCTTCATCTTGTTCTTATAAAGATTGGCCAAAGCTTGCGTTTGCTTCTGGCAATGAACCGGAGCCACCACCATGGATGAAACAATGAAGAAGAAAGTAAAAAGGAAAAAAGGGCATGTCTCCGTTGGGTTTTGCTCTTACTTTCTGTGAGATAGAGGGAAAGAAGATATGTTTTAGATCCGAGAGTGGGTGTTTTTCTTATCCTCCATCTGTCCCATTTAATATGTTTTTTTTTGTGTTTTAAAATTATCTTATTTAAAATGTCTCATTAAAAAAATCAATAGTTTTTAAAAAACATATTTTTCTTTATACCCTTTTTAGTTTCCCAATAAAATAAAATTTAACTTTTTAAGGATAAAATTATTATTTCAATTATTTTATATCATTTTTCTTACATAAACTTTTTTTCTTAAAATTGTATAAAAAATTAATAATAAACTTTTTTTGTGGGATGAAGAGAGTATAGATTTTGAAGAATATTTAATGCAGAAGAAGAAGAATATGGAGGGGACAAAATGTAAATCAAAGCCGACCATGCATGTACGAAGAACATGTCGTATGGATAGTACTGTAATATAATATGAGGATTTCGGTTGTATTGAATGTGCAGAGGTAAAAAGAATCATATGGAACTGAAACAAGAGAAGTTTGCTCCAGAGTTTGAACGAGTAGCGGAGGTGGAGTAGCCATGATTAATAATAATAATAATAATAATAATAATAATAATAATAATAATAATTGATGTGGATGAGTTATCCAGCTCATTGGAGTAATCAATCATTCATTGATATTTAATGTCAATAATTAATAATTAATAATCAGACACTCCTTGAATGAAAAATTATTAGATGGACCTGGCTCATCACGTCATCTATGGTCTTATCCAATAATAATTTTCTATCTCATTTTTTTCAAAGTGAATCTTCACTTATTTCCTACATGTCATTAAATGAATAAATCTCATTGGATGAGACCATAGATGACATGGTGAGCCGGGACCATGTAATAATTTCTCCCTTGAATGGGACCCATTTTAGTATGAGAAGTTTGGTTTAATCGAAATGAGAAAGATGGCCAACCTGCCTGTGTCACGAGTTAGCAATTGAGACATGCGCGTAATAGAGTGTCCAAAATGTTATTTTATAAGATCTTGAGCCTCCTTAAAAGACCACCTAACTTGATTATGCCTGCATGCATGTATCACGACCGTGAGTTAGCAATCGAGACATGCGCGCAACAAAGTATCCAATAAATTCTTTGCAAGAATCTTGGGCCTGCCTAGAAGACCACCTGACTTGAACCGACCGTTAGAGACTGATATAAAGCCCTAACACATTGAGCCTGGTAAATTAATGAATGACATCTTATCAGAGAATATTTTAGAGGATCGAAATATCCATCAATGTGAAAGTGAACCTAAAGAAAGAATTCCAAGGTGATGTAGTTTCCTTAGATAGCTTAGATTTGGTAAGTGGCTTTCGAACTGAGCCGTTGTTGTAAATCAATCTCGTACGTTCATTGTAAGGGGATTCAACTATAAATAGAGGTCTCCCCACCTCAATCTCATTCATCCATTCATTGAGTAATGCAAGGTATTTACTCTAAGAAAGCTCTCTCTTGTTCTTCGTGTTCTTTCTTTTGTTCTTACTCGTTTTCTCATTTGTTCGCTTCCGCTTAGTACGATTCTTCATTTCAGTGTCTTGGAAGAGTTTGATATTTCAAAGAGGAATTTCAAACTGACTTAGTCGTTTGTCGCAAGAATCGACTAAGGCCGTAATGTTCGATAGGTCGAGACTCTAGCCCCATGATACATGTCTGGTTTAAATCTTGTTTCGTAGAAAGAGCTTGTTTTAGAATACAATATTATTGATTACTGGGCTAAATTTGATGAGAGTTACCGCCGGTAGGATAGCAGCACCGGTAGGCAAGGACAAAATCAAGATTAAGGGTTAGGAAACAAATTTAAATATTTAAAAAGTGAGCGGAGCAACTGTATAATTAATCTATTTTTTTAAAAAAATACATTATAGAAGTAAAAATAAAATAGAGTTGGGGGTATGGACTCCTCCCAAACCCCATATCCCTCCGTTCCTGCCACTAGAGGATCACCAGCCGCTCTGAACACCAACGACAAAAGCCGAATATCTACAAGGGCCAACACAGTCCTCATTTCTCTATTCTTTTCTACAATAAAGATTTGACATAACGATAAATTAACTAGGGGTTTTAATATTTTTCCCTAGGGGTTTTTGGTAGACGTACCTATTCGTGCGGAAGCTTGGCCCTTAGGTGAGGATGGCGATGAACAAGTGGCCAGGATTATTTTGGGTAATGAAGATGAACTAGCAATTTTTTTTCTGGTTACACTAGCGTCTGCATTCGCCCTTGGAAATATCGCGGAGAAGATGCCCCTCCAAGTGGGGTTAGTAGGGAGGCTGCTCCTATTGCCCTGAAGGGTTGTGTTAGTGTTAGCCTATCTGGTTCTGGTCATGGTAAAAAAGGGGAAAAAATAGGTGGTCTCGAGTTTGTTTGTCGTGTTTAGCTCGGATAATGAGGGAAGTTGCGTGCGTTTGGAACATAGGACGAAGAGGCGAATGGATCCAGGAATCGGTTTGCTATAACTTTTTGAAAAGAACAAACTTTCTCTATTTATGTATGTATTTTTGTTTTAGTTTTTTGTTATGTCCTTTATAATATGCTTTTTTGACATACATTTTTTCTTTTATTCGTAAGGTTAGTGATTTCTGCCCCGCAGGCTATTGCTAACGAATTGAGGGATTTGGCTGCGGGGTCAGATATGTCTCTTTCTGTGTATATTGATGAACGATTAAATTCTCCAGGCTTGGTAGAAATGACATCTTTAGAGGCTTTCAATAGCGGATAAATAAGTTCGCGCTGTGTGTTAGCTTTAACTACTACAACGATGTCTTTGATAGATGTAATTCCTGCTGCTCTTTATTTGAAGGTTTCCCCTAGTGTTTAGAATGTCTTCATATAGGTCTTAGTAGATGTTGTAGAGGTGGCACGGGAGAGTGTAGCGAGGTAGATAAGAACTTATAGTTCTAGGGGACGTCATTTGGCCGTCGAGGATAAGATATTGGGAAAAATGCCAGCGTTGGACGCTAGAGTTGTTGAGAATTTACAGAGGTTCAAGTCTGATGTCCTCTCTATTTCTATCGAACATCGCGACTTTCATTGTTTGGTTACAACTGATGTTATTGGGACCACTGTTTCTGCTAGTTTGGCTATTGCTCTACCTGTTTTCTGTGTCTTTAGGTACCTTGATTAGTGTGTTGTTGCATTTGGTTTAATAATTTTGCTACTCAATCTTGTAATAAGTTTTGTTTATTGGTATCTTCGCAGGGGTAACTGTTATGGATTCTGTTCTTGTTCATTGTTCCACAGAAAATATACCTTCTATGGTCGCACATATTGAGATCGTGAATTTTTCGAGAGCTGCAATGACTCTTTTGATGCCATTGCCTGCTGATGTTTCTTCTAGTAAGGCTGTGAGTCCTTAGCTCCATGGGATGCATTCTATCCTTGGAGGGGGCTTTTAGAAGTATAAAGATGGTTCCATCCCAAATCTGCTTCTAGGAGCCTGTTTGAGTTATATTCAAGTAGTTTTGGTGCCTCCAAACCTTGTAATAGTATTAGGAGGACTGTTGAGGGGGTTGAGGTCGTATTCAGGAACTGAGTTACATTTAATTTAATATGAAGAGGAATGCAAAGGCTCTTCTTGAAGAAAATGAAAAGCTGCATTCGGTAATAGAAGGTTACGCTACTCTCTTTGAAGAAAATGAAATGCTACGTTCGAAGGTGAAGGGTTATACCGCTCATTTAGAGTCACTGCGAAAGGAACATGAGGCGGACATCTGGGCACGAGTAGGATAGTTGAATAAAAATCATTCAAATGAAATTTCTAAAAAAGAAGCTGAGTTCGATTGCGCTCTTAGAATCAAAATAAAATGCTTAAGTCTATAAAACATAGTTTCAAAACTGAAAATCAGGGTATGAGGGAAGAGCAAGAATAGGTGCCAACTTGCTAATACTTGGCAAACAATTGATGAATTAACGTATATAAGTAGGTAAATAATGCCAAGAGTATGTCTTTTTGCGTGCAAGTATACACGGTCAGCAAGTAATACATCAGTAAGCTGAGTATTGTATCCACAAAGATTAACCAAGAATTAAATTCCACGATATTTTACTTGTTAAAGAGAACAAATGTGTTTGAGTTGGGTTTTGAATTTTGATTTTAGAAAATAACTAAGGAAAATGCAGAGAAAGAGCAGACTAGTTGGCAAACTAATGTATTCAAATGGATGGTAGGTGTTAGCAAGGGATGCCTGGATTTTACGCCAATTAAGACAATAGCTAATAATTTCCAACCTTGGTTCTATTGCTGAGCAGATTTTAAGGTTAGTATTGCCTCTATCTATAACAATACCTTAAGTTAATCTCGATTAACCCCTATATATCTATAGTGAAGTTTTTCATAAATTAACTTGATAAAGTTTTAATCTTTACTCCTAAGAGGTAGATTCACTTTTGAAGTAAGCTCATCTACTTGAACATCTTCTGTCAAAGTTTCTCTTCTTAGTACCTGGCAATTAATTGTTATCTCATCAGTCTGTTAAGATATAAAGGAATAATTAGCATGCAATGCCAGTTGTCGTCTTGCAAAGAATTTAAGAAAATAAAGCACTAGTAGATAGACAAAAATTACCAAGGCTTTCAATTATTAAAAACTAAAAATAAACTAAGTATTCATCGCAAAAACATTCCAACCAACTTAAAAGAATTAGTTCATAGCTGGGGGTCTATCCACAAATCATCGTTTCTTAACATCACCATCTTAAATGAAATTAAAAGCAAAGAGAAATGGAAAAAGAAGGAGATCCGTCCATACGGCCCTTCAATGAATCTAGAGCTCTCGATCTAAGCCTGGTCCAACAACGTTTGCACTCTAGCATTCTCTTTTATCACTGTGCAGCCCTCCTTGGCTCATGGATCGACTCTCTTTAAATAGGCACACGTGGAAACCCTAGATTGGGTTTAAAACTTGAAAGTTAGTTATACACCAGTATAGGAGCGTTATCATTTTATCATTCTTTTGAAATTTAGGGCCGGCGTGTTCTTTGACCAACAGCTACTTGACCGGGCATCGGTCGTCCATCTTTTTCCAATTGAGCTTGGCGATTTTTGTCCAACTTTGCAACTACAGCTCAGTATTTCTCTTCTACTTCTCTGGCTTCCTACTCTTGTCCTGCTCTACTCTGCCAAGCCTGCCCTGCTCTACCCTGCCACCAAATCAAGAAAATACACCCTTACTCTAGCAAAAGAAACACTATTTTAACTCCTAGATGCAAATGCATGATTCTACTAGCTAAATGCAAAAAAATATACTCAAAGTCAAGAAAAAGCATGGTAATTTATATATGAAAATCAGTACTTTTGAGGAGTTAACACTCCCCCAACTTAGGACATTGCTTATCCTCAAGTAATGCAACTAAAAACTATAAAATAAAAAATAAAAAATAAAGGAAAGTACCTCGACAAAATTTTCCTGATGAACAACACAAGCTAGCAAGCAGATTCTGGCCCTAGTTCTGTCCTCAGATGTCCAGAGCAGTAATGCCAAGCAGATCAACAAATTCAAGTGCAGTAATATAACACTAGCCTAGGTTCATCAAGTGTGCATGAAGTGCGATCAATATGTATCAAGTATCTTTTAACTCCTTCAGCAACACTTTAACATCCAAACTCAAAAATATACACATATATATTATTTATTTGCCAAGGGTTTCTTTTTGCTGGCATTAATTAGGTTTCATGTCGTGACACTGTTTGGCATGAGAAATAAGAGCGTGCAAACCACAAATCCCCACTTTAATCCAGACTACACCACTAAGCTAACCCATTACACTCATACCCTAAAGTTTTGTTGGCTTGAGAACTAAGAGGAAGCATACCATGAAGCCCCAAGTTACTTATTGCCTCTAAGGCAGATGAGTGTTCTAAAATTTTTACTTGCCTTTGGCAAACATTGTTGCCTTATTCTTCACTTTTACCCTGACATTGCTCTTATTTTATATTCTGAGATCAGTTTCAGGAATCCTAAGTTTGTTTTGTAATCTATATGCATATCACGTGTTTAAGTGAGACTAAAGTTACCTAAGCTAGATATCAATTGTCAAGCAACCTGACATTACTAATCTGCTGGCTCATGCTAAATAAAGATTCTAAATTCATCATCGGACAAGGCATACTAGTACAAATTCTAACTATGCTAGCAAAGGTGTTGGCAAAATTATCAGGTCAAAAATATGTCGTGGAAAAATATTTTTTAAGCGGTTCGGTATGCATGATTCTCCTAATCTATATGACAACAAAATGCAAAAAGAAATATAAACATGAATGCATGGTATGGAAATAAATGTGATGCAACACCCTCCCAAACCAAAGGTGTGTATTGTTCTCAATGCATGAGAACATATATATACAAATGGAATGCATGAGAAAAAAATGAACAAAATGAAATGAAGGAGTTAAGGGGAAGAAGACTCCTCTTCAGAGGGTTCTGGCCGTGAGACGCGGTTCTTTCTTTTTACAAAGTTCCCTCGATTGGGTGCCATGTGCTTCTTTATTTTCGTTAAGACAACAGTGGAGGCCTTCACATCATAAATGACCTCCTCAATGATTCACATTGGCTCAATTACAGCGGGGGCTACAAGAGCGGTGGAAGAAGTAGGTGCAGCAGGTGACATTTCGATCTTGGCAGGTACTTCATCTTCAGACTCTTTTGAAGTCTCAGTCTTGGCAGATTCAACTTCAACAGGTGAAATAGGTACAGTGGCATCAGATTGCTGGGTCGGAGTGTGAATAGACTGGGGACTGACTGGCATTCCTTCTATAGCAAGAAGCTTGGATGGGAACTCAGGAAAAGCTGGCAAAGGATTGGCTGGCATGACTTCAAGAGTAGTCTTGATGGCACAATCCTAGGATCTAGTGTATTGCCAGAGCGCCAAATTTTGTTTCTCTACATTCTACAGTTTTTGCAAAATGAGCTCCTAGCGCTGGTAAATTTAGGCAAGTAATGCCAAGGCGTCAGCTGGTATTTGCATATCAGGTTCATCCTTGGGGACCTTAGCAGCAGATGATTACTTGACAGCTTTTCCCTTGCCCTTCTCCTTTTCCTCACTGGCAATTAATTAGCTCCACAGCAAAGGGGCATTGCTCCCTTGCATTTTTGGGTGTTGTCGGAGTCAAGCTTTGGTACTTTATGCAATCTACAAATTTTGAAAATTAATAAAGGAAAAACCAGACTACCATTTCCCTTACTGGCACACTTGTAGGTTTTATCTATAATCAAATGTCCAACATTAATCTTTCTCGCTATCATGATGGAATGCAGCAGAGCCATTCGCTCTTCGAAAATAGTTTTATTATGCGTCGTTGGCATAAAGTTTACCTTTAAGAAGTGGTTTTATCCTCTAGGTTGTGCCTTCAGTGCCAACCGTTTCATAGTCCCTTTTCTTTTGGATGAAAGGATCTATTTTGTGCCAGGGTCGCACAAATCTTTCAAAATCAGCTTCCCCTTGGTATCATCCAAAGCGTAAGCAAATGCCGAATGTTCTTCTCTTGCACCCTCCAATTTAAACAAGCCATTAATATATCCCTCATCAAATTGAACACACGTACCTCGTATAATCAGAAAAGGTGAATCTTTTGTTGTGAGATGGGCGTAAAATTTGCGAACAACAGTGGAATCAACCTCTCCTGGTTGTTGGCAAAAGGTCTCCCATTTGTGTTTCTTGACAATAGCCACAACTTCTGGTGAGAACCCTAAGTTAGGTTCATTCTTGAATTTGAAACCCTCCCCATAACAGAACGTGCGAGCTGCAAAATTCTCCTCATACTTCTTGATTTCTTTATTAAAGAAAATTTAGAAAGGTGCAAAAAAACATGCCATGGGAAAAGATTGAGAGAAAAATTAATCGAAGAGCAAAGGTTGAAAGAAAGATAGTTTCTTTGTTTTCTTGTCGTATGAGAAAGTAAAAAGAAATAGAGTATTTTTAGCTAAGTAAAAATCGAGGGTTGTTAATTGGAAGATGGAAATAGTTGGGAAGGTTTAAAGATGAGCTTTAGTGGGGATAATGATAAGTTTGGCAGTTATGCGTGTTTGAGAAGTGGGATGATGATGGGTTTAAGGGGTAAGGATGAGGTGACGGTGCAGGAAAAATATAAGGGTAAAAAGTGATAAGGTTGAAATTTAAAGTTTAAAGATTTACACTAGGCAACGAGGGTTTTTTGCTCTTAAAATCCCTTATTCTCTTGGGCATGGCTCACGTGAAGTCCACGTGGTGCGCGATGTCGGATGTCCATATGCCAGCCATTCTTTGCATACTGTCCTAGCAATGTATTATGTACTAACACTCACAGAAAAAACTTTCAAAGCAGAAAAATAAGATAAAATAAAAAATAAAAAATGATAAATATACTGAAATAACGGAAAAATAGCTAACTTACTATGTACAATGATCAAATGATGATGACACAACTCACTAATTTTCTGCCAAGAGAATAATCTCTTTGGCATTCTCCCGACTTTCCTCCAGATAGTGCTTTAACCTCTGGCCATTTACCTTGAATGTTGTCCATGTTTTCAAATCCTTGATATCGAATACTACATGAGCACAAGTCTTGACAACTTCAAATGGTCCTGACCACCTAGACTTAAGTTTTCCTTGAAATAGCTTAATCCTTGAATAGAACAACATAACTCTTTGCCCAACTTCAAACTGCTTTGGCAAAATTCTGTTATCATGCCACTTTTTTGTTCGTTCTTTGTAAAGCTTGGCATTTTCATAAGCTTGTAACACCCCTTACCCGGTTTAGGAGTAAACCGAACTAAGATGTGTTACTTAACCAACAAGGAACTATAACTTACCTAAATGTAAGTCTTTGATAAGAAAACAAGGCCAATAAGAACAAGCCTAAGCTTTTAAGTCTAACATTTTCTTCTTTGATAATTAAAATACATGCTTTTGTTAAAACTCAAATTCAATTAAGGGTGCTTAGAAATTACACCATTTGAATAGACTTCTACATCAAAGGTTATCTTATTGAGATGAGTACTTTAGCCTAACCACATAGTTCATTTTGACTAGATTCTTAAACAAGATGTAAAATTTAGTGTTTGATATTATCATAAGACCAATCAACTTCAATCATTGGCTAAACAAGAAATACAAAATTCAACCTTTAAAAGAACTATGTTCAATTGGTGTTCTACTATTAAACCACGCATAACCTATTCATAATTAAACATTCGATTAACAAATTCACATAGTTTAGATCTCAAATAACCATTTAATATTATGACAATTAACTTAAGCAACAACCAACTTTCGAACACTTCACAAATAAGACATAACAACAACCAATTATTCTAACTCCATCGTAGCACAACTTAACTACTTACTTAAGCATTTAGTCACCTTTCATCACTACTTAACAACCAAGCAACCCTTCAAACATTAAGCCATATCAAAACCCCCAGATTAACCAACAACCACAAAAAGGATTATAGGCCATTACATATAACAAATACTACTTAATTAACTTATACATATACGTAAACAAAAGGATTTTCTAAATGAATTATGCATAGCTAATAGACATGTGCCACCTACTAGGAGTTGTTGAAAGTACAAAACATGCTTCTTGAATTCTTGTGATCTTGCTCGAGTTCAACAGCTAACTGAAAGTAACTTAAACCTGAAGAATGGTGAAAGGATAAGTAAGTACAATTACTTAGTAGGTAGTTTAAAGCAACTAAAGCATACTAGAGTTATCATATCATTTCACTCAAAAGAAATCAACCAAGTAAATTCCTAGCTTGGATAAGATAATAACCATATTAATAAACATGTAAATGAAACCTAACATTTCATACTTATTCGAGTGATAACTAGTCCTTAGGATTTCAACATAGAATAGTATATCCTTATTCATTCGAATAATTACTAACAAGTCATTTTTGAACCATTAATCATAATTTGAGAGAAATTCAACTTGACATGGCATATAATGATTTCATTGATTTCTTAACAAAGAAGTTACAAAGCAAAACTTATCTAGAATAAGCATTACTTGTCTTATAAGTTATCAACTTAAATCATTAGTTGGATTTCATTATAATGTTTTAACATAGCCTTGAAATCAAGCATTAGCCTAGGTACTCGATTCCCCAACCAATTGTCGCCAACAGAATGGTACTCAAAGTACCGGTCAATCCCTCATACTGTCACCAAGTGGCCACAACACTACCCTCCTACTGTCGACAAATAAGGACCGTAGTCCACCCCAAAACATGAGCTCTATGGACTCTATGGCATGCCAATTATACCTAAGACTGACTTGAAACCAAGGTTTTTCAAATATTATTATCTTATCAAAATCCATATTAGGCTTAGCTCCATGTTCATGTTCTCATGTAACATGTTATAATCTTATCATAGCAAAATGGATGAGCATTGCTCCTTATCAGAATATCAGATAACATTTCATATTGCTTAACTTATAAGCACATGTATACACATATAGATTCTTTCATGTTCATAATTTTAAGATCATTTAGCCAATAGGTCATGTCTTAATTTTTATCTTATCATGTGCATACTTACTATCACAGGATTACTTTTCAAATCAAACATAACTTTATATCAAACATTTGCATAGCATAGATTACTTTAGCAAGTAGTTACATACCTTAAATCCAATCTTAGTTTAAACATTGTTTAACTCAAGCATAAAGTAACTTAATTTAAATTGATAAAATGCTCTAGAAGGCTTTTAACCTATCCCGAGACTTTAAAATACACTCACTGATCAATCCGAGCTAATTTTGTTCTTGAATCATGATCCCCTTTTTTCTTGTCTACTATTTGATCTACTACAGTCCTTACACCTTCAATATCTTCTTGATCTAATGTGACAATAAGTGTAACTATGCATTAGAATAATTTCCTAGCAATCAATCACATGTAAAGCTACTCTAGTACTCATGGACACATACAAATCCACACAATCAGTCCATTAGCATTTATATAGATCTCAAACAGTTCCAATACACAAACATACACATGTATAAATATTCAAGACAGTCCAATGCCCATATACACACATTTACATGCCCAAAACAATGCACTATATCTATTCATGTATACACAAAACATGGCAATAATATTCTTATACACAATTGTACACAAAACAGCCTACATATTGCAAAAACATTCCTTAAATATATACAAAACAATCCCCTATTTTAATTTATTCAAATCTATCCCTTAACATACATATGATCACATATATACATACAAAAACTGTCCATTAACCATTTCATCAATGCAAAACAATACTTACACTGGTATTCATGATTAGATACTCCAAAACAGTCCTTAAACTTATAAAACAGTCCATTCTTACAATTCTAACAAGCAATATTACCTATTTCAAGTTCAAACCTCAATTGTACAACCAACAAGGGTCTGTTTGAATGTTTAACTAAATCCTATCACTAAGAATTCAATGTCTCTCAAAGCACCCTCTTAGTCATTTTGCAAGATTTAAAAGTGCATAATCATTTCTTCAATATATCATTTGAATAACCCTATGACATAACCATAATCTTTCTCAACATTACAACCATATGATTATTTAAAGAACTAAGAATTTCATAACATAAATTTGAATTCTCTAATCTTTATATCGTCAACTTGATTCATGAAAATCAACATCTAAATATTCAGTTTAAAGTTTAAAATAAGAAGAAAAGGAAAGTGTGATTACCTTCCTTCCAAGCTTACTCGATCAAAAAACAAAATGAACCAAGTAATGCAACTCTTGCAACTTCTCTCAATTCTCTCTTTCACCCTATGGTTTCAGAAAAACATAGAGGAAGGTGATGAACAAATTTGTTTTGGGTGATTAATGCCCAAATATTCGAGAACCTCTTTCCCCAACAAGTGCTCTCCCTAAAAAGTAACACTTGTACAAGTCCTCACCTTTTCCAAATTTTTGCATGCAATCCCCTATAAAAAAAACAAGTTCTCAGTTTTATCCATTTAAATTAAGCTATCTACTTCTTTAATCTCTTCAATTTGGTCCTAATATCCTTGAATAAATCTTGATTTACAAATAAGAATCAGTAAAAAGGATTCATTCGAATGGTAACATTCTAGTAGGCCAACTTTGGGGGTATTACATTTCCTCCCCCTTGAAAGAAATTTGTCCTTGAATTTACCTGAGTTAAACAAATGAGGACACTGATCTCTCATAGCAGCTTCAAGTTCCCAGGTTGCTTCTGTAGTCTTGTGATTCTTCCATAAGACTTTTACAAGAGGAACAATTCATGATCTAGAATTTGTGCTGGCTCTTCTTTGTATGATAAATTCGGATTGAGCTCAACTTCTTCGGGTTCAAGAACATGAGAAGGATCAGATCGATATTTACGGAGCATAGATACGTGGAACACATTGTATATCTTGTCAAATTCCTTCGGAAGAGCTAAACGATAGGCTATGGGGCCAATTCTTTCAATAACCTCAAAAGGCCCTATAAAACAGGGACTAAGCTTTCATTTCTTCCCAAATCTGAAAACTTTCTTCCAGGGTGATACTTTTAAAAACACTTGATCTCCAACAACATATTGAACGTCTCTTCTTTTCCTATCAACATAAGCTTTTTTTTCTGTCAAAGGCTTCTCTTAACCTATTGCGAATGGTACGTACTTGTTCTTCCGTTTCTCTAAGCAATTCAGGCCCTGAAACCTTGTTTTCACCCAAGTCTGACCAACACAAAGGAGTTCTACATTTCCTTCCATATAAGGCTTCGAACGGGGCCATTTGAATAGATACTTGGTAACTATTGTTGTATGCAAATCTGCCAAAGGTAAGGTTTTCTCTCAGTTCTTTCCAAAATCAATTACACAGGCTCGAAGCATGTCTTCAAGTATTTGAATCACCCTTTTAGATTAACCATCTAATTGAGGATGAAAAGCTGTGCTGAGATTTGTTTTGGTTCCTAAAGCTTTTTACAAGGACGTCCAAAATCTAGAAGTGAACCGAGGATCTTGATTTGAGATTATAGAACTAGGAACACCGTATAATCGTAGCACATCTTTAATATAAAGCTCAGCTAACTGATCTAATCTCATACTCATTCGAATGGGAATAAAATGAGATGACTTAGAAAAACTATCAATTATTACCCAAATAGCATCATTCTTTCGCAGAGACAACGGTAAGCCACTTACAAAATCCATCGCTATGCGATCCCATTTCCACTGAGGAAATTCGATTGGTTGTAAGAGTCCCATAGGGACTTGGTGTTCAGCTTTCACCCTTTGACGAGTTAGGCATCTTGATACGAAATCTATGATAGCCAACTTCATCCCTGGCCACCAATACAAATCTTTCAGATCCTTGTACATTTTAACTGATCCAGGATGGATGGAAAAGGGACTAAATCATAATCTTTTTGAAGTTCCATCCATCTTCTTTGTCATAATCTTTAGTTCCTTTTTTGAGTTATGAGATATTTAAGACTTTTGTGATCAAGTGAACAAATTGCATCTTTCTCTAAAGAGGTAGTGTCTCCAAATTTTAAGGGCAAAAACAATCTGCAGAAGTTCAAGTCATGGGTCGGATAATTCAGTTCGTGAGTTTTCAATTTTCGAGAAGCATACGCTACAACCTTTCCTTCCAGCATGAGGACACATCCTAATCCAAGGAGAGAAACATCACTAAAAACCATAAATTATTTTCCTGATTTAGGTTGTGTCAAGACCGGAGCATGAGTGAACACTTGCTTTAATTGATCGAAGCTCCGTTGTTGTATTTCTGTCTAAACAAAAGTCTCATCTTTTAGAATGAGCCTTGTCAAGGGTGCGGCTAGGGTGGAAAATCCCTTAACAAATCTCTGGTAATAACCGACTAGACCCAGAAAATTCCTAATTTCTCCCACATTCTTAGGAGGTCTTCAATCCATGATTGATTGGATCTTCTTAGGATCTACCTTAATTCCTTCTGCAGAAATCACATGGCCTAAGAAAGATACTTCAGATAGCCAAAATTCACATTTGCTAAGCTTTGCATAAAGATGATTGTCTCGAAGGGTTTGTAAAATGATTCAAAGGTGCTTAGAATGTTCATCCTTATCTTTGGAGTAGATGAAGATATCAACAATGAAAACTACTATGAACTTATGCAAATACGGTTTAAAAACCTGATTCATAAGGTCCATAATGCTGCTGGAGCACTGGTTAAACCGAAAGGCATTACAAGAAACTCAAAATGACCATAACGAGTTCTAAAAGCTATCTTTGGTACATCCGACTCCTTAATCTTCATCTGGTAGCACCATGATCGCAGATCGATCTTAGAAAACACTGTGGCATTCTTAAGTTGATCAAATAGGTCTTCAATTCTTGGTACAGGGTACTTGTTCTTGATAGTAAGCTTGATTAACTGCCGATAGTCGATACAAAGCCTCATGGATCCGTCTTTCTTCTTAACAAATAACACTCGAGCTCTCCAGGGATAAGAACTAGGCCTGATGAAACCTTTCTCTTGTAATTCTTGCAACTGATTCTTGAGCTCTTTAAGTTCAACAGGGGCCATTCGATAAGGAGTGATGGACACATGATTGGATCCGGGTTGCACTTCAATTTTGAACTCTACTTCTCAGGTCGGAGTTAGTCTCGAAAGTTCCTCAGGAAAAACATTAGGGAATTCAGAAATAGTTGAGATCAAATCTATATTAAGTTTAATCTTTTTATTTCCAGTCATAGCAACAAATGTAGAATTTGACTTTAGGGGTTTCTTATATAATAAGAGTATGGATTCTTTTCCTAATCCACGAAGAAAAAGTCTTCTTTTATTACAATCTACCCAGGCTTGATGTTTTCCTAACCAAACTAATCCCAAGATAAGATCAAACTCATTAAAGGATAAGGCTAACAAGTTGGCAGGAAAAGAAATACCTCGAATGAACAAAGAACAATCCTTACATATACAATTTATGACAACATTATCTCCTAAAGGATTTGAGACAATAAGATTACTAATGAAGGTTTCAGAACTTAATTTAAACTTTTCAATCAAGGAAGAACATATAAAGGAGTGGGTTGAGCCAGAATCAAACAAAGCATAAACATGGTTGGTATTTAATTCGATTGTACCTGCTATAACATCAGGATAATCTTCTTCATCCCAACCTCGTATATGATAAACTCGAACTCGAGATTCTAATGAGTAGCATTAGAAGCTTGACCTCAATTTTTTTCTAGAATTTCTAGATTGAGCTTGTTTGGGTCCTCTGCTCTGATATGATTGTACGAGATTTTGATTTGCAGGTACACAAGAAGGAATCTTGTTCGGATTCTACAGACAATATTTAATAAAGTGTTTTGATCCTATACACATATAACAGGCATTGGCTTGTCTCCTACACTAACCCGGATAATTTTTCTGACAAAAATTACAAATAGGTGCTTGTAAATATTTTCCCGTGTTCTCCTTACTGTTGACAGAAACTGCAGGTGCTGAAGATTTAACTACTGCATGAGGTTTAGCATGAAATTACTCTCTGGGGAATAGTAGAAACTTGAGGAACCTCCTCCCAAATTCTTTGGCCTTTTGGACAACCGGGGTGGCTTGTTATCATATCTTGGTCTTTTATTAATTTGAGAATTATTTCCTTTCCTCTTTTCTAATGCTTTTATTTTAGCTTCTGTAGTAATAGTTCGATTTACCAAACTTTGAAAATTAGATATCTCCAAAGTTGCGAATAAAAGGCTTAATTCATCACTGAGCCCATTGATAAACATCTGGCACTTATCCTCCTCCTTCTTGATATACTCAGATCCATACTTACAATACTTGTAAAATTCACTAACATATTGTTCTATAGGTTTGCCTCCTTGCTTCAGATATAAGAAACGTTGTTTCCATTCGCAAGACACTGCTCGCTTATATACTCCTTCTGAAATTCTTTAAGGAAGAATTCCCAGGTAACAGCTTCAGCCAGAGCAATGAGAGTCGTAGTTTCCCACCAACTTAAGGCTTTTATTATCTCTTCAAAAGTACTGTTTCTAATTCCAATCTTACAACGCTTTTGCTTGTTTTTAGGTGCATTTAATTGCATTAGGATGTTAAAACCATGCATTTGCATAAGGAGTTTAGAATTTTGTCTATGCCAGTGTGAAGGGTTGTTTTGTTGGCAATTTTGAAGGTTTGGCTTAGGATTTGGCCCAGAAAAACACCTCAAGAAGGAATGCCAGAGAGAATGCCGAGTGCTGTTGGCAGAGATGGACCAGACAATGCCAAGCACCGGATGGCAGAGAAGTGAACTTGATGCCACGCCAAGAGGCTGTTGGACCCTGAAAAAATGGGATATGATCAGGCTCCGAAAAGATAGCAATTGGAACAATCTCTGAAAAAAAAAGAATAACATTGTGCCAAGACTGGTTGGCAGAATCATGCCAAGCTTGGACGCCAGGGCAGCATCGACAGTATGATATCAGCCCTAGCTTGATCAGCTCTCACTCAAATTTGGATAAGAAGATAATCCCTTATCCCTTGGGCAATTAAAATTTGAAATTTAAAGAGCTTATCTTATCCCTTCCTTGCACGCCTATTTAAACACCAAATGAGTAAGCATTTGGGGGATCGAAGAAGATTGGATCGTGAGGATTTGGTGTGTGACGATTGACAATCGGCTGCACCTAGGAAGGGTGGCCTGACCAGCTTGGCCGAGAAGCCTGGATCTTGAAGGGCTGCATCGAGAGACCCCTTCTAGCCCATTTTCTATTTCAAGTTATTTTATTTTGTTTTTAAGGATGATGTATTTCGAAAATGTTTATGGGTTATTGGTTAAATCCTTTACCATGAACTAATTTAATAGTTGGTGGGTGATGTTTGCGTTAAATGCTATTTTCATGCTTTAGTTTTTAATAATAAATCTGCCTTGGCAAAGTTTTATCTATTCGGCATACTTTAATATTTCCTAAATACTATGCCAAGCGAGAGCTGGCACTATTGGCCTATTGCGCCTCAATATCTTAACATACTTGGGGTGGCAAAGAATAAGTTGTTGAATACTAAGGAGAGAAGCTTCGAGAGAAGTCGTTTAAGTAGATAAACTTACTTCGAGAGTGAAATCTACCCCTTAGGCATTTAGATTGGATCTTAATCAAATTGGTTTATTTAAAAGCATGCACTATAGAGATATAGAGGTTTTTACATGATCAATTTAGGGCAATGGCCATTGAGAGAGGCTTTGCTAATTTTGATTATGCTCAGCAAGCAATGCCAAGACAGGTTGTTATTAAAGGCTGACACGGTATGAATAGCGTGAAAACCAGGCATTCCCTGACAACGCCCATCATTCATTAAAACACCTTCCTTGCCAACTCTTTACTTTACTTTACTTTCGTTTCTTTTCATTTCAATTATTTTCCAAAACCAATTTCAAAACAAATCAACTTTTCCTTAAGGAAAGTAACAATCAAGGCAATTGAATTCCAAGTCAATCTCTGTGGGATCGATACTCAGCTTACCAGCTGTATTACTTGTAGACCGTGTATACTTGCACGCAAAAGACTCATCTTGGCACTGTTTTATACTTTTCCAATACATACCTTATGCCCTCTTTTGCCAGCATTCACTTAGAGAGTCTACGAGTTTTTGGCGCCGTTGCCGGGGATTGTAACGAAATTGATTATTTTTTAAATTTTTATTTTTCTTTTTTTTATTATTTTTGTTTTTACCTTTTATTTTGTCGGTGTATGACCAAAAGCCATCCTGTGTTGGACAATTGGCCATATGATCCAAAAAATTAAGAAAACCTTACGGAGGATAAAAAGAAGATTTTGAGAGATGCAAAACCAAGGCAATAGAGGGAATAGTGTGGTGAACAATAGAGGAAATCCACTTAATAATGAGATACCACCACCACCTGTTGTCCCAGTTGTTAATGAAAGTCCTATTAGAGAACATTGAGCACCAACCATTGACAATTTGATGCCACGACTTGTTGGCACAGAGGTAAATGCTGTAAATTTTGAACTTAAGGCAGTAAAGATCCAAACTCTTTTGAATGTAGGTTAGTTTGATGGAGCATTTACTGGAGATCCTAGGCAACATCTAAAGCAGTTCATGGAGATTTGCCAGTTATTCCAACAAAATGGAGTACCTAAAGATATGTGAAGCTGAAGTTATTTACTTTCTCTTTGAGAGACAGAGCAAAGGCTTGGCTTAATTCCTTGCCACCTGGCTCAGTTACTTCATGCGCAGACCTATGCCAGAAATTCTTGACAAGATTCCAGCCGCCAACACTCACTGGCAAACTGCAAGGTGAGATCATTACATTCAGGCTGGCAGGCTGAGAATAAAACCTTATATGATGCTTGGGAAAGATTTAAAGATTTGTTGAGGAGGTGTCCTATGCATGGGTTCCCAAATTGGACTCAGATACAGACCTTTTACAATGGATTAAATGCACAAACAAGGACTTTTGTTGACGCTTCAATAGCTGGCTCGTTGCTTGACAAGACGTATACCGAGACTGTTGACATTCTAGAGAGGATTGCAATCAATGCTTTTGAATATCCTGTTACGATACTTGGGACCGGAAATAGAACCAATGGGAAATTTTAGGTTGATGAACTAACATCCATTCATACCGAGATTTCCAACCTTACTAGCATGGTAAGAACGTTGCAAAAGAACAATGAGTCCCAAGAAGTCAAAGCATTAGACCCTTTTCTATATAATTTGTGGAGAGAATCATCATGTGGATGAATGCCCTGCCAACCCTGAATCAATAAACTTTGTTGGCAATGTTAATTGTTACTATAATCCTAACTCCAATACTTATAATGCAGGTTAGAGACAATACCCTAACTTAGCATGGAGAAATCAAGGTGGTAACCAGTACAATGCCTAGCGCCAGAATAACTAGAAGTAGAATAACAATGCCATGCCACAGAAAGCCCAAAACAATTTTCAGCAAGGGCAGAGACTCAACCAATGGGGCACTCTCATAGAGTACATGGAAAGGAATGATGCCACAGTCCAGAGTTTGGCAGCATCAATTAGAAACTTGGAAGTCCAAACAGGGCAGATTGCTAGTGCACTCAGCAATCGACCCTAGGGAACATTGCCATGTGACACAGAAGATGCCCGACACAAAGACA
This sequence comes from Hibiscus mutabilis, assembly GCA_019671005.1. Classification (NCBI taxonomy): domain Eukaryota; kingdom Viridiplantae; phylum Streptophyta; class Magnoliopsida; order Malvales; family Malvaceae; genus Hibiscus; species Hibiscus mutabilis. The sequence goes on from CM033719.1 coordinate 51,813,802, forward strand.
ACGAATAGTGCGAAGCTATAACTCTTCGGAGTGGTAAGCAGTGCGAAATGGAGAAGGATGCTAACCAGCCAATTAATTGCCAAGTTGAGAAGCCTGTGCCAGCATATAATCCCAGGGAAGCAGAAAAAGAGGAAACAAAAGTAGATGATGCTAGAATCGATGCCAGACAACACACTGATGCCAACACCGAGGCCAAACACACTGATGCCAGCACTGCGTTGGCAAAGCTGGCAGAGCATGCACGTATTTATCCGCCGTCACCATTTCCAGCAATTCTTCAAAAGCATAAGCAAGATCAGCAATTCAAGAGCTTCTTGGAGGTTCTTAAGTAATTGCAAATCAATATTCCATTGGTAGAAGCCCTTGAGCAAACGCCTAACTATGTCAAATTCATGAAGGACATCATGTCTAAGAAGAAGAAGTTGGGAGACTTTGAAAATGTTGCTTTGACCGAAGGATGCAGTGCCATGATCCTAAACCGTTTGCCACCAAAGCTAAAAGATCCGGGAAGTTTTACTATTCCTTCACCATTGGCAACAAATTCATGGGCAAGGCACTATGTGACCTATGAGCCAACATCAACTTGATGCCAATGTCAATTTTTCAGAAGCTTGGCATAGAAGCAAGACCTACCGCGGTGAAACTTCAGCTGGCAGACCGATCCTATGCACATCCCAAGGGTAAGATTGAGGATGTATTGGTAAAGGTAGACAAATTTATTTTTCCAGCTGATTTTATCATTTTGGATTATAAGGCTAATATTAATGTCCCGATTATTTTGGGTAGACCTTTTCTTGCCAGGGGTAGGGCTTTGATTAATGTTCATAAAATGGAACTAATAATGCGCATGAATGACCAGCAGGTTACATTTAATGTGTTTCAAGATTTGAAATGTGCAGAAGAACCTGATGAGTGCTAGGCAGAGGAGATGATGAAGTCCATTTACACTTTGGACACGGCACAGTTATGCCAGGATATAGAATTTGATGCCAACAATTTAGATGGCATAGCTGATCTGTTTGGGGAACCAGAAGAACCAGTCTTAGAGGCTGAGGAGGTGAGTTATTTTGAGCCACTATAGTTGGCCGACAGAGAAATCAAGGCACCTAGACCATCAATTAAGGAGCCACCAACGTTGGAACTAAAAACATTGCCAGATCACTTGAAGTATGCTTATTTAGGTGAACACTCAACTCTGCCAGTGATCATTGCCACTGGTCTTGCTAATGATCAGGAGGAATGATTGTTGGCAATATTACGTGATCATAAGCAAGCATTAGGATGGACTTTGGCAGACCTCAGAGGTATTAGCCCAACCATTTGCATGCACAAGATTATCTTGGAGGAGTACCATGGAAAGACCATTGAAGGCCAAAGAAGGCTAAACCCGAGCATGAAAGAGGTGGTAAAAAAAGAGATCATAAAATGGCTTGATGCTGAGATTATATATCCCATTTCCGATAACTGTTGGGTTAGCCTGGTGCAATGCGTGCCAAAGAAGGGTGGCATGATCGTGGTACAAAATAGTGAAGCTGAGTTAATCCCTTCCAGAACTATCACAGGATGGAGAGTGTGCATGGACTATATGAGGCTAAGCAATACCACGAGGAATGACCACTTCCTACTACCATTCATTGACCAGATGCTAGACAGGTTGACAGGTAAAGCTTTCTATTATTTTTTGGATGGTTATTCAGGTTATAATCAGATTGCCATCGCCCCTGATGATCAAGAGAAGACCACGTTCACGTGCCCTTATGGGACGTTTGCATTTAGAAGGATGTCATTCAGCCTATGTAATGCACCGGCAATGTTAACGTTCCATGATGTCCATTTTTCTAATATGATCGAGCACAACATGGAAGTGTTCATGGATGATTTCTCAGTGTTTGGAAAAATATTTGAGGAATGTCTTCAGAGTTTGGAGCAAGTCTTGAAGAGATGCATAGAGACAAACCTAGTGTTGAACAGGGAAAAATGCCACTTCATGGTGAAGGAGGGCATTGTTCTCGGGCACAAGGTAACTAAGAGAGGGCTAGAAGTGGATCAAGCAAAAGTCGAGGTAATTAAGCAACTACCGCCTCCAATGAGTGTTAAAGGTATAAGGAGCTTTTTAGGACATGCCAGTTTTTATCGATGTTTTATTAAATATTTTTCAAAAATTGCCAAACCTTTATGCTTGTTGTTAGAACATAATGCCACTTTTGCATTTGACGATTCTTGTTTGAGAGCATTTCAGTCGCTTAAAGAGAAGTTAGTCAATGCCCCGATAGTTGTGGCACCAGACTAGAATGAGCCCTTTCAGCTCATGTGCGATGACAGCGATTATGCCGTTGGAACAGTCTTGGGAAAAAAACGTGGCAAGGTTTTCCATGCCATCTACTATACCAGTCGGACCTTGAATGAAACACAACTAAATTACTCTATGACCGAGAAAGAATCTCTTGCGATTGTATTTACTTTTGACAAATTTAGATCTTATTTAATTGGTAACAAAGTTGTGGTTTTTACATATCATTCGGTATTGAAGTATCTCTTGGCAAAGAAGGATGCCAAGCCCAAACTAATACGATGGACGCTCTTACTTCAAGAATTCGACCTTGAGATTCGAGACAAGAAGGGCAATGAAAACTTAGTAGCTGACTATCTCTCATGTTTAGAGCATTATCTTGAATATGGTAAGACTAATTTTGTAAGAGATGAATTTCCTGATGAGTATTTGCTTGCAGTTAATGCCGTGCCATGGTATGTTGACATTGTCAACTACTTAGTAACATTCTGTCACCAGACTTGGCATACAATGCCAAGAAGAGGTTATTGCGGGAAGTTAGGCAATACTATTAGGACGAGCCAATATTGTTCAAACAGTGTGTAGACCAAGTAATCCGCCGGTGCGTACCCGAGGATGAACAACATAACATATTACATTTATGCCATGCCGCACCATATGGAGGTCACTTTGCTGGGGTAAAGACTACTGCCAAGGTGCTACAGTCAGGATTCTTTTGTCCCACACTCTATAAGGATGCCCACAAGTATGCCAGGGCATGTGATCGATGCCAACGGACATGGAACATCTCTGGCAGACACCAACTACCACTCCAAAACATTATGCCTATGGACTTATTTGATGTATGGGGGATAGACTTTATAGGTCCTTTTCCACCCTCATTCTGTAATGTATATATTCTTGTGGTTATTGACTATGTATCTAAATGGGTAGAGGTTGTGGCCCTACCAACAAACGATGCCAAGGCCTTTGCCAAGTTCTTGCATAAACACATTTTTACTAGATTTGGTGCCCCTCAAGTAATTATTCATGATGAGGGCACCCATTTTAAATGTAATATGATTTCTAAAGCCTTGTGCAGGTATGGTATACAGTAGAGAATTACCATGACATATCATCCACAAACAAACGGGCAAGCTGATATTTCAAATAAAGAGATCAAAAACATCTTAGAGAAAACTGTTAATCCATCAAGAAATGACTGGTCCTTGAGACTAGATGAGTCATTGTGGGCTTAGAGGACTGCGTTTAAAACTTATTTGGGTACTTCACCATTTAGACTTGTTTTTGGAAAACCATGTCATCTGGCAGTGGAGCTTGAGCATAAAGCCTACTAGGCCATCAAAACACTTGGCATGGCACGGAGAGCTGCTAGAGAAAAGAGGTTACTAGACCTAAATGAATTGGAAGAATTCAGAACACAAGCCTATGAGAACGCCAGGATCTATAAGGAGAAGGCAAATCGATGGCATGACAGTAGGATAATGCCAAGACAGTTCGAGGTAGGCCAACGCATTTTGTTATTCAACTCACGGCTTAAGTTGTTTCCAGGGAGACTCATATCAAGATGGACGGGTCCTTTTGAAGTTGTGAGACCCTATGCCCATGGAGCTGTGGACATCAAGAACTTAAAGACGGGAGAAATCTTTAAGGTAAATGGCCAACGTTTAAAGTACTACATGGAAGGTGATCGGAACAATGCCAAGGAGGTGATCCTCTTGGCAGAGGTAACATGAAAACACCATCAGGTTTGAACTTTTGTAAATATTAGGGTAGATATTTTCTTTGTTTTTAGGTTTCAAAGTTTTTTTAGTAGTTTTTCTTTCTTTTAAATTTCAAGTTTTTATTCTCTTACTGCGTTGAAAAGTTTCCTTTGAGTTGCGCAGATTCATTATGCCATGAACCATGCAAGGAATGATGTCAGGGGCAATGCTAGAAACGATGCCAGGATTGTTTGGTAGGAGCTGATGTCCCAATAGAGAAGTCTTCTAGACATAGTGCCAGAATAGCTTGGCATGCGGCGATGTTAAATTTGAAAGAATGAGAAAAACCCTAGCTTGACCGGCCCATACAATATGAGAGAGTATTTTTCTTCTAATCTTAAACCCTAGCCGCCCAAAATTTTGGTTGAAATTTAAAATTCAAACCAATCACCTTATCACTTCAACCTTTACCCTATCTTATCACCTTATCACTTTAACCTTATCACTCCACCTTCTTTTTAAATTAATTCTTTTTATTTTCCATCATTATCCCTAATTACTACTCCCATTAAAACACTTAACCGACCCAAAATATTTCACTTTCTCACCCTAGCCGGCTAAATAACCCAAACATCTCTCTCACTTTTTACTTTTCCTTTTCGATAAGCAAGTACAAAACCCAAATTGTTTTCTTCTTCTTCATCTTTGTTCAACACCGCTTCATATTCCTTCAACAATTTCAATGGTTTCTTCCTCTACTTTCTTCAACCGATTCTTCAACGAGGAGATTCAGAAAAAGTTTGAATCCAATTTTGCCTCGAGGAATTTTTGCTATGAGAAGCACTTTGACCTCAAAATAGAGGCGAACAATGGCTTCCCTCCAGAAGTCATGTCTACGATTAACATGCACAAATAGACTCAGTTCTGCCAGCAGAAAAGGGAGATTTATGCCACCATCGTCCAAGAATTCTATGCGCACCTTGTGACCAAGGATTCACCCTTCTTGATGATTAGAGGTAAATGTGTTCGTTTTGATGAAGGATATATTAACAATATGTTTGAGTTAGATGGTGCGGACGATGAGTATTTCGAGTACGCTGACTCAATGAATGCTGCCAAGAGAAAGAGGTTGCTGGCAGATCTGTGTGAGCCTGGTACGACATAGACAGTGTCATCCAAGGGGCACCGTACGGTGAAGAGGTTGGCATTGAAGCCCCAATGGAGAGGATTGAATCATTTTCTCAAGGCGAATCTGATGCCCACATCCTATAATGAGATCGTGTCAGAAGAAAAGGATGATCATGTTGCTCTCCATTGTTATGGGGCGCAAGATCAATGTTGGAAAGCTCATTATTGAGGAAACTTACAAGTGCACAGCGAAAGGTACTTGCAGCTTGTTTTTCCCTTTGTTGATTTCTAACGTTTGCATGCTCCATGATATGCCAAGGCTTGATACGGATAAAGGAAAATGATCAAAGGAACAACAATTACTACTGATATATGGAGGAATCTTGTTGTTGCCGAGCCCAAGGACAAGGGGAAGGGAAAGGCAAGGGCACCCATGCCAAAGCCCAAGGAGTCAAAGGCACCGCCATCAACCATACCAAAAATTGTTCTAGACAGTTCAATGGCAATGTTGTCCCGAATTCACCAATGCCAGAAGATTATTCTCCAAAAGCTGGAAAAACCTGAGGAGCTCAATGCCAAGATGCGACATTACATCCAGGCCAGGGATGTTGTAATCAGAAAGGCTCTTACAAAATTGCCAACTAATTTTGTGCCAAAATTTCCAGACTTCCCTGTCGAGCCCTCTGCCAGCGACAATACCATGCCAGCAAGTCTAGTTATTACCCCGTCCGATGCCACAATCTCATTGTCTCCAGTTCAAGTCAAGTCTACCAGTTTTGATTCTTCATCTGAAGCCAAGTTAACTGATAAGTGTTCAAAAGTATTATTTTTCTTACCCTTTTTACTCATATTATTGTTAGACTTAGGCTCATAATAGTTGCATAGTTAGCCATTCATGCATTAATCCATGATTCCTTCAATTGTTGAGCTTGATTACATAACTTGGTGATTTTTGTGGAAATAGATGCTGCTTTGGTGTGTTTTTGTGTATGTATGTGCAGGATCACTTGCCAAAGCAATGCCGAGCCAGTTGCCAGGGCAATGCATGAAGGATATGCCGAGCTAGTTGCCAGGGCAGTGCATGAAGGAGACGCCGAGCCAGTTGCCATGGCATTTGTCGACAAAGACCAAAAGCAATATGGATGTCGAAATTCATGATTTTACAAGCCCAAGATGACATGGAGCAAGGTCCAAGCCCAAAGGAATTTGATTGCCATGCAGAGATTAAAGAAGAATTAAATTCCAAGAGGATAGGAGAAGTTCTATTAGGAATAAAATTATAATAAAGAATTATATTCTTTAAAGATAATTTAATTCCAACTCAAACTCCTCCTCAAAGAAGGACTTTGGCCTAGCCCTATAAATATCAAGGAGATTTCGACAATTCAAGGGGAGAGCAAGAGGAAATTTTCAAAGTCCAAGTAGGGCAAGAGGAGAGAATTTTAGACAAGCATCAAGGGCAAGGAGGATTTCGACAAGCCTCTTCCTTCATCTTTGTTCGATTGGGTTCATGCTAGTGATTAATTATCTTGTGTTTCTTTGGAACCTAGCCATGAACTAAATTTACTTGGCTATGGTTATTGTGTTTTGTGGTTGTGAGAAACTATTGGTTTTTGTTTAGGTAATAAGAGTTTGCACTTTTCTATTTCAAGGTTTATTCATTCTTGATTCTTATTATTGTTTGCAGTGAATTGGGAGAGGATCTCGTGATTTCATCCATTTATCTAATATCGGGAGAGTTAGATTCAAGAAACGAATGAATATGATCTTTATGCAATCCAATGATGGTGAAGATTAATCCGGCTTAGGAATAAGTTAAGGATTTCAACGGCTAAGAGGAGCGCAAGATTGGTTGTTGTTCACCCTTGATTCCCGCAGGATGTATTATCAAGGCATGCACAAGTAGCTAGAGTTTCGACTTAGGGATAAGAAGAAACCATTGAAGAACGCTCCGCCGAACCTTGAAGTTGCTGCCCGATCGCCCAAGTAGTTGCCCAACTAGTCGCCCAAGCAACCATCAATTAGTTGCCAAGGCAACCCGTTGTGCAAACCGCCACGGCAAATCGAGTTGCCCATGCACTCTTTTTTACCAAGACAATCCAATCGGCTATCACACCTCAACTCACGATAACCTAGCCTATCTCTCTCAATTGAATTCATCTTTTATTTTATTTTATTGCTTTCTAGATTAGTAATTAGTTAAACTTGATAATCCTTTACTTGTGTTTTTACTTTTTACAATTGCAAGAGACTAGATTCTTGAAGTGGCACCAATCCTCGTGGAGACGATATCTTTTATACTATAACTTGCGACGTGTATACTTGCACAATTGCGTAGCACTTATTATTACGCAAACAAGTTTTTGGCGCCGTTGTCGGGATTGGCAATAGCGACTTTGTTTTTACTTTCTTGCACTTTCTTTTTATTTTTCTTGTTTAAAATTCAAAGGGCTAACAAACTTTGGTTTTGCATTGGTATATGACCAGGGCGAGACCGACTTCACCGAATATCCCTTTGATCCGTAAATCGAACGAACCTTACAAAGACTTAGACGAAGGATAAGAGAAGCAATGGCAAATCAAGACGGAAATATTAATCAAGATGTTCGAAAGCGGAGGAGGAGTGATTCTTGCACGAAACAGAACTATTCGAGACTATCTTGAAGAAGATCTTGATGGACTTAACCCGGAGTTGTCGCACCCGAAATTGAAGCCGACCACTTTGAGTTGAAACCGGTAATGTTTAATATGATCAACACAATAGGTCAATTTGGCGGCTCAAAGAATCAAGATGCACGACAACATCTGAAATCTTTCCTCGAGATTTGCAACTCGTTCAAGATACACGAGTCACCCCCGATGTCTTACGATTAAGATTATTCCCTATTCACCGAGGATAGATAGGCGAAAGCATGGCTAAATAGCATTCTGCGGATCCATAGCATCTTGGACTGATCTTTGTCGTGATTTCCTTGCTAGATTTAATCCTACAAATTTAATCGATAAGCCGTAGAACGACATTACTTCTTTTCGGCAGTAGATGATGAATCCATGTACGAGGCTTGGGAGCGATATAGAGAACTTCTACACAAATGCCCTCTACACGGATTCCCGGTGTGGACTCAAGTGACAATGTTTTACAATGCCGTGAATACACCAACAAGGATGATGCTAGACGCCTCGTGAACGGCATACTCCTAGATAAGTCACCGGAAGAAGCAATGCAAATTTTAAACTGGCTGGCCAAGAATGATTATCAATTCCCATCTACTAGAAGAGGAGGAGTTAGACGCTAAGCCACAATACATGAACTAGGATCATCGATTCAATTTCGCACAATTGGCGCTTTAACCAAGATGGTCCAGAACATGCAAAAACCAAACAACACACATGAAGTCAAGGTAATGGATTCTTTTTGTGAGTTATGTGGTGATAACCATAATTCTTCCGAATGTATGCGAAATCCGAATCCAGCTCTATGTGGGGAATTACAATCGGGGCAACAACATGATGTCAAATACATACAATCCAAATTGGAAGAAGCACCGAATTTTTCATGGAGTAATCCCAACAATGCTCTAAACCAGAACAATCAGAATGCACAAGCATCGGGATTCCAGCGAATATGCCACGGCAAATGTATGCGCGGCAAACAACCGACAACATCTAGTTCTTTGGAAAATTCTCTAAATGCTTTTATGATGAAAACTCAATCTTATATGGCTGAGAATAGTAATTTCATAAAAAAGAACTGATGCTTTTATTAACAGGACCGAGATGAGATTGCGGAACCAAGAGGCGGCAATCAAATCATTGGAAAATCAAGTCGGACAATTTGCTCAAAATCAACACTAGACCACAAGGAGGTTTACCTAGCGATCATCAAGTCGCAAGAGGAACTGCCATGAGCAATGTAAGGCAATCACCACCAGTGGCCAACAACTTAGAGAGGTTCAAACCCGCTCGTCAAACAAAACTCCACAAAAGATCAAGACGAACCTAGCGGCAAAGTCTCGGATGCTGAACCGAGAATTGCTGCGGCAACCGCAATAAGCATGCCTCGAACCGATGACGCCTCGGTAACTTGCGATAAGCACGCCTCGGCAACCCCAGTTGGTAACGCGCGGCAACTCCGATGTCCCTGTAATGCCGTCAATCAGGTTTCAAACCAATGAAAGGATAGAAGATATCCGACTTCCACCACCATTCCCACAAAGATTGAAGCGACAAAAGCAAGAATACCAATTCAAGAAGTTTCTTGATATCCTAAAGCAAGTCCACATCAACTTACCATTGGTGGAAGCAATTGAACAAATGCCAAACTATGCCAAGTTCCTTAAAGACATTGTGTCCAAAAGAACAAGGCTAGGAGAGTTTGAAACAGTTGCCGCTGACAGAGGATGCATGGCAATGTTGCACAACCGTATGCCACCCAAGTTGAAGGATCCCTAAGTTTCACAATACCTGTTCTATTGGAAATCACTATGTCGGGAAAGCACTATGCGACCTAGGGGCTAGCATAAACTTGATGCCTAAATCGGTTTTTCAGAAACTAGGAATCGGGAAGGCAAGACCTACAACAGTTATGCTGCAGCTAGCCGACAGATCCTATGTGCATCCAGAGGGAAAAATCGAGGACATACTGGTAAAAGTTGATAAATTCATTTTTCCCGCGACTTTATTGTTTTGGATTGTGAAGCGGATGAGCATGCACCTATCATTCTCGGGAGACCATTCCTAGCGGCAGGGAGAACCTTGATCGACGTTGAAAAGGAGAACTCACAATGAGGGTGAATGACCAGCAGGTAAAACTAAATGTGTTCCAAACACTAAGGCATGCCGATGATCCGAAAGAATGCCAACTACTTCATGCCACGGCAGAATTTAACTTCGATGAGGAATTTAGTTGCCTCGGCAACTACATTGCCGATCAAGAGGAACCCGAGGAGTATGAAGAGCCGGTCGATGAGGAACAACCCGAAGAGGTAAATTGGCTAGTAAATCGACCAGTACATACTTTGAACCACCGGACTACTCGGGTAAGGAAGGTAAGATCGAAAAACCCTCTATCGAAAATCCACCAATTCTTGAGTTGAAACAATTGCGGATCAACTAAAATATGTATACTTAGGGATCGATAATACATTACCTGTAATTATTTCCTCTAAGTTACAGCTGAAAGCAGAAAAGAAGCTGATCAACATGTTGAAGCTACATAAAAAGGCAATAGGGTGGACAATTGCCGACTTGAAGGGAATTAGCCCGGCGGTGTGCATGCACAAGATCTTGTTGGAAGATGATCACAAACCTTCAATTGAGGCCCGGAGGAGACTGAATCATGCCATGAAAGGGGTTGTAATGAAAGAAATCATCAAGTGGCTTGACGCCGGCATTATATACCCTATCTCCGATAGTACGTGGGTAAGTCCGGTACAATGTGTGCCGAAAAGGGAGGTATAACGTGGGTAAGCAATGAAAATAATGAACTTATCCCAACCAGGACTGTGACCGGTTGGAGGGTTTGTATGGACTATCGAAAGCTAAACAAAGCCACTAGGAAAGATCACTTCCCATTACCCTTTATTGATCAAATGCTTGACCGTCTTGCGGTAAACCCTTTACTGTTTTCTTGATGGTTATTCAGGTTACAATCAGATTGCCATAGCACCGTAAGATCAAGAAAAGACAACCTTCACATGCCCCTACGGTACTTATGCCTTCCGAAGGATGCCGTTCGGATTATGTAACGCCCGGCAACCTTCCAAAGATGTATGATGGCGCTCTTTTCGGACATGGTCGAGACTTCCTTGAGATCTTCATGGATGATTTTTCGGTTTTTGGTAATGACTTCGACGATCGTCTCGGCAATTTAGAGAGGGTGTTGGCAAGATGCGAAGAAACAGATTTAGTCCTCAATTGGGAGAAATGCCACTTTATGGTAGATGAAGGAATAGTGCTCGCCACAAGATTTCATCCAAGGGAATTGAAGTAGACAAAGCCAAGGTGGACGTGATCGAGAGATTACCCCCACCAATTTGGTTAAAGGAATTCAAGTTTTCTGGACATGCGAGGTTTTTACAGGAGGTTCATTCATAATTTTTCTAAAATCACTAAACCCTTGTGTAATCTGCTTGAACAGGATGAAGTCTTCGATTTTGATGATTCTTGCACCCAAGCATTCAAAACCCTAAAGAAAAAGCTTGCCTCGCACCCATTGTCGTTCCACCCAGTTTGGCGCTACCTTTTGAGCTCATGTGTGATGCAAGTGATTTCGCGGTAGGAGCAGTCCTAGGCCAACGCCGCAGTAAGACATTCCATGTGATATACTACGCTAGTAAAACTCTTAACGATGCTCAAGTGAATTACACAACAACGGAGAAAGAGTTACTAGTGTAGTTTTCGCATTTGACAAGTTCGATCCTATTTAATTGGTACAAAGGTAATTGTTCATACGGACCATTCGACAATCAAATACTTATTTGCTAAAAAGGATGCTAAACCTCGTTTGATTCGTTGGATATTACTTTTACAAGAATTTGATATTGAAATTAAGGACAAGAAAGGAACAGAAAATCAAGTGGCGATCACTTATCACGTTTGGAACGTAATAGGAGGAGGACGCGGATCTAGAGATATGTGATGCATTCCCGGATGAACAAATTCTAATCGCCTCGGCAACCCTTGACGCCTCGACAGCCCATGACGCCGGCAACCATGGAAGCACACGCCTCGGCAACTCTTGACGCCGCAGCAGTCTTTGACGAGCACGCCTCAGCAATTTTGGGAGCGTACACTACGGCAAAGACATGCCCGCAATACCCTCGTACGCAGATTTAGTTAACTTCCTTGTTTGTGGTATTTTTCCGTATGGCATTACTCACCAAGGGAAGAAGCGGTTCCGCCATAATGCTAAGCATTACTTTTGGGACGAGCCAATCTTTGTTTAAACAAT